>CM029666.1:62914960-63387460 GCA_017311315.1 Dendrocalamus latiflorus | reverse complement strand
AACGCCTTTTGTACTTACTAGGGTACGTGTTGACCCATGGCTAAAACCGTATATCTATACCAATTATATTTCTCGCGCCCTTCGCACCGCCACTGCTCTGTCATTTGTCACTGTCTCAAAAAAAAACAAATAAAAGCTATCAGCAACAATATAAAAGAACAGGGCTGCTTTTGACCTTTTTTATACTAACTAGCTTTTAAATGGAGTGTTTTTTGAAGATGGGGTCTACTAGTTACTTGTAGTACATATTGTACGACTTTATTTATATCTGCAAAAACCGCATGTGAGTTTCTATTACTTTGTAATCTCTCGCATGAATAACCTAAAAAGATACAAGCTATAGCCAAAAGTCTTAAATCTCAGTCAAAAAGAATATGCTCTATTACTTGGTTTGCATTTGCGTCCAGAATGGTTGGTTTGCGGCTGTTTCAGTAATTATTCTGGTCCATCATTACCCGAAAATACGTTACAGTGCTTCAGTGCTATTGTTTCGGCGTTGTCAAGGTGTTACTTTCCCGAACAAATATAATGAATCTTTGCTTAGCAAGCCGATTGAGGACAGGTGAAGCCACTTCCCAACACAAGGCATCTTAGCTGAAAAGCTGGGGTGATTAGGTGCAAAGTCACTGTAAGACGTCCACACAGCTAGATGCTACCCTACTGCAGCATGATGCTTACCTATTCCTCCTGCTAATTTTTTAAGACGCGATCTAGAGAAGCTGGATGGTGCTTAGTGGTTGCAAAATGCAATCATGTGTGTGCCGATCCACGAACTCGTCCAGGCCCTGCCGATCAGTCACCGGGATGAGGCGATCACATTAATTATCCCAGTGGAGCCTATCCCCTTCTCTGCTTCTGAAGACTAATAACGTCGTAACCAGCCCGGCCGGTGTTGGTGTTACATCGGACTGTTAATCGAGAGGCCTCGCCGTCTCGAGTCAAACTTCCAACAGAGGAAAACACTGTGACCAATGTGTGACCGGCAATTGTTGCCGTACGTGACGCAGCTGCTCTTGCTTTTCTCCTTTCCAACTTTCACGGCCTGGAAGAAAAACAGGTGACGATCAAGAGATGGCGGATAGATTAGTAGTGGGTGGCCGAGCATAGAATATTACTCCCATATGTTGGGCTGTGACTGGTGAGTTAACAAGGGTGATCAGTGATGCTAGTGATAAACAAACGCCCCACGAAGAGAGAGAGAGAGAGAGAGAGAGAGAGAGAGAGAGAGAGAGAGCTTTGACGAATGTGCGCGAGGGCAGCAGATAACGACGGCAGCGTGCGGCCCTTCCCCACTACCCGCCAAGGAGAGCGCGGCGCGACCCTCCGCACGAAATGCTCCCCTGGGGCGACAAACCGGGCCATCCCGAGCATTATTCGCTCAAAATCTTTCTAGGACCCTGTTAATCTGTTTGCATTTAATGAACTAGTACTCTCATCTCCTGTTATTCAGAAGATATTTTTCTCTTAATATTTGACGTGAGAAATCGCTGACATCTTCTTGCCCTAGGACATAAAGGTATAGGTATACCAGTGCACTAAAATACATAAAATAAATAAACATAGAAAAAAAGAAAACATGTATTTTATCCATTCATTTGAGAATATCAAAATTACAAGTTCCCTTTATATGAGTACGCTCCGTAGCCTGCTTAGCATAGCAGATCTGACATAGACGATGTGGTGTCCTGATTCCCGGGGGATTGGACGGCTCCCGGTTAATTATATCCACAGGATAAACCCACAAAAAAACCTCCAATTAAACTGCACATTGGTCGTCGTATTTAGTCTTCACTTTACGTTCTTCATGCATGGGATGAATGATTAATGAAGGTGTGGGCGTGGCATTATCTATAGCCTCGTCAGTCTATGGGGCCATTGATATCGTGATCGGTACACTGACCGCGCCCGCCCGTGCCGTTCGACCTCATCGGTATCGAACAAACACACAATGGAAGTTGTTGTGGGGTGGCCCAACCCCCGTGACTGGACCTTGCAACTGGCCCAACATGTAATAGGCCCAATAGTATAGAGGAATAAATGTACCGATGTACCCTCATCCTGTGTAAGTACTAAGGGGTATGATGGGAATTTCCCATCCTACCCTATATAAACCCCTAAGGGGGAGCAGGAGGGGGCATCCTCTCATACTTACTCACCAACTCTTCCATACAATCCCGGTGTTGGCTCTCCTCTTCTTCCACTACTCTCATTCTTTACTGTTTGGTCTATAGCCACAACAATTAGCAAATTTGCCACCCTTGGGAGTCATGAGCAATTTTGGCACTGAACTATCACCTTGGATTGTCGCAATCACAAGCATACATTTTCAAATTTCACCTTGGATTCTCTGCACTAATTGAACCATGGAAAACATCTCAATTAGCACCAGAAATTTATACAACATTACATTAACAAATCTTAGATCATTTGCAAAACGTAGAAATTTATTTACATCCGCATGGAGGGCAACAACAACTGTGGGCGAGGATGGGCACAAGGATGGCTGTGTCAAGGTTGGGAGGGACAACGACCGCGGGCATGGCTAGCGAGGGTAAGTATAGGAGTACTAAGCAAGCGTTATTACAAAATGCACAAGTGCCCATCATCTAACATTCCTAGGAACATCCAATCTCATCCTCATTCTTATGCTCATTCTCTTGCTCTCTTCTTTTTCTCTTTCTCTTTCTCGTGATTTATATAAAAAAAATAAGTTTTGTTGTTAAGTTTTGAAAGAAATCCAGATTATTGCTTTAGAAACATACTGAACACTTGTATAGTGGCATCAAACCACCATTGGTTTCCGTAGCGTCCAGTTCAGGAGACAGGCATGAATTCATGATTTATATAGCACTGCGTTGGCTTGTACAACTTTACCTATAGTCACTCTGATTCTTGTAGCGAGTGGATCTTCGCATTTCCTTAGAAGCGATGCCCAAATCAGAGCACGAAACTTTTACATCTATCTCAATATATTATATCTCCACCCAGCTACTCTCAATCAGTAGCCTGGGGAGATGTTTGACCCTCACCCAAACCCACCAAAAGCAACATAGCTGTTGGCTGGGGCGGTTTCTGACCATCACGCAACACCCAACTGCGTAATATATCACCTTCGCATACGCTGCTTCTGGTATATGACCAATCCTAGGTTCTTGCGATTCTCATCCCCCACTTCTAGCCTATGTACTAGTTCTGAGTTCTTGCGATTGTGGATCCCCCAGTCCCAGCTCTCTACCGGCTCTGGGTTCCTCCCCTAAATAATACTTATTACTCATGTGGAGAATATAATAACCATGATAGAGCTACTGATAGATCTGTCTATATCTATACAGAACAATGGTTGATACGATTAATACAGTCCATTACACAAGTGTGAAATCTGATTAACCTTATATCTTATCCCTATGCAAAAGATCCCATACCTACCCTGGGGATCTTCCACCCACTTATTTACTAGCCTGACAGTGGCCTTCTCCAACTGTCCCGATAAACTGCATCAAAATAGTGGTGGAAAATAGATCCCATTTGTCATTTTTTGAGGAGCAAGTCGAAAAGTACTCGGCCGTATATCTATACTAATTACATTTCTCGTGCCCTTCGCAACGCCTTTTGTACTTACTAGGGTACTTACTAGTATCCTACTAATCTTGGAGAGGTACGGTTCCTTAGCTCCCCAAACGCCACATCTCTGACTTCACTGTAAAAACTACACCATATATTCTGATCTTATCCGTACAGAGTTTTTGACCGTAATGATAAATTTTGAAACATGATGTGTAAAAATGACACCCTCGTAGCTGTAATTGAAAAAATGATACCTCGACCGCATGGCCAATGTATAGGTTTAGCCATATGCCTATACGTGGCGGAGCCTCGCACCGCCACCTTACAGTTTTAGCCATGGGTCAACACGTGGCACCACCGTGCAGGTTTCCGCCACATGTCGGCCCGTGGCTTGTCGGTATGTTGGCCGTGCAGACGAGAGCGCTATTTTTGCAATTACAGCTACGAGAATGTTATTTTTGTTAATCACGCTTCAAAATTTACCATTTCGGATACAAACTCATCCGTACAATCGTTTCCTTTTGGGATCCTAACCATCCGCTTTTCCTGTCCTTCACGGGCAGGGATGGAAACGAATCGAATAGTTTCAAATACGACTGTGAATCTATATTTTTAAAACGAATAAATTTCTATTTTTAAAATAAATACGAATTCGAACATTCTCGAGTACGAATTCGAATCAAATATGTACTTAATTCAGTTAAATATGAATATTCTAAAACTTTTGTAACAAATCTCGGTAAAACAAATTTATATAACATAACTACGCGTCTATACAAGTTAGCAATGTAGCACATAGAGTTAGAAATTATGCTAAATAATTTTTACTTCTTACTTGTTAACTTTAGTTCATCAGAAAATTACTTCCTACAATCATCCCAGAGAGATCGTCAGGGATGAAAACGGATCAAATATGAATTGAATAGTCTTGAATACGAATATATATAAACATCCTCAAATATAAATTTTGCTTACTATATTCGTGCTTTATCAAATATAAATATCGAATAAAACAGATTAATTTTTACCGTTTCACACCCTATTCACAGGTGTCGAGGGGAGCCTCGGAGAGATGACGAGAGCGCCACACTTCGCAACCGACGATTGATGGGCCAAACCTACAAAAGATCCCACATGTAATCCATTGGGTAAAAAGTGTTCACGAAGTAAAGAAAAAATGAGCCATGGACTCTTGGGTTGTCAAGATTGCCTGACTCACACACAAGTGGGATGTTGAGATGGCATGCTATGATTAGATTGTTCAGTTATTAGTTTCTTTTTTACTTGCAAAATTCAACTCACTATATTTATCGAAGCGAGTGTCCAATTTGGAATCCGTTTAGATCATCACGTTCTACATTAGGAGATAAACAAAAAGAGACCAATATTAAGTATAAATGGACCAATTAATATTGAGTATGTTTTTTATTCCATGAAATTTGAGATGTCACGTCGAGGCCGTACATCATGGATATGATCTATGTTATATATTCGTTAAAAATTAAAATTGACACCTGAATATTTCTCATAACGTAGATTTATTCATATTTCTAGATGTATAGAAAATTCAAGTAAGCTAATATTTCTATTTTTACAATTGTATTAGATATACAAAATTAGCTATTCATGCAGCAACACCCGAGGAGCTGATTAATCTATTTAGGAGGCCATCGTATTGACTTTTACTGATGATTTTTTTTGCTGAAAATAAATAGTAGCGGCTGAAAAAATGATTTTAAAAGGAAGAGACGAGTTGTGCAAAAAGTAAGGAAGTGTTGCGTGCGTGAGATGGGAATAGGATGAATGAGGTACGTGATGCGTTCGTGATATCTTGATTTATCCTCAAAGTAAGACATGAGCGAGAGAAGTGAATAAGCCATTTTGAGGTGCTATATATTTATATTGATTTTTAATTTTTAAAACAAAAACTAGAAACAGGAACCAATATGTATATTCCTTAGTCTTTTTAGTCAATGCCGAGGAGAGTTTCGGCTATATGCCTATATCTATTCAACGTGTCCATTAGCCACTGTTCAGGAATCTGGAACTGATCTGTACAAAATGCCGAGTAGTACATCCAACGTAAGTATACTAGATACAAGACGCGATCGTAAAAGAAACATAACAACACGTCACGAACTCACAATTGATGCACGTGTAGCAATCTCTTCGGTCACAGATACAGACAAGAACGGACTGATCCTCCACATATATATATTGAACAGACCAATCACACGTCACAATACATGTACACGTACGACACACAGATTCATTATATTGGTAGTAAATTAAACCAGACCCAATCACGTAGAGAAAGGTGTAGCTTCCAACAAGAGCTCGGTTTTGCGACGCGCCGTGATCCCATATGCTTCGGTCATATCTAGCTCCTGCGGTTGTGCTCCACCGGGCAACTTCCAGTCGAAGTGGTAAAGAAGGCTCGCAAGCGCTATCTCGATATTGCGCGATCCAAACATTAGACCCGGGCACATCCTCCGACCAGCGCCGCCGGGGAGAAACCTGAAGTCCGCGCCATTATATTCAACCGTGTCCTCCTCGAACCTTTCAGGCTTGAACTCGTTCGCATCAGTCCAGTTCTTGTCATCTCTACCAATCGCCCATACGTTCACAAACACCGTGGTACCCTGAGGTATGTCGTAGCCCATGATATTACTCCGCTCAGCGCACAGCCTTGGGAGAAGCAATGGCACTGGAGGATGCAACCTTAAAGTCTCTTTGATGACCATTTGTAAGTAATGGAGTTGGCCTTCGATGTCCGCCCCAGTGACACTGGCTTTGCCTTGAAGGACCTGCCGAACTTCAGACTGTGCTCGGTCCATCGCCCGTGGGCTCCTCATAAGCTCGGACATGGCCCAGATTGTTGTTGTTGATGTAGTCTCCGAGCCAGCAGCAAAAACGTCCTGATGAAATCGCAGTTTTACAATCTAGTTTGCACGCGAGATACTTTGCATTACGAGGACATGAAGAGATATGTAGGATGTGCAAGAGGTGGTGACTTACAAACAGAACGCCGCTGACAACTTCCTTGGTGAGGATGATCCCCATCCCGCCATCCCTCCGAAACCGCAGCAGAAGGTCGAGAATGTCCTCCCTCTCATGACGTGTGCCGCCGCCGGCAGCGGCATCCTTGCTCTCCACCGCCCTAACATGGTCCTGGATCATGGCATCCATGATGGCCTGGATCCTCTCGTGCACCTCTCTCGCTGCCCGCAGGGATCCGCCGCCGAGCGCCCGCGCGAGACGCGACGTCGGAAACAGGTCGACCAGGTTGAATCCAGACACGAGATTCAGCGCCTTGTCCAACTCCTCGAGGTACGCGTCCCGCTGCGGGCATCTGTCGCCGACGGAAACCCTCATGATGATGTCGTTCATCATGGCCCTGATCATCTCGCTCACGTTGACGACCGGCGACGTCGCCGACGAGGCGACGACGGACCGCACAAGTCTCGCCGCCTCCTCCTCCCGGATGGGGCGGAAGGACAGGACGCGCTTGGGGCTCAGCAACTCCGTGGTGCAGAGCCTCCGGACCTCCTTCCAGTGCTTGCTGCCGTAGGGTGCGAAGGCGATGTTTTGGCCGCCGTAGGTTATAATATCCGCGGTGACATACATCGGCCGGCTGGCGAAGGTGGCGTCGTGGGTCTTCATGACCTCCCTGGCCGCCTCCGGGGAGGAGAGGACGAGCGTCGGGACGTGGCCGAGGCGGAGGAGCATGACGGGGCCGTACCGCCTGGCGAGCCTCTGCATGGCTTGGTGCGGCAGTGAGCCGAGCAGCAGGTGCATGTTCCCGATGACCGGCAGTGTCCATGGGCCAGGGAGCAGGTTCAAGTTGGCGTCGTGGTGAAATCTGAGCTTGAGAAGTATGGTAACGACAAGGACGCAGAGTAAAGTGTAGCACGCCTGCAGGGGTGTGATCTCTGCCATGGGAGCTAGGGTTGGTAGCCTGGTAGCTGAGCACGGTAATTAAGTGCAGTAGGATGCTGGTGTTAGGCAAGTATTGATCTGACCAACATGCAGTTATATGAGCCTGGTCGAGCAAAAGTGAAGGATGATTCATTGGCCCCTCCTTTCAATACGTACAAATTAAAATCACAATAGTAAGACTTAGTAGGTTTTAAAATATTAGTGATGAATCAATCAATAGCTAGCCAGTCTGATCCGAAAAGGATTTAGGACCCGTCACAACACGCAGGAAAATGGATTCTAAAAAGGAATACTGCAACAACATCTACAAGTATATTTAGCAGAAGGATGTGATTGATTGGTTCATCCTTTCAACATTAGCTGCATATCGGAAATGTCAATCTTTGTACGCGGTAGTTGGATGACAAACAAGAAATAAACAAATCCAAAGTCGGTTCAGTGTAAGCAATGGAAATTATTTGGATGACAAACAAGAAATAAACAAATCCAAAGTCGGTGGAGTGTAAGCAATGGAAATCGATGGGCTTGTTCGTTAGGGAGAGTATGGAGTAACATAAATTCACGTGCGATTTTGGTCAATATAAATGAAGCTGCTACAGTGTGTACTATAATTAGCTTGTAAACTCCGTCTTAAATAGACACTCCGTTTGAAAACTAGTCACTGTAGAAATGTCAAAAAGTAGTCTTTAGAAGCTGAAAAAAATAGGACCTATTGTTAGTGAGTTTTCGGATTGGTATATATTTTTTTTCGAAAAAGTCCATATAACACCCTAAATATTGCATGAAAGTCAATCTATCACCCCGAACTATGAAACCAAACATCCGACCTTCCTGAATTTTGCAATCCAGTTCAAATAACACTCTGACCCGATTTCATATGATGGTATTGCCTGCGTGTCATTCTACCTAACTTGGCCAGCGTGTCATCCTATGTGGCAAAACCATCCACTCATTGTATCAAACAGGCGATACCTGAAACACCCTGACTCAGCATTTGAGCCCAGAATGCTACCACATGCACCGTAATGCAAAGGCACATGCACATCTCTACTATTTTCTTTAGCTTATACCTGTATAGAGGAGTGAACGCCCGTCTATGCCCATCCAAACCCATGCTCTTTCATGTGGGCTCAATAGCCCATCCTTTTTCATATGGGCGACCTTAATCTCCACTCCTGTGGAATGCGCATGTCTACTCTTCTCTATAGCTTATATCGGCATGGCTGAGTGGAAACCCGTTGAAGTACTACCCTCTCATTATCTCTATCCTATGGAGATGCCTTTCCCATCCTGTGGAGGTGACTACTGAAATAGATCTTCGAAGTAGGTCTTTCATGTCCACCGAAGTAAGTCTTTTTCATGCCATAAATATGCACTTAATGCAATGCATGAATTTCATCATTATTTGCCATTCTCTTTCTTCATCACTTAACCATCGTTATCATCATTTAATCATCATGGAAATAGGAGTAAATATAGAAATAAAGTATGGTAAATATTGTATCAAGTTTAACTAGTAACAACAATCAACCCAATTTACTGTTTTACTATACACTTGTATGTTTAACTTTATGGATGATGCATGAACATCACCAATCTGGAACCTTCACTGGAACAATCATTACCTAATCTTAATAACTCACTAAACAGTACATACACATTGGTGACATGGCATTGCTCCTATCCGCAAGCCTGGCATAACTAATTTACCATTAACCAGACAATCTTAATTACCACCAATACATTCAATCACCTACTGAGTAAACTAAGCCATTTATTACATTTGCCACCAAGAATGACATGCATCTAGGCAGCAAATCCCTAGAAGCATAACCACCAAAAATCGTAGTAGGAATACTACGCATAGGAATGGCCTATTAACAATGCTTTCGATAAATTTCAACTGCGATCTATGCTACTAATCCCCACTCTAATCTCCAAACAAATTGATAAACCTACACAAATTGATAAACCAGCATGGAAAAAGGATTCGAAACGTTACCCTAGCGACGAATAGCTAGATCGGTGTACCTTCTTTCTCTTCTTTTCCGGATCTGGTGGATCTGGCATCGGTTTGGGCTCCTCTCTTCTTCTTCCTTCCTCTTTCCTCCTTCTCCTTCTGCTACAACCGCTGTCCATCCCCCTTACCCCTTCCTCTCTGCGTTATCCTTCCTTCTTCCTTTCTTCCTTCTCGGTCGAGCGCCTTCCCCTTTCTCTTCTTCTTTCTCTCCTCTTCCTCTAGTCCCCTTCCTTTGGCTGGCTCCTCTTCTTCCTCCTTCCCTCCTCTTTCTATCCTCCTTCTGTCAGCCACTCCCCTCCCCTTCTCCTTTCCTCCTTAGCTCCTCCCCTCGCTCGATGAGCTTGGCGTGGCAAGAGATAGAGGCAGTGCACGACGAGGGAGCAGGGGACAAGATGGGTTAGGGGTGGCAGCGCATAGTTGAGGGGTGGCTTGGCCGGAGGGAGGTGGCGCCAGTGGGCGACGGCGAGTGGTGGGTGGCCAGTGTAGGGCAAGGCGGGGCGACAGAGCCAAAGGCGTCAGCTGAAAAGCGGCAACCAGGGAGGGCATGACGGTAATTGCATGGAGGGGAAATGCTCATGGGGCAATGGGTAGAGGAAATAGGTGGCGGCGGAAGTTTAGGCGATGGGTAAGGGGAGGTGGCGGCGGCTTGGCTAGGGCAATCAGCCTGCTTCCCTTTAATAGGGTGCTTGGCTTGGCTAGGTTGGGCTGGGCTGGCCCAAAACTCTTACTCCCTTCTCTCTTTTTTTTTGGTATTACAATACCACCCTGTGAAACTGAGTTAGTGTGTTATTTAAATCGGATTTCAAAATTCATGGGTCAGTTATCTGGTTTCATAGTCCGAGGTATTGGAAGGACTTTTGAGTAAATTAATTTTGGGATGTTTTATGAACTTCTTTCTCTCTTTTTTTTTGAGAACTTATTTAGGATTACTATTGTCCGGTGCTTGACTTGCTAGGTGTTGTTTATAATATTGGTGAATCAAAATCGATCTAGCCCGGCTCTAAAAAGGACTTGCCACATCATGCAAGAAAAAAAAACTCGAAAGGAACTTCTTTCTCTCTTTTTTTTGAGAACTTATTTAGGATTACTATTGTCCGGTGCTTGACTTGCTAGGCGTTGTTTATAATATTGGTGGAATCAAAATCGATCTAGGCCGGCTCTGAAAAGGACTTGCCACATCATGCAAGAAAAAAAAAATACTCGAAAGGAACAAAAAAAGGACAAAGTTCACAGGACAACACCAGCCCCCATCCCCCATGCTTGTTGTTTGCTGGTGTTCCTACCGATAACTTGTAAGCACGGCATTCTCGCCTGCAAATTATTTAGTGTTCGTGACGATAGAGCTAGTACGAGCTAATTCAACAGCTAATTAATCTCTAGCTCTGTCTCAGTATTAAGTTACAATTACGTCCCTCTCATTTAGACCACGCATAGCGCGCGCGCATATATATATATATATATATATATATATATATATATATATATATATATATATATATATATATATATATATATATATATATATATATGGGAGCATATCTAGTGCTAATGGTCCATTCAGTGCTAAAATGCTAAAACTTCTTCAGAGCCATTCGATCTACCCTGTGTGGCTCAGATCGAGAAAGGTGGGATGCCCAACTCACTTATACAGTTTTTTAAAATACCCCTCGCAGAAGAATTCTTTCGCGAATATGCCCTCAGCCCCCTCCCTTTGTTTCTTCCCCTATCCTCCCACTGTCGCCTCCGGCTCGCTCTCGCCTCCCTCCCCGGCGATGCACTCCCCGTTCTCCCGCGGCTCCCTCCCCGCCCCAGGCGCCGCCACCCCTCGGCCCTCCTCCCACGCCACCGAGCCGCCGGTGGCCGCCGCCTTCGGCTCCTCCTCCCGCGTGCGGTTGCGCCGTACCGCGCGCCGCAGCGAGCTCAGGGCCGACGCCTTCGGTCCCTTCCACCTGACCTCCGCCGCGACTCTCTGCTCCGCGCTCCCCTCCGGCTCTTGCTCGGCGGGCGGCGGCACAACCCTCAGCCCCGTGGCCCCAGGGGCCACCCCTGCGCGAGCACCGGGGGCCGCACCCTGCGCGCCACCTCGCCGCTGCCCCCCGCCCTGCTCCATCGCCTCTGCCGCGTGCTGGGATTCCCCTGCACTGCGCCTCGATGGTGAGGACTGGGAGGAGGTCGTCTCCGTGGGTGATGAGGCCATGGGGGCGAAGGATGCAGCACTCGACGCCGGCGAGGGGGCAGCGGACGAGTACGGGGTGTGAAATTGTTCAAGGGTGTGTGCATATTAGTCTAGATGTGGAATACTACACCACCCAGTTGTATCTCCAATTTATCCGCTTTTCATGCTAAAAGGAGCAATTTTTGCTTGTACTGCGTCCAATTGCAATACACGTCCTCTTTCGGTTTTACTTAGAATGAACATCCTCCATTGGTGTTACCGTGTTAGTTAGAGCTTATCTGCTCCGTAGTTGTTTAATTGATGCAATCTGGGATTACAGATGTTCTATCTAAGCAAATTGCCTGTCGTATGCAAGATATTTGAGAATCCTTCCGGTGTGGACCCTGATGCACCTGAGTTGCAAGCACTCACATTGCCCATCTCAGGACTTCCTTCATCTGGGATGTTTGTGAACTATTTCGCTAAGGATTCTGATGCAACGGAGAAGCATATTGTCCAATTAGATAACTTAGGACATTCTCCATCTGACACCGGATTTGAGGAATGGATTGAGCCTGCTGCACTGGTCCTATTGTCAAGAGGCCAAGAAGAATTCATCAGATTGAACGATCTTGTCGTATTGTCACGCCAAACTTCTTCTCATTGTATGAACTGGTAGAGCAAACAATGTGTACAGAATATCATAGTTGTATCAGCCTCTTTATATTTTGTATATAGTTCGAAACCTGCAAACATCTCCCTTTATTCAGTTATATTGTTGGTTTATCTTGTACCATTATTGGAAAAAGCAAAATAATTGATCTCCATAAAATTTCAACACCGCTAACTTTGCACAAACCAAAAATATCTTCAATATCAAGGTTCAAATACTGTGATTCACTCGTTCAAGTGTATATGCAAACATACATAAACTTAAGTAAATGATGGAATATGTACAAACAATCATCTGATACATATGAATCTCTGTAACCGCAGCAAGTTTTTACAGTCAGTGGTAGAGTTTGCTGATGTTGGTCAGGATTCTGAAACATGCTAGGTAATGCCATCTTTCACACGCAATATCATCTAAATTCTTCCGGTAGTTTCCTCTGTTATACATCCAGAAAAGTTTGCATTCCCATGGAAACTAGATCCAATTAGAGGGGTTCAAATCTCTCCTGGATCTCAGAAGTCAGAACCCCCTTTGCTGGCAGCAGTATTCTCAAGTAGCCGGTGTCGAGTGCTGCATCCTTTGCCCCCATGGCCTCATCACCCACGGCGACGACCTCCTCCCAGTCCTCACCATCGAGGCGCAGTGCAGGGGAATCCCAGCACGCGGCAGAGGCGATGGAGCAGGGCGGGGGCAGCGGCGAGGTGGCGCGCAGGGTGCGACCCCCGGTGCTCGCGCAGGGGTGGCCCCTGGGGCCACGGGGCTGAGGGTTGTGCCGCCGCCCGCCGAGCAGGAGCCGGAGGGGAGCGCGGAGCAGAGAGTCACGGCGGAGGTCAGGTGGAAGGGACCGAAGGCGTCGGCCCTGAGCTCGCTGCGGCGCGCGGTACGGCGCAGCCGCACGCGGGAGGAGGAGCCGAAGGCGGCGGCCGCCGGCGGCTCAGTGGCGTGGGAGGAGGGCCGAGGGGTGGCGGCTCCTGGGGCGGGGAGGGAGCCGCGGGAGAACGGGAGTGCATCGCCGGGGAGGGGGAAGAAACAAAGGGAGAGGGGGCTGAGGGCATATTCGCGAAAGAATTCTTCTGCAAGGGGTATTTTAAAAAACTGTATAAGTGAGTTGGGCATCCCACCTTTCTCGATCTGAGCCACACAGGCTAGATCGAATGGCTCTGGAGAAGTTTTAGCATTTTAGCACTGAATAGACTATTAGCACTAGATATGCTCCCTATATATATATATATATATATAGCCTCTTTTCTACTCCCGGGTGTAATTACACCCTATGTCGTATCTCACAATATAGGGAGTATCTCGCGTAACGGAGGGTATATACATGTAGTATACGAGTATTTAAGACCATCTAGGTGGTATGTACATTTTTAGACATACTCCTTTTTATGTGTGTGTGTATATGAAGGTATTTACAAAATATGCTTACAATTATGGTCTCCCTTGTAATTTTTTCGTATGGTTCACACTGCAGTATCTTATAATTAGTATACAAATATATCTAAAATGATAAATGAGTATTTTAAGTTTGTTTAGGTGGTATATTAGGGGTGGGAGTAATTACACCCGGGTGTAAAATGTATTTTTCATATATATATATATATATATATATATATATATATATATATATATATATATATATATATATATATATATATATATATATATATATATATATATATATATATATATATCTTTACTACTTAATAAGTTTGAGTTGGTGGTAGTCGGTCCGTTCTCTCCCACCCCTCCTCACAGAAAAAAAAGCTATGCTGACATGTGGACCCTCCCAACCCTCCTCTCGAAGACCTACGCCAGTTACTGGAACCGCAGCCCGCAGGGTGGCCAACAACTGCCCCCACCTGGCCTTCTTCATCTCCAAGCTCTCCCCACTCCCCGCCGCCGAGGCCGTTTCCTTCCCCACGTTGCCACCCGATATCCGCGCCCACCTCCCCTCGCTCTGCTCCAAGGCCGCCCTCCTTTGCCTGTCCTCCGATGTGGCATCGCTGGTCGGCGGTGGTGGCGGCAAGGGGGGACTTCACCAACTACGGATCCGGCGCCGGCGCCGACGCCGACGCGTTCACGAACTACTCCCCGGACCTCAACATCGTCGGGGACTCCTTCCGCCGCTACGGCTGGGACTCGTCGGCCCGGGCCGACACGTTCGCCAGCTACGAGGCTGACGGCAGCGTCGTCACCGCCAACTTCACCTCCTACGCCGGCGGCGCCACCGGCGGGGCGGGCTCCTTCGCCGCCTATGCCGCAGAGACCAACTTGCCGGACTTCACCTTCACCAACTACGACGCCGAGGCCAACAGCCGGGTCCGCGGGTTCACCTCCACATTGGGTTCAAGGAGTACGCCGGCGACAACAGCACCTTCAAGGGGTATGCCAAGATCGGCGTCGATTTGAAGGAGTATCACAACACGTCGAGCAAGGCGGCGGCGGCGACGACGTCGGTGGAGGCAGCGGCATCTAGGCATCAGCATTGGAAGTGGTTGCCTGAGCCGGGGAAGTTCTTCAGGGAGCGGGAGCTCGTGGCCGGGAACTGAATGCCAATGTCGGACATCAGAGACAAGATGCCACCAAGGGCATTCCTGCCGAGGGACATTGCCAGGAAGATACCATTCGAGCCCAATGCCGTGTCTGAGGTGTTTGGGGTGCCACTGGACACGGCCATGGGGAAGGCAGTGGCATCCACGGTAGCGGAGTGCGAGCGCGCCCCCAGCCGGGGTGAGACCAAGCGGTGCGCCACCTCGGCCAGGACATTGTGGACTTCACTGTGGAGATGCTAGGCAACGACATCGTTGTGCGCAGCACGGCCTCCCCGGCAGGCTGCTAGAAAGTCTGGTACTTGGTTAACCTTGAAAGTTTGGTACTTGGTTTGTATGTTATCTTGAAAGTCTGCGGTGGACTGGATTGGAAAGGAGGTATCTTGTAAGCGGTTGCTGGAATTTGCAGTGCTTAATTGCTTCGTTCTCTTGTTTGAAGCATTTCTATGCATTCATGGAGTTCCAATCTTACTTTTTTTTGAGCGGCGATCTTAGTTTTGCGCCTCAGCTCGTCCCTGCAGAGTCCAAGTTTTTGTCTGTTCAGATATGTGTGTAGATTGTGATGGTTCCGTACGTTAGACCTCTCTTCTTTTTTGTGGTCTAGAACTAGAAGGCATTCTTAGTGGTATAATTCAGCTATTGACTTGGCTGTGGACTCAACTGGGCCAATTTCTTATTAATGCATGCTAGAAGTATTATAAAAGGGACTACCTGAAAGAACATGAAATTTGGGGTTCTATCTCTAGAAGGAGGAGAAAAGAGAGGTGAAAGATCTCATAAGTGTGGGGAGCAATACGTTACAATCATCTCATGCTCTCTTAGGTGTCTCTCTTCTTGTGGGCATTAATTGGAGCCAAATTGTAGGTGGACTGGTATCCATTATTCACAGTGCAAAAGGGGGCGAGTGAGTGGGCAAAGATGACAGGAACTCAGGAACCAGTGGACCGTCCTAGAAGAGAGGTAAGGAAGCAGCTCGTTGCTGAAGCCACTGAGAGAAGGGAGCAGAGGTGGTGAAGAAGAGGCTGAAGAAATTCAATGCCAAGGAAGCTCTGGAGTTCTTGAACCAGGTCATGGTGGAGCAACCCTTGCTTCCCTTCCTGATCCCACTTGACCTTTTTGTATGGTTCGTCGAACGGTGGGTTGTGCCATTCTCTAACTGTGTTCCCCTCGCCGCTGCCGTTTGGGCTACAATTCAGGTAGTTGTTTCTGCCATGGTGTTTAGATGAATTAATTTATAGGTTATGATTAATTTGGATCAGCTTCTTTGATGTCATGTTGAATTATTTGGAGCATGGTCTTTGGGCTGGGCCTTCAGATGATACTTTATTACTTTGTAATTTGGTGTGTACTACTGTTTGTTTCTTGATTGAGAAGTGCTGATCTATGTTTTTGGTTTGCAAATTGCTCATAATTTTGAAGGGAAGGCTAACAGCTAGCAACACTTTATCCCTGTCACTATAGTTTGTTTTGTCTACTTAGTTCTTACCATGTCGTATTATTTTGGCATTATGGGAGGTTTAAAAGGAAGATAGCTGTAGAAGATTTGAACAAAAGATGGAAGCATCTTATACTGAACACAACAGGCATACGGCGCCTGTTGCCATTTATAGAATCTTTTTTTTTGTTTTATGCGAGAAGCTTCAAACAATTCAAGCAGTTATTATGCAATCAGATTCCAATGTGACTGCTACAGAAGTGACAGAACTTGGTGGGAGTTCATCATCACCATCACTAAAGACTGGTGGAATGTGCAATATTACTTTTGTAAGGGTGGCAGAAAAACATCGACGCCTTCTCAATGTGTTCATTCGACAAAACCCAAGCTTACTAGAGAAGTCACTTTCTATGACGCTGAAAGTACCAAGGCTGACAGATTTTGACAATAAACGTGCTTACTTCAGATCACGCATCAGACAACAACATGATCAGCATCTTTCAGCTCCTTTGCGCATTAGTGTTCGCCGGGCATATGTTTTGGAGGATTCATACAATCAGCTGAGATTACGTCATAGCCAGGATCTTAAGGGACGATTGACTGTACAGTTTCAAGGAGAAGAGGGGATTGATGCTGGAGGTCTAACCAGGGAGTGGTAGCAACTGCTCTCAAGAGTTATTTTTGACAAAGGAGCTCTGCTCTTCACCACATTTGGGAATAATGCAACTTTCCAGCCTAACCCTAACTCTGTCTACCAAACAGAGCACCTTTCTTATTTCAAGTTTGTCGGTCGAGTGGTAAGATTTCTTGACGATGTCCTCGAAGTATACGCTTATATCATTTATTTTGTTTTTGACACCCTGTTATTTGTACAGGTTGCCAAAGCCTTATTTGATGGCCAGTTGTTGGATGTCCACTTTACCCGTTCATTTTACAAACACATCCTTGGTGTTAAAGTAACTTATCATGATATAGAGGCTGTTGATCCTGATTACTACAAAAATTTGAAGTGGATGCTGGAGGTTTGCTTTCACTATCCCATCTTTTGTATGAATGAATCTAGGTGCATGTGTGAAGATCCTCAATTGTGCATTTCTTGAACAGAATGACGTAAGTGATATTCCTGACTTAACATTCAGCATGGACCCCGATGAGGAAAAACATATCCTCTATGAGAAAAAACGAGGTATTGAGACTTTCTATCTTCTGCTGAAACCTTTTTTATCTGCATGGTGACGTGTCTCATGGTTGTGTTTAATAATTCTTTGGTATTTAGGTTACTGATTATGAGATCAAACCTGGTGGAAGAAACATAAGGGTCACCGAAGAAACAAAGCATGAATATGTTGACCTTGTGGCTGAACATATATTGACCACAGCAATTCGTCCTCAAATCAATGCTTTTCTAGAAGGTTTAACGGAATTAGTTCGCAGGGAGCTAATCTCCCTACTTAATGATAAAGAACTTGAACTATTGGTCAGTGGACTTCCTGAAATTGACCATGAGTGGCTTTCTTCTCTCAGCTGAAAATCATTGCTCTTATTTATTTCCTCTGGAACTTATATTTTTTTGCTGTTTTTTCAGTTGATGATCTGAAAGCAAATGCTGAGTATATTGGATATTCTGCTGCATCTCCTGTCATCCAATGGTTCTGGGAAGTAGTTAAAGGATTCTGCAAGGAGGACATGGCAAGATTGCTACAATTTGTGACTGGAACATCAAAAGTAAAAAGATACTTCATTCAACCATTCATGATTTTGTTATCTGCAATATGTTTTAGAACATAAATATTAATAAATGTTTATTAAGATGTTTTCACATGGAAAGTTCATCTGCAAGTTGATGAATCTAGAAGTTGTGGACAACAATTTTTTGCCGATGTTGGAAAAATAATGAATTGTAAAAGTAGGCAGTAAAAAGGAACACATTTCTGCATCCTTTTTTGTATTCACCTTCATAATTTTTATCACATATAAATGGTGAACATTTTGTTTTGCTATTTTATTAAAATTAGTTTTCTTTTCCTCAGATCTCAGATGTTAAAACTATTTCTTGTTATTCATGCTACACCTCACAGTCACATCTGTTGTTAGGGGAAAACAAAAGGAAAGGATGCTACCGTGTGTGTGCACACACACACATATGGCTGCACTATTCTGCGTCTGCACGTACTGTGCACGCCGGAAAGTTACTGTCATGCGTGAGTGAAATTACTGTTAAATACATGTAGAGTTACTACCAATTGTGTAGTGTTACAGCTAACAGTAATTACGTATGTTTAGCAGTAACTTCACTTACACACGGCAGTAACTTTCCGGCGTGCATTTTACACTTGCATGCAGAATAGTAAATTATATATATATATACAAATTAACTGCATGCCTGTGCGTTGTTACGGATTTTAAACTTTTATCATACTACATGTTCTAAAACTAACGGGTGGTAAAATTTGTTATAACGTGTATACAAATATGTTCTAATTTTTTTTAAATCCGTAGCAACGCACGGACATTCAACTAGTAAGTAAAAATAACGAGTGCTCCTTGGTGTCCAAATAGTATAGTCTAAAATAGGTATATATCATGTGCGGATTTTTTTTAAAATTTCTTGGATGTCAAGTTCAATTAGTTTACTAACTAGTTCAAACAAGTTTGAACTAAATTTTGAATTGTAGTACCTTTTTTATGATAGTTTGATTGTAAGTATATGCTGATTACAGCAAAGTATGTGATCTAAATTCGTTCGAAACATTGAATTTGAGTATATTTTTTCAAACTTATGTGTTTCATTTGAATTGTTATAGATGAGTATGTACCCCTAAACTGATATTTTCAAAAAATATACACGAATTTAGATGGAATTGATGCATTTGAAATCATGGTGCCCGGACACCATAGTGCCCTATTTCAGCGTCCTATTATATATATATATACATATATACACATACATACGTATATATATAAGCATATCTAGTGCTAATGGCTATTTCAGTGCTAAGGTGCTAATGGCGACGTGGGCTGTCCGATCTAGATTGTGTGGCTCAGATGGAGGTGGGTGGGAACTCCATCCCACTTAAACACTTTTGCAGAAAACCTCCTGCGCTTTGCTTAAGTGAAAAAGCTACAATATACAACAACAATAATGGACTTGATTGGTTTTTGTTAAATTCGCAGGGGGTTTTCTATAAAAGTGTTTAAGTGGGATGGAGTTCCCACCCATCTTCATCTGAGCCACGCAATCTAGATCGGACGGTCCACATCGCCATTAGCACCTTAACACTGAAATAGTCATTAGCACTAGATATCCTCCCTATACATACATACATGCATGCATAAAACAACTTCCAAGTTCCAATCCTCAGCTTAGCTGGGACAACCCGGGTTTTCACCATAGAGTAAAGACACTATCATCGAATTGTTATTCGTTTTAGCTGACAGAATATGGCTCTAACGAACAATAAATCCACCAAGATATTGCAACATAACAATAATTAGAGAGAATAAACTATTACAAGAACATAACCACACAGGGCTAAAACTTACTACAAGGACACGAGGGCTCAAATACTACATTATTTAGAGAAGAAAGATGTTCTAACCAATAACTACAGAAAGACAACGACTAGCAGCAAGTTATACTCTAATATAATTAGGTTTGCATAAAAGACTCCCAACCGCCGCCTACTCAGTTCCACCCCACACGAAGCGTTCGCCTCATATGAGTCATATTCCGGGTCCACAGCCTTTCATCCAGAGTGGTGATTGCCGTCCATGTATAATTTGCCAAACTCTAGCAAATCTTCAGACTGACCTATCTCTAAACAAGGGAAGATAATAGTAATGGTAAGTACAAAAGTACTCAGCAAGCGTTATTAGCAAAATGCATTGAATGTTCATCATCTATCATCTCTTGGAACATTCATTCCCATTCCGATTCTCATTTTCTTTCTCATCCACATTATCTTTCTCTTTCTCATTATGTTATAGAAAATAAAGGGTTTTAGGTTTTGAAAGAATTTCATATTATTAATTTAGAGAACTACTGAACACTCGTATTCAAAGAAAAGACCCCATGTAGGCTTCTATAGACTCCAGTCCAGGAGACAGGTGTGAATTCATGATTTTGTTTAGCGTTGCACAGGTTTGTATCACTTTACCCATAGCCACCCTGACTTTGACTACCATAGGTTCATTCGTATTTCCTTATATGCGATGCTCAAGTCGGAGTTTAGAATATTTTCTCTACTTCAGCATATTATAACTCCACCTGGTTATCACGATGTTGACCCCTGTGTCGAGGAGGCTGCTCTATTGCCCGACACGTGCTAGAGAGGCTTCTTCATCACCTAGCACCCACCTTAGGGTTTACCACCTTGCTAACTGTGTGTCAGGGAGGCTGCTTCATCACTAGACACATGCTAGAGAGGCTTCTCCGTCGCGTAGCACCCACCCTAGGTCTTGCCCATCTTGGCCTTACCCAATCTCATATACCTAACTAAAGTTATAATTAACTTTGGTAGAGTAGCATTTTCTACCGTCCTAAACGGCACCATAGCTGATACGATAATACGGCTCTTTATACAAGTGAAGTCTTTATTTCCTTATATACTATCCATATGTGGGAAGTCCCACAAATGCCTCTTTTTCTCCTACCCTTGGACTCTCCACCCACATCTTATTTACTAACACAACAGTGGTTTCTCCAACTGTCTGCCCTTAATCCTTGGTACGACAATGGTTTTTCCAATTGCCTACCCTTACTTATCTTGTGGATCAACTGCTCCGTAGTTGGGACCACGATCTATTTCTTATCTTTCTCATAACATTTATCTGGATTAAAATATGTCATAATAATTTAATAGGTATACTCTAATCATATGTTCATAGGGATGCTTAACTGGAATGTAACCATAGATTCAAATTTAGGTAGGATCAGGTGAAGTCCTTCCTGTGGCTCAAATGGTTGTCTGTATTTAAATATGTAGGCTACGACTTAATTTATGGAAACATAATAATATGCGATGTGCTGGCATGTTTGTGCTCGTAGGGTGAAGATTTGGTCAATTTAACCCATTCGTAGTAATCATAATTAATTTATATTCTATACTTGTCGCTTGACGTTATTTTCCTAGCGTGAGGCTATGTGGCTTATTTACAAGGTATGCTCAGCCCTTTGTTGATTTATGATAATTTACCGTTGAGACGCGATTAAATAGGTACATGTACAAATATAATGGCAAAAATTATTCCTATCCAATTTTACGCATGTAATTATGCCTATATAATTTTTTGTAGGTATGTACATATTTATCTACCTTTCCAAATAATTCTAGGTCTCTCAATTACTCGGATAAAATCCTCCCTTCCGATACAGGTTATTTTCTCGTAATTGGTACGCACATAACGAGTTAAGTTACGGACACAAAAGGAATTAAATTTTAAATAAGTAATTAAATAAATTATACCAAGACATCCCTGTGAGGTCCCTAAATTTTATTTGTCACTTGCAGATTTTTATAGCTCAATTGCTATTTTCATCGTCGCGCTAAATTTTAATTGCTATGTGTATGATTTTAAATTGACGCGTACTATTCTAAATCGTTGCAAACAGGTCTAAACCATCTAACTGCTATTAACTTATTCTAATAAACAAGAATAATTATTAGTTAGTTTCTACAATTTATACGCAACTAATAAAATTATCTAGGTATTTAAGTACACACCAAAACGGTCTAGATGGCAGTACGTGAATTTAATTATGCGTGTACAAGTTTTAACTTACTGATGGCATGAAATTGATTTTTAATTATCATAAATATTTGCTAGTAGAGTTTTGCAAGTTAATACAACTAACAAAAATTATCCCAGTATTTAAATATGTAACTGAGTGATTTAAATGGCAATGTACCAATTTAATCGATACGCGCGAAATTTTAATCTACTGATAGCCCTTAATTAATTTCCAATAATCATCAATACTAATTAGTGGTGCTTTATAATTTGACATGGCTAGCAGAATTTTGTCGAGTAATTTAACCTGTAATAGAATACACAATACTAGAAATTCATGAAGAAAATTTTTATTACGCATGTTTATTCTCTCTCTTCCCCTATCCTTTTCCTGTTCGGCCAATCTATCTCCAGACCACTCATTCTTTCATCCTTTCTTTATTGGGATAATTGATACTTTGCCCCCTCAGTTTAGCTGCCTTTGATCATTTGCCCTCTTTTACTTTGCTATTTATTTTTTGTCCTAGACTTTTCATGCCAATTGCTATTTTGCCCTATATCCTGTTTTAATTTGTTTTTTATTCCATGTGGCCGGTACCCCCATGCGAAATGTCGAGAGTGCCCTCACGTCTAATTCAACTCAAAGGCTCTTACGAGCAAGCCCTCTGTTCTTCATTGGTTGCATGCCTTGTTCTTCCTCGATTTGTCTAGCGCACGACGACTGCTCGTCCTGTGCACGACAACTTCTTATCCTGCGCACAGCCTACTGTGGTCCTCCGGCGAGGTAAGCCCCTTCTGCGCGGCTATCCCCCTCCCTCTCTCACATCCTGATTACTTTGTTTATCCTTCAAAAAAAACCTAGGTTTTTGCTTGATGGATCTGTACTGAATAGGAGTGATTGAAGAGCAGATATGGATCCTAAGGGGTATGTTATGCACTTCTTTGTAGTTTTTTCTTGTTTTTGTTGGTATTTTGTCAGTGCATTTGAGTAGAGCTAAATGAACAAATGAATGTAACAGTGTCATCCCTAACTGTTTTTTTCAAAAAATTTCACCATCTCATGTAGGATTGGAGCTGAGAGACCGTTTAACCAAGTAGTACAATACGAATCTAGCCAATCGAGTGTCACTAATTTAGGCAGTGCAATACGCATGGCCAATCAGCTAGCAATTGGCGATGTAGGAGCTGGGTGTTCTATGGCATCAGCAGCAGCAGTAGAGCAAAATATGTGGGCTTTGAAAGGAATGGTGGATTGGTCACGTTTTAATATTGTTGAAGACCCTGATGTGGATGACAGAGATATTCCTATGGGTGAGAATGAGACGTATATTCTTCTTGGCTTGAGGGAGGAGGATGAGAGAGGCATGGAAGGCAACTAGGCTTCTGTTCCTATTGGTAGTGACAATGTTGTTGAAGAACTTGGTAATGCTGAACCGAATGACACTCACGGAGCAGCATGCCAGTGGATGACAGTGGCCCTGTTCTTTTCGGCTTCTAAAAGTTGCTTTTTGGCTTTTCTATGGTAACTAGCTTTTAAATAGAATATCTTTTCAAGATATGGTCTACTAGTTAATTGTAGTACATACTGTACCGACTTCATTTATATCGAAAAAAACCGCATGTGAGTTTCTGTTACTCTGTAATCCCTCACACGAACAGCCCAAAAGCCACAAGCTGCAACTAAAAGCCATAAGCTCCAGCCAAAGAGAACAGGCCCAATATACCTGAGGAGCAATTCACTGTGTATGATAGGGATAATCCAAAGATGGAGCTTGGAAGCACATTTCCTAATATGAAGGAATTTAGATTGGCGATCAGACAATATGCAATTAAACAAGAGTTCGACATGGGCACTAAGAAGTCTGATTCCACCATGTTTGTCGGCTATTGTAGAGCCGAAGGATGCCCTTGGAAAATTGTAGCTAAAGGGGCGTAAGATAAGAGATATATCACAGTACTAACCTTGTTGCTAACACTTGTTCATGTATCAATTGTCCATGTATTAGTTATATTTGTTCACATTTTACTTGTGCTTACTATGTCAACTTCTTTTTGCAGGTGACAAAGATTATTGGTGAGCATGAATGTACTTCAAGTGGCAAGATTAAAACAAGTATGGCATCTCAGTCTTGGGTGGCAGACAGGGCATCATCTATCTTGAGAAAGAATCCTAACACTGGTGCTAAAGAGCTACAAAGGAAACTACAAGATGACAAGAGGAGTGGATGATCTCTATGGGAGTTGGGAAGAAGGCTTTCGGTTGCTTTACAACTTTAAGGTTGAGATTGAGTTGAGATCTCCAAGAAGTGTTGTAGAAATTAACACCAAAAGGGTGAAAGGTAAAGTGTGCTTCAATAAATTCTTTATTGTGTTTTTAAATGGGTGTAGACCATACATAAGTATAGATTCAACTGCATTGAATGGCAATTGGAATGGGCAAATAACTGCGGTTACATCTTTAGATGGTCATAACTGGATGTTTCCAGTAGCTTTTGGGTTCATTGGTTCTGAAACTGGAGAAAATTGGGCATGGTTTATGAGTCAGGTGAAGAAGGCAATAGGTGATCCTCTTGTATTGGCTGTGTCAACAAACGCTTGCAAGGGTCTGGAAAATGCAGTGAAGGAGGTATCCCTCAAGCTGAGCCAAGGGAGTGTTTCAGGCACCTTATGCAAAAATTTTTTTGAAGAAATTCCATGGTGAAACTTTTGGTCATATGTGGCCTGCTGCTAGAGCATACAGAAAGGAGGTCTTCGATCACCACATGGAGAAGGTGCTCACAGCATGCCCAGAGGTAGCTGACTACCTTGGAAGGCATCATAGTTTGCTATGGATGAGATGCATGTTTAACCCAGACATCAAGTGTGACTACATAAATAATAATGTTGCAGAGTGCTTTAACAGCTGGGTGAGAAAAATAAAGGATTTGCCACTCGTACAACTAGTTGACAAGTTGAGGGAGATGATTATGGTGCTCTTCAACAAGAGGAGAAGGATTGGAGAAAGGCTACAAGGGAGAATTCTACCAGCTGTCATAAAGCAGTTGCAAGGGGAACTAGAGGATTAGGCCATCTAAAGGCACAACCATCTGCCAATTGGACTGCAGAGGTGAAGGATACTAGCAATGACCAACTTAGGCATGTAATCAGGGCACATACATATGAGTGTACTTGTCTCATACCTCCTCAGCTTCAAGGGAGTCCTAGACCCGTCACAAGAAGGTTCAAAATACTCAGCCAAAGCATTTCCATTCTTGTTCACGTCCAAATTGTGACTCAAATCTTATTCTTTTCATAGACAACTTGCATTGGAAATGAGAGATGGAGCTTCACAGTCAGCAATCATTAGCACATCTCCACCAAAAACAAGACTGGCTGCGAGGAAGATGACTCCACGGAAGAAAAAGAACTGAAATAACTATGCTACTTATTTTGTTATCATTTTGTGACATGAAAACTCCTCATTCTGACTTTGTATTTCGTGAGATGTGAACTCACTATGTTTGGCTTTGTAATGCTTGGTGCTACTTTTGCTTCATGGATATATGCTACTTTTACTTCATGGTTATATGCTCACTATGTTAAATTGTGGTGTTGTCTTCACCAGGAAAGCTTTGGTTAACTTTGGTCTCTAACTTTGGACTCTCACAAAAAGGAAATAAAAATAAAAATCCATGATGCTTTTGAAGATAAATCATCCTCTGTTACGTAGCCCTTGAAATAAGCTTTCAAACGAATCCAAGATCATCTCAATCGGACCTCGTATATGAAAGTTATTACCTTTATACGCCAGGTATATGGTCAGAGATACGGTCATACTATTTCAAACACCTCCAAGTCAATCAAACGACTGCAAGCATCTCTAGCCAATCCAATGGCGGGATTGTTCGGCCTGGTTCGAATGTTAATTACCATCAATATCGACATCCAAAGTTGATCGAACAACACAGAAGGGCGAACGTTGGTGCGCTCTGAACGTCTCCAAGGCGATCGGGCAGTCCATTGAAGATTATACGGTACGACTCATTTGGAGTGGCCCAAATGTTTCCAAGGTGATTGGGCGGTCCATGGAAGATCGGACTGCGCGATCGTTCAGAGCGGTCGGAATGTCTCCGAAGCATCTGACCGTCCAACACTGATCGGACAGTTCAGACAGTCAAAACCATTCGGACTGGTTTGAATATTTCGAAGGTCTTGCGAGCGCCCGATGTGGATCAGACAATCCTGAACACACCTAAGGTCGATCAGACTGTAACATCCTAAATTTCGAATATTTGAGATCGCAAAGAAATTAAAACTTTTCTTGCATTTTGCTGGCATTCAAATCTCTTCTGAATATTTATTTGAAACCTTTTTAAGTTTTGTCATGGGCCAATAAATATAATGGGAAATAATATCCTAAGTAAAAATAATAATGGAGCTAATAAAGGATATGGGAACCATATAAAACAATAAGTTATGAATTCTAAACCAACTTTAAATTTCACTCAAATCCAAACAAAAATTTAAAATTTAAACTCAAGCCAAGGATCAAGCAACCGCATCTAGATAATTGAACTAAAAATTTAAGTTCAGAAAAATTAAGAATTATTTCTCAAAATTTCCAAGCAATCCTAACAATTAAAATGCTGAATCAAAAGGTTGAGCTAAACTATAAATCCAATTTCTAAAATTCTTAAAATCCTGTAACATCCCGAAAATAAATCCCCAAAAATCTCTCTTGGGCTCAGCCCATTTCTTTTTATTTTGGCCCACTTCTTTTCCTTCTCGTGCCGCTTTCTTTCTCTTTCCCCGGCCCATTTTCCTTCCTTTCCCCAGCTCGACCGGCCCGCTTTCCTTCTCTGGCCGCTGGCCCAGCCGAACACCCCTTTTCTTTTTCTCCCACCTCGCGCTATCCTCTTCTTCGGCTAACTCTTCTCCCAGCGCTAGCTCTCTCTCCGACCAACCGCCCGGCCCCGCCTCCTCTGGAGCCAACTACTCCCGTCGCCCTCCCGTCCGCGCCCATGCCCTGTCGCCCATCCTCTCACTGCCTGCTCTCGTCGCGTCGGCCATCACTCCCCTCGCCTGCACCTGCACGCCTGCACGGCCCGGTCGCACGACTCCCGTCAGCCACGGAGCCGCACATCCCTCGCTCGGCACAGCACCTATAAAGGGGAACCACGCTCTCATCCACCTCGTCTCATCCCCCTCCTCCTCCCCTCTCAAGCAATTGGCCCCTAGAGCCTCACAAGTTTGCCGGTCGTCGCATCTCCCCTAACTCCGGCAAACCGATGATCCACCGATTGAGCCCATCTCAGACCAATTACTCTTGGCCAGAGCATCACTGGAGTACGGTGACGCCATCCCCACCATCGGCCGAAGCTTTTGCCGCCTGTAAGCCTCCGGCATCGTGCGCCACCGCCACCCGACACCGTCTCACGCCGCTAGCCAGCCTTCATCCCCCTCCGGCCCTGCAAACTCATTGGTGAGCATCCCCGTGATCCCCTCCTGCTCTCACGCACCTCAGATTTCCCCTCCTCCACGCCAGCGCCGCCGCCCCTTTCCACCCTCGCCGCCGGCCACCTCGAGCTGCCACCCGCCCACCTCGTCGCCGCTCCAGCCAATGCGCCGCCACCCCTAGCTTCCTCCTATCTTGCGTAGTCCATTTTGGTAGTCCCCAACTCCCCTCCGGCAGCCGCTCGCCACTGGTAAGATGGCTCTCTGTCGGCTCGGCTCTCCCCTGTTTTGACCCCAGCCAAAACGCCACTCTTGTAGTTTTAGTTCCCACACTCTGTCAGCCCAGGCCTTCGACCCACTTGGCTAACAGAGCGCGTGCTAACAACTTACAAGCCCTAGGTCCAGCGTTCGAATCTGTCAGCCGCACTTTTTCATTTCTTTCTTTTATTTTACTTTTGTAACCCATTTTAATTAAGAAAAATTAAGGAAAAATTTGAAAAATAATCTAGGGAAGTTAATAAATTTAATTAGGATATAAAATAAGATTAATTAAGATTTAATATTTGATTATTTATTATATAAGCAATTAATATAGCTTGAATATTTATTTGAGGTCTAATTAACGACATTAATAAAATATGATTTTGCTTAATATCCAAATTTAATAAAGACCCCAATTAAAAATACATTCAAGTTAAAATTAAGGAAAACAAATTGGGTGTTAGGTTAAAACTATAACAACAAGGCTTTAAATTAAAGGCTACCCATAATTGTAATATATGACCTAACATTAAAATGTTGCCATCAAACAAATCTCAAGTAGTAGATTTTATTAAATACAATATGGAAATATAACTATGTATAGCAAGCTTGACCTCACATAAATAAGAGTGTACTTCCAATTAAATTATGCCAAGAGCTAGGTAAAATGATGAAGATGTCAATATCACAAATACTCTAATTAAAAGGCCATATTAGTGTATGGTTATTAAAATATAATAGCTATGGGTCATTAGTAAATAAAAATAGTCTCGCTAATATGTAACCTGAAGCCCAATGATACTAGGCATAGCTAGTAATAGTGTTTATATTCGAGTTGTATTTAAAAACTAGGATAGTTCAGTAGGTCACCATAGAATAGCTCAAAGGTCACGGGTCAATGAGAAATAGAAATCGGCTGGTGTTAACCATTTAAATAATAAGGACCAAATAAATAGTCTAATGTGCTAATAAATTAGGGCGTTAATCATTTAATTAATAAATTGATTAATTGACAGTAAAACTCACCTAAAATATCACAGTGTGAAATGCCACAAACCCAAGCTCTGAGATTAATTCGATAAGTTAAATTAATGTACACCATGAGCACAACTCATGACCTAATCCTTAAAAGATAACCCTCGGCACACGATACTCAACACCTCCAAACAACTCTTACCTACTCATAGGACTAACCTGCCTCATGGAACTCCCTAAATAGATGTAAAAGTAATAAAAGAAATTACTAAATAAAAGGTCGATCCATGGTATTCAAAAATCGGCTATGTCTAGCCATCCTCGAGTCCTAAGAAGAATATTCCCGTGAATATTCCTTCATAATAAACCTTCCTTGGATCTTTCTTAGCCGTTTATCACTTCGCTCCAACCCCTTTGACTCCGTCAAATACTCCGTGCCCAACCAACCTCAAATCACTTGTTTAACCATAATAAAAAGCTAATCAAGTTCAATTGGATTTATTTGGACTTTTTGAGTTATTTGCATTTATTTGGATTTCGTTGCTTAGCACGTAATTAGAAATTGGAAGTCATGAAGATTCAAGGGATCAAGCGTGATCAAGAGCAAAGTGAAGATGAAAACCAGAAGCTCAAAAGAAAGCATTGTGTGAGCCCAAGACCACGGTAAACTGCGCAAGGCGATTCAATACTTTGATCATGTTGAACCTACATTTTCTGCAAATTTACTTTTATTTAAATTATCAAATTGCATGCTGTTATTTCATATGCAAATATATGTTTGTTTGAAGATTCTAGTTATATGCCCATTATTCGACTTGCTAGTACTATACCTCCTTTGGAACATTTCAATATCTGAGCCTTGTCACCCTAGCAAAAATTATAATTGTAACCTTTCAAAAATAAGTCTATAATTATACGTCATGCTTAGTACTGCTTAGATAATCGGGGGTACCAAAAATGCCCCAAGCCTCACTTTTAATTATGAGAAACTGATTTGGGAAGTCATGGTGAAAATGACTGGTATGTTGTAATATGGATATTTTATGCTTCCAAAAACCTCAAGTTACTTAATTATCTGGGCGGATGGTTCGAGGGTGTGGTGCCGTGAAAGCACAAAGGGGGATAGTGGTAGAACCGCCCAGATAACCCTAAGGACCGAATCTTGTGATGACCTCCCAGTGTACAACAGTACAACCACAAGCTGGCAAAATGTAGGCATGGTTAACTAATTTGTGTGGCTCTAAGGTGGTTACGTGAAGGTATGACCACGAGCAAAGGGATGGATGGTCGCATCCCCACCTTTGCCCGTGATGGCTCACGAGGGACCCTTCACGAGGGATTTACGCATCCTACAGAAGATAGACCTTAGCGGGCGTAACCACAGTAGGACTATGCATTGTAAAGGCCCTGTGATAGTCTACTCAACCGCGTGGCTAAGGAATCATGTGGGGCAACGAGTAGATTTATCTCTTGTGGGTAAAGTGTACAAACTCTGTAGAGTCAAAAACTATTTGAATAGCCGTGCCCACCATCAAGGGCGAACATGGGAACGTAACTAGATATAGTTCTGTTTCAAAAACTTTGTGGGTGGAACTGGTAAAGTGGAGGGCAGAGAAAGGCCCTAATTTGTGTTGCCCTGGGTATCACCCCAGTGATAAGGTAAGCGGTTATAATGCTGAAGGATTAAGCATATGGTGCAGAGGCCATGTAATGGTGGATGAAATCTGGATCACTATTACTATTGCATTCTCTCACATATTATGTTTTAGTTCAAACTGCTAGGTCTCAAGGCATTTCTATGTATAATATTTTGAAAGCAATTTATGGCAATTAAAATAACCCGAACCTTTTCTTGATAAGCCATGCATATTATCTAATTGCATCCTGTGTATTGGCTCGCGGAGCACGGTGGTTTGTGCTCACCCTCGCTCTTACAACTAATCCAGAATCAGGATTCAAGTCGCTACGCTTCGGCAATACAATTGGACATGATGACGAATATGATGAGGTGTCGAGAACTAGGCCGCGAACCCCCAGTTGACTGCCTGTGGGCATGTCCTGAGGGTCCCACCTGTGTGCTTCGCTCCGTTGTTGCATTTTATTGATTTCGGCCTAATTGGCCCATGAGTAATTCTACTATTATATTTACGCTTCCGCATGATATGTATTTTGATATTCGGTACTGTATCTGTGAGCACTATCTACTGATCCAGGGAATACTGCAGTGGAATCACAGAGGACTCTGGATTGTAAAATATGGGTCCGACACAGACCGATCTGAAGGTAGTTTTTGATACCCATTAAAATCATTTGAATGTATTGTGAGTTTGATTGAACTTGTGGTTGATCTGACGCGGTAATGAGGACTTGAATGTGCCTTCCCTTGCTTGGCTCCATGTACTTATTCTTCGTTAGCTTCGCCTCCATGTTTTCAATTCCAAAAGCTTCACATCGTTCAAACCTGAGTATGCACACAAAATTTGCATGAGGTAATATCCAGTTCTCTCGTAAATTAAAACCATATTCAATTAGGAGTGAGTTCATCTGTAGATTAATATTTTTAGCTCGTGCTTGTGTAATCGGTCCAGTTGGTGTCTTCGGGATGTCCTCATCACAGAGACATGAGGAGTAGTTGCTTGGTCTGTGCACAGGTGCGCAATGAAAGAAAAGAAAGAAGATGAAGCAGGGAGGGCTACTCAGTCGGGTCTTTGGCATTGAGGGCAATCTCGACATTTCGCATGGGGGTACTAGCTAAAATGAATAAACAACGAATTAAAATAGGTTATAGGGCAAAATAGCAATTGGCATGATAAGTTTAGGGCAAAAAATGAATAGCAAAGTAAAAGAGGGCAAATGATCAAAGGCAGCCAAACTGAGGGGTAAAGTATCAATTATCTCTTCTTTATTTCTCTTTGGTTCCTTGATCTCCTACCAAATGCTCTCGGCTGTAAGATCGAGGAGGCCGACTAGAGGGGGGTGAATAGGCGGTTTAAAAATTCTCTACAAATTAATATTAGCAATTCAAAACCTTTTCTATTTGCCTAAACCAAGTATACAATGCGGAAGCTAAATTCAAGTTGGTTTAGCTCAAATAGCGCCTACAACAATTAAATTCGCCTAAGTGCACTAATCGTTCTACCCTAGGTCAAGGTTTGCAATTCTAAATAAATAAGCAATCAATTTAATTATATGAATGTAAATTGCTTGAGTATAAATTAAGTACAAGGAAACAAACCACAATCGACACAACGATGTTTTACCGTGGTGTTCGGAGACTTGCCGGTCTCCCCTAATCCACGTTGAGGTTAGCCCGAACAAATCGGACCGGCTCCACAAATTAAGCTGAAGCACCTCCAATCCACTAGTGGTAGCTCTTTTCCGCTCCAGGTAGGTGAGCTCCGACCTTCACAACTTTGCCGGGTCTTCTCACAAGCTTCTTGAGAAGATCACCGCGCACGACGCCTCCCACGCCGTCTAGGAATCGGCAAACTCCAAGAGTAACAAGTCAAATCCCTCACTTGACTCTCACCACGTGCAACGGATGCACAAGCTCAATTGGACACTAAGTCCACCTCTAGATGCAACACATGCACTCTAGAACCTCTCTCGCTTCTCACAAAGTGCAACACATGCACAATTGAGTGGAGAGCCTCACTCTAGCTCAAGAACACAGGAATGAATGAAGCAACACACTCTCCAACCGGCCACAAGGGGGTATTTATACCCCACACAAAAAACTAGCCGTTGGAGCCAAATCCCTGAAAAATCAGGAAAAACGGAACTATCGCAGTACAAATTGCGGTACTTCCGTTTTCCTCGCCAACGGTCAGAAAACTAGCCGTTTCTCAGCGAAAACGGAACTACCGCAGTACAAATTGTGGAACTACCGTTTTTCCCGAGGCTAAGTCATTCAGAAAGTCGCTCTCTGAAAAAACATTCCGCCCGGAAATCGGAACTACCGGAAAATCGGAACTACCGAAAAAATCAGAACTACCGCAGTACAAATTGCGGTACTTCCGCAAAAATCGGAACTACCACAGTACAAATTGCGGTACTTCCGTTTTCCAGTTTTTCAGCACAGGCGACACTCGGAAAAACGGTCATAACTTTTGACTCCGATGTCGGAATTCAGTGATCTTGGACTCTATGGAAAGCTTATTCAGAGGGCTACACAACTCATCTATTTGCATGACCTCAAACACATTAGATAAATGCAGAAATCACAAGACATCCAAAGAGTCACTACCATGGTCTAATGTCAAAGGAAATAGCAACAAACAATTTTAGACCATGCCAAGGGATAATGCATGATCTCCAACTTTTGCAAAACATATTTGCAAACTTAGATCATGCTACAAGTATTAGGTACATGGACTTCTCACATTTGCGAAACACATTCGCAAACCTAAGTCACATGCCACAAGGATTATATATGAGCTTCAACCATTTGCAAAACACATTTGCAAATATAAGCCTCATATCACAAAAAATGGAAACATGGACTTCAAGCACTTGCAAAACACATTCGCAATGCATAGTCCCATGTTGCAAAGATTCACCACATGAGCTTCAACTATTTGCAAAACACATTCGCAAATATAAACCTCGTGTCGAGATGAGCTAGGGCAAGTGAGGTTTGAGCTATCAACACATGGTCAGACTCAAACTACTAGACATGACCCCTCTTAATAGTACGGTAACCTACACTAGCAATCCGGTCTTCCAATCAAACACCAAGACCGGTAAAAGACTAGGAACACATCCTTAGCCCTAGCTAGTCATACCTTTGTCTTGGATCATCGTCTCGATATGCATCAACTCATGATGCACCCTTTCATCAACTCCATCAACACATGATGGTCTTTCTTGACTTGATGATCAACACATGATCATCTCCTCATGCATCAACTCATGATGCGTCTTCTTCTTTGATGGCCTTCAACACATGAATCCATCTTCTTCTCGATCTTGACTTGATGACCTTCAACACATGAAGTCATCTCAAGTCGTTCTCATTTGTGGAACCTAACCTCTGCATCCAACTTATGAAAACCGTTAGTCCACAAAATAATTGTCATCGATTACCAAACTTCACAATTTTGGTAATTCATGACAATCTCAACAAATAATGAGATATGAAATTGATTTGCGAGTATACAATATGTACACAACAAATGTATACTCCAAGATAAGCTTTAAACAAAGCTTACTTATCCGGTTGTCATTAGTCATCCAACCATTAACACATAATGGAGAAGTTAGATAACAACCCGATTGCACATGAGTATATATATATATATATATATATATATATATATATATATATATATATATATATATATATATATATATATATATATATATATATATATATATATATATATATATTGCACAAGCTATATATACTCAAGTATGTATTTCAAAGTAAAGATCCCAAATATGCATATGAAAGAAGTATGGATCAATACTTATGAAACTCCAAAATATAGAGAGCTCCCCCTAAATGTGTGCATACAAGTGTATATAGTGAAGACATATGCACATATTCATTTTAGACTAATTGAAGAGTTCAATCTATATTTTGGATCTAAGGAATGCATTTGTAAATGAGAAAGCGATTTCGAATGCATACCTCTTTGATTTCACCTTTTCATCTAAATGAGACTAACCAAAGATAAATTCAAATAAACATATTAGTCTCAAAAATTCATTTATCATTTTCACCAAAACATTATAAAGTATATGTCATTAATGTCATAATGTCATAATGGCATTTGTCATTAACACCAAAACCAACTTAAATAGAGCTTGATCTTTCATCGGCGCGACGCCATACTCCCCCTGGTCGAACTCCCCTACTGCGCCTCCACTCCGGCCTATGCCTGACCAGCCGTCGGTGCCCCCATGCCACCCCCTAGCGCCTCCATCCACCTCCCTTGGCGCAGCCCCGGCCACCTCTGCCACTGCCTGGCCCATGGCCTCCAGTGCCTTTTTCCCCTCCCCTACTTCCCCTTTACTAATTTATTTCCTTATGCTCTTTGTATGCTTTTAGTTATTTTTGATTTGTGGATTTGATTTGCTGCTTGCTTGGTGATTGGAAGGATAGTGGTGATGGTGTGCAATGAGGTTAGCTACGATTGGGCTCAAGGCCTTCCCGTCCACCGAGGAGCATGGGACAGCTGTCGGGTGCGCATGCTTACTGGTGACGGCATGCCGTCGCCACTGAGGTCTCACCTTGAGAGACCATGTGGACATGCCCCATATTTGTGATGAGTGATTGACGGTTGCTTTTGAAAGTTTGAGTTTGATTTGAGTGTTTTCTGCAAAGTCGTAGCTCTTTTGTTGTAGTTGTGGGTCTTCAAGAGGGCGTACAACCGGTTTTGACCATTGTCGTAGCTCTCTGGCTGTGGTCGAAAAGCACTAAGAGCTGTTACGACTGGTTTTGCTGTGGTCGGAAGTCAGTCGGAGTGTTTATGACCACTTTGGCCGTGGTCGGAAGGCTGTACGACCACGTTGTGGCATTTACGACCACTCTGGCCGTGGTCGTAGGTCACTAGGGAAGTTTACGACTGGTTTGGCTGTAGTCGGAAGGCTATTCGACCACGTTGGCTGTGGTCGAAGCCTGTTACGACCACGTTGCTCGCGGTCTGAGGTCGTAAGTCGAAGCTATGACTACTGCGGTCAGAAGTCAGCGCTCGAGTGAACGACCACATTGAGGAGTCGGCGCCTTACGACCACGTTAGCGCAAGAGGAAGTCAGAGGTCGAGGCTTTGATCACTGCGGTCGATAGTCGACGGACCTCGACTGCGACCACGAGGGAAGTCGGCGAACTTCGACCATGTTGTGAGGCAGTCGTTCGTGGTCGGATTTGGTCGGAAGCGCTCGGAGCGCGGTCGGTTGTGATCGGCTGAGGTCGTAAGCGGTCGGAAGTGTCCGAAAATCGTTAACATGGTCGTAGACACCTTGAAATCGGTTGTTTGACCTGTAGGATCGATCGTTTGAGCTGGGAATTGGTTGTATGGTTTTGTGTTGAAATCATAGACCTCGTACATTGGATGGTTCATCATTTCGACCGGTCGGAATGCAGTTTCGACTTTGTGGTTTATGATTTGAGCTATGTTTCTCTGGTACAGATGTTTGAACACATTGTGTTGTGCGGTGCTATGAATGTTTGCTTGTCTGTGATGGTTTGCAGGACTTTGAGACTAGTCGTGGTGAGGCATGGATGGTCGAGACTAGGCACGGGGGTGCTGAGGTCGTGAGCGGCTGGGAGATGCCAAAGACGACGAGGTCTGTGAGGTGGTTGCACGCGTGATCGGCAAGGCAGGAGGAAGCTTCCGGGAAAGCAGCGGAGTGGCATTTTGGAGAAATGCGGAAAGCTGCAAAGGGAAGCTGTGTCTCTGCCAATGCACAGGAGTTGTTGGCGCTAACGGGCAAAGCAGTGGAACCGTTGGGTTTAACGGGTAAAGCACTGAAAGTTTGTTTTCGCTAGTGGGTAAAGCGAGTGATAAAACCCGGTGTTAGGTGGGGGTTTATGGGTTCCCCCGGTAGCAGAAGGCTATAAATAGAGAGAGTAGAGCTCGGGTGCTCGGTGAGATTCTGATCCCCGAGTTGCTCTGTTCTTTCTTGTTTATCTTTGAGTGGTGGGTTCTCGGGATGGAGCAAGTGTGCTCATGTATCTCCCAGTTGGAGTGACTGTAGAAACCTCCATTATCAATCATTCATCTCTTTTCCTCTATGTTGAGTTTTTGTTCTGTTAATTGTTTGATTGTTTGTTTGTGCTTTCTCTGCTTTATCCTTTCCCATGTATGTCTGAGATGATGGTTCTCATTTGTGCTCTGGATTTCTTGATCTGAGTAAGCCCTTTGCTCGAGTTACCTTGCTTTCTTCTGCTCTGAACTGGGATCCATACTCAAGACCATTTGGTCAGATTCTTCCCGAGAGCAGAGATTTCGATCGGGTCCTTGTGCAAATAGTCACGCACGCTCTCTCTGTCTTCGGTCGTTATTGTGTTCTTTATTTTGTCGATCGACATTTCACTATGAAGTCTCGACTGCTCTGAAACTGCTTCGGTCACAGCAGAGAGTCGTTCGACTACATAGTAAGGTATCGATTGTTCTGGGATTTGGCCGACTCCATCATTCTTGATTAGTCTCAGTTGACTTCCTCTCGGTTTCCAGCAAGCTTTCATCTTCTGTCTTCGTATCTTCTGTAGCTATTGGAGAAGAAGTTGGTGAGAATACTTGGGGAGTTTTTGAAGGCACCATTCACCCCCCTGTTGCCATTTCGGTCCTACACACCTAGGTATACTTCTTCCCCTCTACTCCTTTCTTCCCTTCTCCCTATTGCTCTGTGATGCTACTACTATGGTTGGATGCTCTGTGAATGTGGTGATGCATGTGGTGTTGTTTGGCAAAGTGACGACAAAGGTTTGGAATGGATTGGGGCTACCTGGTTGTTCGTCAGCTCGGTGTGGGAAGGAATCGGGACTTAATGTTGTCGGTCATTTTCTTGGCTTGATTGTGCTAGTCGTTGCTTCCTCCTAGAGCTTGTGGCCACCCTGTCATGCTGCCCCTCCTCCTCCTGATGCTTGCTTGCTCATCTTGTGCTTGTGGCTTGTCTCCTGGCCTTGCTCCTCTTGCTATGGCCGAATGGTTTAGCAAAGGGCAATGGATTTGGCGAAAGAGGTGTAACATCTTGATTTTCAGAGCCTTTTTGAAGCTTTTAAAATAAAATTCACCAGTTGGATTTTTCTGGAACTAATAAAAGCTTAAATTGAATTTTTATGGATTAAAAGGATTTAATATGACTAAAATAAATAATAACATTTGCTAGAAGTATTTTATTTGGAATCCTTGAGTGTCAAGGATTTTTATAGAATTTTCTTGGATATTTCTTGAGTTATTTGCTATTTTCTAAAGCTCATATGAATTTAATTGGAATTTCTGAAAAATTGAAAACCCTTCTAAAATCAAAATCCTTTGGCCTTTAAACGTTAGCCATCCAATCTATCTCTTGCTGTGCGTTAGCCATCTGGCCGTGCTACGCACGGGCCGTTGGATCGCTCCAGTGACATGTGTCACACAACCATGTGCCTAAGCATTGTTCATCTGTGCGGTCTACTGCCAGCCATTCGATCTTCCGCCGTGCCACGTGACGCCCATTCGACGGTGTAGGCACTATTCATCATCTTCCCGCTCCATCGTCGTTGTTCGCGTCGTCTCTGCGTTGGCCTCGGCATGCGTGCCCGAGCTAAACTCTGTCGCCGTCTCCGCCTCGGACTCCTCGGCGTCCATGTATAAAAGGTCGTGCCGCCTCCCCTCGTTCCCCGCATATCCATAGCTGTCTTCACCGAGCCTTGCGTCGTCGCCTCGTCGGGTTCATCGTTCTCGTCGAAGCTGGCCATCGCGTCTAACCTCGCCAGCCAACAGTTCTTCGCCATCGCCCCGTCTTCGCCGTCTGCCTCGCTGCCGGTGAGTCTCCGCTATTCGCCGTCGTTCATCCTAGCCGTTGCCCTGCCATTTCGTCTTGCCATCAGTCGGTCCGCCGCTGCCATTTCGCCTCAATTCACCGTCGCCGCATGCCACGCGTCGCCCCTCGGTTCCCGTGCTGCCGCCTCAGTCTGCGCCTGGCCACGCCAGCTCGAACCCCACCAACCACTCTCCTCGGATTTCCATAAAACCGTTCCACCATAGACTAAGCCACTGACGTGTGGGTCCCACATGTCAGCATACCCTATTATAATATCTCTTCATTATAGTAATTTGATTTCATGTGTTTGTAGTTTTTTCTGTAGGGATTTTTATATTAAATTCGTGTCTTCCATTTTTCTAATCCTCTATTTTTACTATATGTTTTATATCATTGAAATTAAAATATCACGTATATTTCCAACACCAGGTTGAACCCGGCCATGGTCTTAAGCGCCATGTCCAGTTCCGCGATGTAATGTCGTTCATGGTAACCGTGATCCTTTGACTGACGTTCACGAGCGGCGACGCGGCCACGGCTCGGACAAGTCTCTCTTCCTCCCGGATGGGGCGGAAGGACAGGACACGCTTGGGGCTCAGCAACTCCGTGGTGCAGAGCCTCCGAAGATGCTTCCTGTGCTTGCTGCCGTAGGGCGCGAGGATAGGTCTTGGCCGCCGTAGGTGAAGATGTCCGCGGTGACATACACCGGCCAGCCAGCGAAGGCGGCGTCGTGGGACGCGGGTCTTCACGACCTCCCTGCCCGCCTCGCCGGCCTCGGGGGAGGAGCGCACGAGCGTGGAGACGTGGCCACGGGGGGATTTGACTTGCTAGATGCTGTGTTTGCAATATTGGTGAAATTTTTTATTTATTATCGACTGCAACAAGATGGGAGATTTGGCACGTCAAATTATTTGGTGGTACCGTCAAACTCCCAAAAGAAAATAAATAACGAATAAACAAGAAATTGCTAAGGTCAAAGCCTATTTCAATGTAAAAAAAAGTACCATGCATTGGAGGTGTTATTCGAAGTCATTCAGGATCAACCGAGGTGTTGTTTCATTGACCAATCATGATGCACCCAGTAGAAGATTTCTAATTGAAGAAATAGTAAGAAAGCTCATGAGCTGCTGTAGCACACAAGGAGCTAGAGCTGCTCATATGCTGCCTTGCCTGACTGAGAAGGCCACCAAATTGAAGGGAGAGTGGTTTGTAGTTGTAAGTTAGAACTGCTCGTTGGCATGTGATTGCTAGCTGCAGGAAGGCGGAAGCCATGCTTCCGATTCATGGTCCCGCGAGCCCACGAGGAGATCGGGAGCTTGGTTGATTTGGTCCTTAGGGGTGCTCAAAATAGCTTTTTTAAATGGTTTATGGCTGAAAAATACTATAGTCGGTTGAAATTACGCTGTAGCTGATGGTGACTTATTTGACATAATTAAATTTAAAAAAATTAAATATAGAAAAAATAGGGTAGCTCATCATGGACAGTACAAACGAATATGGAAAAAAGAACTGACAAAAAGCTCAAAAAACCAAAATACCAGAAAAAAGATGAAATTGTTGAATAGTGAAAAATAAGCCAAAAGTCTAAGCCGTTTTGAGCTGGGCATTATGGGGTTTTTGGTTCGTAGCGGACAACTAGTAAGGTAAATTACAAGCTACAATTTAAATTTCTTTTATTTCTTCGTAGGTGTGCTCATTTGAGCTTATAGCTTAAGTTTTTTTTTACTATTTGGTACTGTTTAGAGTTTTTTCACTGTAACTGTTGTGAGTTTTTTCAGCGTAATTAAATTAAAAAAAGATTACGTTATCACGGACAATGCAAAGAAGTACGAAAAAATAAAAAAACCCAAAAAATCAGAGAAAAAAATAGAAAACACGAAGTTAAAAAGTAGAAACTTTAAGCTTAAGCTTAAAGCCCAATAGAGCGAAATTTCCTGTTCATATGTATGGAATTAGTAATTGCATATTATTTGTCTGACTTGGGCCTTAATTTGTGGGGCCTTTGGTTCGTACTGGACAACTAGTAAGGTAAATTACAAGCTAGATTTAAATTTCCTTTATTTCTTTGAGGATCAAGAGTCGAATCGCGCGGACTTTCTTTTTATGATTAGGGTTGCAAGGTCAATAATATATATTTATATCCCTCTTTTTATTATTAGGGTTACAAAAGGTCAGCAATATATATTTATATTCTGCATATGTTTAACTCAGACGCCTAGTTTATACCATGGTGGTCCGAAGGAGTTGTAGGAGAGGTCAAGCGGGCAGAGCAGGGAGAGGCCAGACGGGAGCGAGATGAAGAGGTTGTTGCGGGCGAGGGAGAGCGACTGGAGCGAGGTAGGCGGTCGAGGCCCTGCGGCATTCAGCCGGAAAGGCCGAGGCCGTCGAGCGCAAGGCGGAGCACGCGGGACGTGGCCGCCGCACAGCGCCGACTTGAACAGGCCCGCTAGCAGCTCCTCGTTGACCGGCGTCGGCATGTCGGTAGCCGCCCCAACGAACAGCAGCAGCAGAAGCAGGAAGGAAGGGACCGCCATTTCTGCCGGCGCGTGCAGAATGTTTCCGGGAGGGATAGATATGGTGACGGTAGAGTGAGGAGTTGTTGGAGGTAGATGGGCGGGTGGCCTGGGGCGGCGGTGCAGACAGTAGCCGAGCTGGAGCTGGGAGTTTTGGTTCGTGCGTGGTGGACTGGAGGCGCTGGGATGGGAAGGGACTGGAGCGAGCGAGCGAGGGCGTGGTTGGATGGGCGTGACCGCGAGGGTTCTGCTTCTGCCGCTGCTGGGTGGGGCCGCTCGCCGGAAGGGGGCATTCGGAATAGGTAGGTACATTGGTCCTCTGGTGTTAGCTGGACTTGAAGGAAACGATTTTTGAGAGAACAAATCCATCAGGGCCTTAGCCCAGCTCAGTCTCTGGCACTGGGCCGTTACATAGAACTTATCAACGCTGCATCAATCGCGCGGGCCGTCAAATGATTGGGTCTTCCTCAGATTCCAGTGGAGACCCTCGTGGATGCTGCGGAGGAAATCAGTCGTCGAATCCACCAGGCAAGCTGTAGGCACAGGCCAAGGAGATATACTGCAGATGAGAGCATCACCGGGGGCCAGCTGCTTTCGATCTTTGCCATCGAAAGATGCCCATGCTTGGCCCCTGCTATTGTACGGCACTTGTACGCGCAGAGTTACATATTCAGGCAGTATCAAAGGCCTGAATGACAAGGAATGCGGACAGATCGGTGTGAAAAGGATTCCTGGGACCTGCATATACCAGCAAAACATTAGACACCAGAATAGCATTGGACAAGTTATTTTTAGATGCTGGACATAGTAAATAGCAAAACTTCTTGGGGAACTTCAAGGACAAAGTAAAGCGATAATAAGCAGAAAACAAGAGAATAGCGACACTTCTTGCTTGAAATAAAACCTCAAAAATCAACTCAGAGCGCTTACAGTGCTAAATAACATGAACTTACGGGCAAACATAGCTTTAACTCCTGCTGACTAAAATCTTGGTTCGACAATTGTAGGTTACAGAGAAAATTCGCTGCTTTGATAATCAAATTTACAACGTGGAATATCCATTTTTTTTCAACAAATTCTACGCACTTTAGCTTACAACTTTGTAGACAGAACAGGTAGAATTACAGGTATCAGCTTAAGTTTGTGAAAGAGATCGATCAATATGGACTCAGTGACCAATAGAATATTCAGCACTCTACTGAACTCATCTGAAATTTTAATAATATTACATGATTTTAATCCCAAGTAAGAAAAATAATCACAAGACTTATTGCAGCAATCTAAACACAAGATTGTAAATCAGGAAATACACAAGAACTAAGGGTGTTAATACAAAATAGGGCATACCTGTGGATGAACCATGGATCCTCCGGCTGCTAATGAATATGCTGTGCTTCCAGATGTTGTTGATATGATTAGTCCATCCCCTTGTACACATGTAACAAAAGAACTGTCGCAGTAGCACTCCAGGTAGGTAAGGTAAGACGATATTCCACGGTCAATTGTAACTTCGTTTAACACTAGTATTGGCTCCTCAGTCACAAGTTCATCCTTTGCAGCATCACGGATTACATGACACTGTAGACGATTTCTCAGTGTGATGCTAAATGGTCCGTTCAGCACATTGTCCAAACAATCACGATATTGCTCGCTTGCTGATAAGCATGTTAAGGACAAAGAAATAGTTAAAATGTGACTGTCAACAGGAGATCAGAAAGCTTCATGTGAGATTTATCTGCTAACAGCCATGAGTTCTTTTAGACCAAGCAAAATCCAGCCTTACTGAAAATGTAGATTGGAATAACAAAACATTAACAACCAATCAATACAGGAAATAAAATATATATGCTATCCATGAACCTAAAGTTTCGAATTTTTTAATATAGCACAGAAACAATGCCTCATAAATAACTAGATAATACCCAAATAGGCAATAATTTTAGGGGGCTGTAGGAAGACAGGAGTTGGGTGGAATTGGATGTATTGCATTGAGCCCCTTGGGCGGTATATATAGAGGTACAAGACTTGGAGGGCAAGATGGTACAAGGGTAATCCCTAATGGACTCTAACCTACCAAATACATTGTACTCTAACATCCCCCCGCAGTCACAACGGGAGCGTCGCAGACGGTGAGACTGAAGAAGAAGTCGAAGGGCTAACATCCCCCCGCAGTCATAACCGTCGATGCGGCGCGTATGTTGTGACTGGAGCAGAAACCGACGAGTAGCTCAAGCAAGGTGGTAGCCCTTTGTGCCGATGTCGAGGTAGCCGAGCGCGAGGGCGGAGGAGTCGTGGTCGAGGACGCCGTGCTGAAGATGGCCGTGGTCGACGTAGTCGTGGTCGGGTTACCGATGTCGAGGCGGTCGCTCATGAAGCCGCGGGCGCAAAAGAGGCGCCATGGTGATGACGGAGACGCGTCGAGGCAGTCGTCGTGGAAGGGGGGCGATGCCGAGGTCGACGCAATCAAGGCCGTCGAGGATGTGGACGAAAAACGGCGATGCAATCGAGGCAGACCGGACGGGAGCGGGAGGGTCGATGCCGAAGTCGATGCAGTCAAGCCGCCAGAGCCGAGGCGTGTGCCAGGTTTGCCAGACCCGGCAACGCGTCGGGGATGAAAGTACGCACCGGTGTTGCCAATACCGGACGTACAAGGTAGAGGGCCCAAACCAGGCGTGGTTGTGCTGGACGAAGAAGGAGCAGTGCGGGAGCGGACGCTTCTACCCGAAGGCGAGCAGTCCGGGCGGACGCTCTGGCGCGAAGGCGAGCAGTCCTGACGCAAGGTACGGCGGCGGCGGTAGCGCTCGATGTCGGCGAGGAAGGCCCGATCAGTATGACGAAGACCATGTGCAGACAAATGGCGCACAAGAGGTTGCGCAGCACAGTCGTCGATGCACAGGGGACGGCGATGTAGATGCAACGGCGAGGGGACACACGTGCGGTGGTGCTGCGGCCCGAGGAGGCGACACAGCAGCAGCCCTTTTGCTTGGAGAAGATGCGCGTAGTACTCGACGACGAACATCACGGGAGCCGGGTGGATCGCGCACAATCGGCTGATCAGACCGAGTACACGCGAGGCGGGACGACGATGGAAGAAGTCGGTGGAGGCGTCCCGATCTGTGGTGGCGATGATGAACCGGCGATGAAGACGTGCGGACGGGATGACCGAGACGCGACGCGCGAAGGCGTCCCCTCGACATCGCGTGCCCGGCCTGGCCGCACAGTCGAAGAGGTAGAGGCCGGTGTAGTCGACGCCGATGTCGGAGTAGATTCGTGCGAGGTCGACGGGCGGTGGGCGACTCAACCCCGATCAGCGATCGGGAAAAAAAGGAAAAGATACAGCAGCAGTGGATCCTCCATGAGCAACTCATCTGGTACACCTAGAGCCGGCCAAAAAACCCCGTGGCAGCTGCGATGTGGGCCCCACCGCCTGGAGGGCACTCACGGACGCCCCACCGCCCAAGGCTGCTCTGTCTCTTTTCCTTTAAAAAAGTTGGCTCCCCTTGGAAGCAAGCGGCAGAGCGGCACGGGTTGTTGAGCAGCAGAGGCGGACAGCGGTCGGTGGGCGCTGGCAGCGGAGGCGGCGGAGCGCAGATCCGGCAGGTGGTGGGCGGGCGATGGGCGAAGGGGCCGGCGGGGGACAGCGCCAGACGGCGGAGAGGGCAGGCGGCGGCGCCTTCCGGATCTGGACGGATCCGGTGACGGTCGGCGTCGCGTGCGGAGGGGTGAGGCGGGCTCCAGGCGGCGGCCCCAAGCGGAGGATCTCCTCAGGCGGCGGATCTGACGAAGCACCATCCCGCGGAGAAAACCAAGGCGGGAGGCGGCGACTGCGAGAACCGCAGTCTTGGCGACTCCCTCCTTCGCCACGAGGGCTCCAAGGGTGGCGGCGCGGGCGCGACCGCCGGATCTGGACGGATCCGGTGACGGTCGGCGTCGCGTGCGGAGGGGTGAGGCGGGCTCCAGGCGGCGGCCCCAAGCGGAGGATCTCCTCAGGCGGCGGATCTGACGAAGCACCATCCCGCGGAGAAAACCAAGGCGGGAGGCGGCGACTGCGAGAACCGCAGTCTTGGCGACTCCCTCCTTCGCCACGAGGGCTCCAAGGGTGGCGGCGCGGGCGCGACCGCCGGATCTGGACGGATCTGGTGGCAGGGAGGACCGATCTGGCGCGGGGAGGCCGGGGCAGTGCCGGTGCAGAAGCGGCGGCGTCCAAGCGGATGGGGGCGAACCTCACCAGGCGGAGCGGCGGCGGATCTGACGAGGAAGAGGCGCGGCTTCCGTCATCGACCGCCGCCGCCTCCAGATGGCGCGCATCCTGGCCTGGCCGCCACCATGGCGGCTCAGGGTCGGAGCGCGGCCAAGCCCGGCCGCCACCACGACGGCGCAGGACGGGGCGGCGAAGATCCGGAAGGGGGGGGGGACGGCGACGGCCTCCGCACCACGGCGCGACGAGTGAGGGACGATCTGCTGCGTGCTGACGACGACGACGGCGGCGGCGGCCGGATCAATAGGATCTGGCGCCTAAAACGGTGGCGCTGCCCCCGGTGGAGATAGATCTCCCCGGGGGCGCGCTGTGCGGAAGTGAGCGGCGGCTAGGGTTAGGAGCTAAACCTAGAGCTCTGATACCATGTAGGAAGACAGGAGTTGGGTGGAATTGGATGTATTGCATTGAGCCCCTTGGGCGGTATATATAGAGGTACAAGACTTGGAGGGCAAGATGGTACAAGGGTAATCCCTAATGGACTCTAACCTACCAAATACATTGTACTCTAACGAAAGTTAGAATATAAATGCAATAGAGGCCATGCAACCATTAAATTTAGTAGCATATTTAGCAAGCACTCATCATCGATGATAAAGGATACGGAAAGGTGTCATGAAGCCCAGTGATCCCAGGGAGAATGCAACAACTGGAGGAACTGGTCCTTTGAACAATGATGCAGCCTGTTAAGAGAGATTGAATCAATACCTAGTTTAATTGGCAGTCCAGAAGATCAATAGAGCAAATTTTAAGTCCAGATGAAGTTACAAATCCAAATCAGAATATGTGAAGCAATTAATTAGTTCTTTAAAGCAGAATAAGCATTGTTGGACCAGAAGACTCCAGTAGTTGAGACAGCATGCAAAGTATATAGATTCAACCATCTAAAATATGGAACGACGAAGCAATACATATCAGGTAAGTTGGTCTTCATAGTGAATTGTATTAGCACTTTACACTTTTATATGGACAGGTCAGCATCAGAATAAGAATTCTGTAATAATTTTAGCTCTGAAGCAGTAACTCTCATGAAAATTCGCGCTGGAGAGATCTATAGACCTTCCATTTCAGCTGTTGGCCGATGTCACCACATACACCATGCATATTGATAATTGACCAAGTATGTGGACCTTCATAAAAAGGTTAATTCTCCAATCGGTCTGATTGGATCAAAGATAAGGTAGTAGGCACAGCCAGTCAACCAACTGCTAAGTCCACATGATCCTCCTAAGGCTTTGCATATTCAAAAAATCATCACAAGAGTAATCATTTGTTACTTGACTGAAACTATATAGGCTAAAGTTGTACAATGCCTGACAATAGCAGCCTCAAAGAACTAAGGGGTGGTAGTATCACCTACAAATGAAGTGGCTAAATTACTTGCCCTCAATGTCAGTTGGAACCGGACGCACTACTCTCCGATCTCTTGCACTGAGCTACCTCCAAAAGCTCCCACTTTCTGACCCAAGTCACCCAACAATGTTTGGATATCAGTTTATGGGCTATTCATGATTGTTCAGCATCTCTTACTTTGATATTTGCATTATGCAGACAGGGCATCCAGGGGATCTAGTATGACATAGGGGAATTTCAGCACCAACAATTATTGCCTCCAATCATGCAAAAGACAGCTAATTGAAGGTATCAACTAAAAGGATTTAAATATGTTATTAACAAATCAAAATGTTGCCAGGGTCCAACTAGTATTGAATGATTGATGAAGAAAACATGTACCAGAGTATTTCTTATCATTTTCACATATAGAACTGCAAGAAATAGTATATTTCCAAGTGGCGTAGTAATATCAATCTAAATTGTTTAGTAGCCATTCAGGACCAATAACCACAAGTGAAGGTGGTTAATATATCAAAAAAGATACAAAAGCTTTAGACTCCATATATGATTATGGAAGGATGCATCACAACAAAAGTATCAAAGAATTGGATTTGCTTACCCATAAAACAGTTCCATCACCGCCAAGAGTTACAATGAGATCAACCTTTGTGTGCAACATCTTTATCTCCTCATCTATCAGAATTTTCTAATTAGTTGGGAAGAAAAAGGGGAGTGCTAGGTGAATAAACTAAATAATAGGAAATTCTAATACAACTCAAAACATGAACATAAGAAATTACAAAACAACAAAATGTTAATCAATACAATCCTACAATGGAAAAATGTGTTTAGTCCTAATTCCTAAATGTACTACTAAAGTTACCTTAATAAGGTATTAAGGTTTACAACAGTAAGGCAGGTATTAAGGTTTACAACAGTAAGGCAGCTGCAGCCCATGTGGTTGCACATCACTCAAACACAATACTCTAAATATTTCCTTTTGATACAAAATACAGCTTAATAATATGTTCAGTTCAGCACCAAGAATGATTTGCGCCGAAATCTAGTGCAAGGATATAACTTTATTCAGATGTGGTTAGGCTGGCTTTGTGCAATTCTGGCCACATAGGTAATAAGAAGTGGAAATTCAAGCAGCACCAGGGATCATAAAACCTGCCCCATGAAGAAGCAAGAGGAGGCAGAAACTTAATATCATCTGAGCACCACTAGAAAGTTCAGCAAAAGCAGTCTATACTATCCATATTAATTCTGCAGTCTATTTAATAATCAATTGATTCAATTCCCAATTTCCCATTACCATTCTTCCTATATCAGAATACCAATCATAGAAGGAACAGAAGTCCATAGCTGAAATAACAAATTCGTTCTTAAGTATATCAAATGTTCCAAGATGCCAAATCTGGAGCAGCATGAAAGAAATGCATTACATCAATAAAATCTCTTACCATTATCCCATGTTTGGATGAAGTTGTAGTAGGAATCTTCCGTTAGGAGTTCCTTGCTAATGCGTGGCTCTACAAAGACATTTATATTTTTATGCTCCTTAAGCCATCTGCAGAAAATAAATGAACCTATTAGTGGTGCAAGTACAATATAAATCTTACCAGCACAATGGCATATAACCCACGTAAACTGTGCTTGTATCAGTCATAACAAGATATTTAGGGTATTGAACATGTATAATTGAAGACAAGCAACTGCTTCTTATATTGGTAAATGCATGGCAACATAACCTTGCAATTCATAAAAATGGAAAATATACAGATCTTTCTAACTTTGTTCACAGATTAGGTTCGCACAATCATGAAAGCATTGTAACCAGTGGTGCAAGGCAGTGAAGAGAACACACCTGACCATTTCAGCACAAAGAACACGCACAGAGTTGGAATTAGGTTTGGTAATAAAAAGCACTGTTTGTGGTGGGGATTCCCATTTCAGTAAGATCTGAAACCAAAGCATTCATTGTCATGGAAAGAGACATGCACAGGAGTGATATTTTTTTGTTTTATTCCAGCCACTGGAATTAAAAAATCACAGTGTTCCTGACTATTTCAAAATGAATCAAACAGAAGGGGAAGACCAACCTGCTTATTGCTGCGCTCTGCTGTTGTTATATCTCCTTTTTCAAAGGACACAAAATCGTGCTTGTGCTGGCCATTTTTGTCGCCATTGCATCCCCATGAAAGTCTAAATGACGCTTTTCTTCCCACCATCTTGTGACTAGATCTTGGGTTAGGTCCAGGAATTTCGTCCTGGAGAACCTCGTGTGAACATATCCCATGATTTCCACAACATCCTGTTTGATCAGACGCAGGTGTCTCCAGTGCTAGTTGGCTGGCCAGTTTCCCTAAGTTATTACCGGTACAACTGCCGCAGCCTGCACAAAGTAGCATTCCAATTTAGTTTTTTTTTTCTGGGTATGCTCCAATATACTGGAACACAGTATGCATTCCACAGCGTAAGATATGTATCAACCATTTTGGGATCCATCCAATGAGGCCATGATACTCCCTCTGGCCACAAAACAAGTTTCACCATGGGAAGTGTGCTGTAACACCACAAGACCCAAAATTGATAAAGCCTATTCCCTGTGTGGCACGGAAGTGCTGGGCAGCAACTTGCTTGGGCATTCATCCTTGCTTCACCCAAAAGGTTTAACCCAAAGTTGCTACGTACAGACCTTCAAGCATCATATGATACTATTCTGCACTTTAAACTCCCGAAGTGGGACTAAAGCATTAACCCACCACTACCACACATGGACACACAGGCCACCTCAACTTGTGCTGGGTTGTTACACTTACACATGCTGTCGAATCTAGGCAACTTTGACCATCAATGTGTGTAAATATCTAGATTTGCCATGAATAATACTTTATAATCATAACTTCCTTTTACAAATATAAGATGATAAAGGCCAACGGTCAAATTGACATCACAGTGAATTTGGAAAGTAAAAGACCGACACTTGGTTTGTGACTTGAGGCAGGCAGTACTGTACTGCAGTCGTCAATAACAGCTTAAGTGATGATATTGTCTGTTAAAAAGTAAAAGCAGCTGTCGCAAATGTACAAATCTAACCTTTGATTTTACTCTGTTGTTTGTGCGCCATCTCTAATTCATATTTACGCTTCCACTCTGCCGCCTCTGCTTGAGCAGCAGCTTTCCCTTCTGCAACTCCTTGCAATGCTTTTGCAACAGCTTCAAATTCACAGAATTGCACCAATCACTATTTTGAATATATAAGTACAGAGCACAATATGTTTATATGACTGTTATATAAGTAAGCTTCAGGTAGTGTCAGCTGAAGTTTGTGTCTCCTTACTTCTCATAACTTCCGAAAACTCAACAAGGTGAGCATCAGTTGACTTGATAGGAGTTTGAGGAAGAAATTCATAAGCTGCTTTCTCTGATTCTACTGAACTAACTGTAGAGATGGATCCATTTTCACTTTGATGTGAGGCCATGGCATCAAGGATTACTCTCTCATCAGAAACCTGCAATGCAAGGAATGTCAATAAGACAATAGGAAATCTGATGGTGGTAACAAAGTCAGCATTTCTCCCTTTTTTGCCCTTTGGAAAGGAACTTCCTTTTTTCATTTCAAAACCAACAAAGTAAACACATCCAGGGTTGCTGGCTAACATTATAAGAGCATGTCCAGCTTAGCCCAGCCTTATTAAGTTGGCTCATTGTGCTTATAAATAAGCTAACTTAGAAGGCAAGCCCTGAAAGATTTTCAGATGAACTCAACTTATGAGCTCATACTGACTTGTAAGCTCCATAGCGCATCCCCCACTGGCTTCAGGTTTTCCGTGAATAGGATGCTTATGCTTAAAAGTTTAACCAAAGAAATAAGCCATTACTCGCTCCTTTCTGGACTTATTTTGGTACTAATTAAAAACTCAAAGATTAAGGAATGCTAAATTGGCTGTAAATTTTGGCCCGCACATGCAGCTATGCAAGTGCTGTGCCAACAATGGGAATATTGTAAACTGAAAATAAAATAAAACGATGACATACCAAGTACATAGTAAAGCAATCAAGGTTACTTAATGGAAATTTGGCGTTTAATAGGCAAATATATGGGGCCACACAGTGGCACCTCCAAATGTCAAATTTGGAGGTATTCGTCACGCTCTCGGGAGCATGCTTGCTATTCCATACAAAACCGCACGAGTTACACAAACACTTGCATCCGTGCATGACCCTAATCAGGATTTGCACTTCATGCGGACATCAACTTCCGAATGACGGCACGAATTGGACATCACTCAAGGTGCCCTACAATGCAAATGTGCATGACGTACATTTACGGTTAGGAACGAGCGCATGTCCACTGGTGTCTCCTACTTGTAAGGTAGTTACTTAAACAGACATGTAAGACAAGACGTTTAACTGAAGGATGCTCTAGTCTCGAGTTGGCTACCATGCTGCCCTTAAATTTCACGCAAGCGCAAGGAAGAACATGCATACGCAGACGACTTGGACATGGACACGCATTTTTAGCTATGTATCAGCACGTACCGACTCGACCAATGATCTGAAGCTTGGAGCAGTTGGAATGGGTATGGGACCTGGGCTAAGGCTCCTGAACCTGGAATCCGACTGCGCGAACTGAATTGCCTCGGAGGATCGCTGCTTCTGGCACAGGGAAACCACGCATTCATCAGCACCAGCTAAGTACAGCACTTTTGCAAAAACTGACTCAAAATTTTCAGAACCAGCTGCGCGAAATGCTCAATTCGAGGCAGCCACGAGACACGCAGCTAGCCCCCCTGAACAAATTGCGGCCTAGCTGGGCAGAATTCGGGCGCCCAGCCGGCGAAACCCCACCCCACCAAACACGCCCAAGCTTGCGCGGACGGATCGGAGGCGCGCGCGTACCTTGTGGGCGAGCTCGTCGAGCGACATGGCGGCGCGATCCGGTTCGCCTCCTCCGCTCCGCTCGCGCGCGTGGTCTCGGATTTGCGAAGGGAGGTGGACTGGTAGGTGGGTGAGAGGCGAAGCTGAATAGCCGATGAGGGAAGGGGACGGAAGCAGAGGAGCGCCACCTCCCCCTCCCCCGATTCGGTTATTTATCGGTGTTCATGCGCCCCCCGGGTCGACGCCCTCAGGCGCTGACAAGTGGGGTCAGGGGTTATGGGCCCACCGGCAGTGGGATGCATGGCTTCCGACTGACGCGTGTGCTGATGTGTGAAGCGCGAGCCACTACTTACTGGCTGGCAGGCTCCACCCCTCTTTTTTTTCTCCCTTCATTTTGGGAGAATACTAATAAAAGTATTTGCAGGGGAAAAAACAAGTTTTAGGGCACTCGATTAGTGCATACGATGATACGAAGCTTTAGATTTGGCGCCTCATGCAGCATGCTACTATGTGCTTCAGCAATGTTTACGAATTTGGCTTATAGATACGGCAACTTTGCCATGTAAGTAGAGCTGTACAAACGGGTTTTGTCAACCCCTGTAAATCTATTTAAAGCTTGCATGCATTTCTACATCATCTTCTTCTTCTTCTTTGCGACTGCAGAAGAATGCATACCTGCGAACTCTTCTCTTTTTTAAAAAAGAGTAGGAGATTTACGTTTTATTCATTAAAAAAAGAGCGGTACGATTTACAAGGGCCTAAGAAAGGAACAGGCACAATAAAAAAAATAGAAAACACATCTCTCAAAGCCTAATCAAACAGAAGTCTGTGGTTAACACACCCAACGACTGGGACGTTGCATGCGACTGATAAGCACCACCACTCGACCTAACAGAGTTATCGTCGTCACCCAACGCGCCCACAACCAGGCTGGTCCGGCTTCACCACAGCACGCCTCGTGGCAGCCCAGCCACAACCAGGGAGAAACGACGCCGAGAGAACGACCACCACCGAAGGGCAAGAACCAGCCAATGTGATAGCAGCACACACACGGAAGAAACGAAGGGGGTAGAGTTAGGTGGACCAAGGCAACGCCTCTAAGGAGGGAACGACACCTTCGGTATCGCCGTCACTCGATCCGACAAGAACCGAATCTGAGGTTTTCACCCCGGACAAATGCCATAAGACCTTGTGGTGTGTGAGGTACAGCTCTAAGATGACGCCTCCAAGGAGGGACACGATGCCCAAGGACGTCGTCATCGTCGGATCCTACTAAAGAGCCTGATCTAGGGTTTTCACCTAGTGCACAGCACCACACCATGCGGGACAAGCCCGTCACCCGTCATGATCCGAGCATGACTGCCCCATAAAGCTGGCTAGAAGCAGCACCACCCGCCAGCCTTCACGTTAGCAACTCCGTCCACCTTCGCGGCCATCTAGCAGCCATGCCACAGCCTCGCCTGTCCATGCACCGGCCAACCCCAAACCTACAGGGCTCTGGTGTTCCTGCACCCCTCACATGCAGCCCAGCGCCGCCGCCAGCCGCCGTTGTCGTGCTCTCCCGCATCGATGCTTACGCCCACTAGGCCCCCACCAAGCCCAGGTCCAGTCGCCTCCGTGGTCCCCGTCAGCCGCCGCCTTGACCTCTAGCCTTGAGGAGAAGAAGGCGAGGAGAAATGCAAACGGGCCTGCCGAAAAATGGCGAGGCAACCAAACCCTTGGTGGGAGGCACAGTGGTAGCACTACCGACGTAGGAGAAGATAGGAAGGAGGGATCCAACCACCTCAAATCCAGGTGCCTTAGATCCAGCCGTCTCAGATCCAGCCGCATTCGTGGTCCCCGTCAGCTGCCACCTTGACCTCCAGCCTCGTGGAGAAGAAAGGTGAGGACAAAGGCAAACGGGCCCGCCGAAAAATAGCGAGGCAACGAAACCCTTGGTGGGAGCCGTGGTGGCGACACTGCCGACGTGGGAGAAGACAGGGAGGAGGGATGGTGAGGCGAGAGGATGGCGAGACGAGAGGATGGAATGGCGGTGTCGACGTGTGCAGCACGAGAGGGGATGGGCAGATCCAACCGCCTTCGACTCTCCCCGTCTCAGATCCAACCGCCACTCCATTCCCGACCCGATCCGGCAAGATAGCGGGAGCTCTAGCCCACGCGTGGCCCATCAGTTCGCCGCCTGGCCTGCTGGGCGACTATGGGAGGCCTCGCCGTCGCTGCTGCTCACTGGCGGCGGCGACAGCGAGGGAGGAAACACAGTTGGTAAGGGTGATTTGTTGGGGCGACTAAGTCGCCCCCTGAGTCGCTTGGGAGCAGCTCAGGAGGCCCGGTCCTCGCCACTAAAGAGGGTAGGCTCAGGGCTAACGTTTAGGGTTGTTCTGGTTTGAGAAAAGAGTACCGCCCGCAAGCTCTTCTTAGACCCAAGTTGTACAGCACTAAACATAATAATAGGTAGATAATGGTAACTTGCATTTGGAAGGTTTCTAAAGTTGATTTTCTCAACTAGGATTAGATTAGCCACCATTGAATGTATTTTTCATTTAGTTACGTTGGAGCGAATATTCATCATTTGTCAAAACGACAAAACAATACAAGGGCTACAAATTCCACTTATTTGAACACGCTCGTGGATGATAGAGAAAACCAAGAAAGCATTTTTCAAGTTGCTTATTTGTAAGACTTGACTGACTAATTCTAGTCTTTTGCGGAATATTTCATCCCTACTCCAATGATGTATATTTCTCTATAAAAATTTGAAACCTTTTTTACCAGCTACCACCGACCAAACCTTGAGCCTTGAGGTTATCCCTACACCACTGCGACGAGACGAAATATTCAAATAATAATAATCCAGAAGTCTTGGTCGTCGGCTCTGAAAGGTCGACGAGGACGAAACCTTTTGTGATTGCAATATAGTGGGAGTGGTTGGCAACAACGAACATGCAAGCACAATACCACTGCTGCTACTCAAGCTCCGTTTGGCATTATAGCGGTTTTCTGAATGCACTGTCGCCTTTCTATTTTGCCTTTTGGAATACGATAGTCACCTAAGAGTGGTTTTCCACTACAACACATGACTTTCCTGTAGAACTAGTACTATTCCTAAGTACAACATGGCACAGCACAGTAGCCGTACGTAATCGATGTTCTGCCCTTAAGGCGCCCCAACCACCACGAATTGATGATCTTCGCTCGTCGGGAAAGCATCCGTGACTAGTCCGAGGCAAAGGAAAGATCTCGCGGTCCGTCCGGGCTTGGCATGGCCGGCGTTGTGAGAAACGGGACGGAGATCGTGCGGGCACGGCTCCTCTGACTTTTGGCGGTTGGCAGTGAAGCCAAAAGAAGAGAGGAGGGAGACGTCCGCCGAATGTCAAGTCGGTGGCAGTGGCGGAGTGCGAGAGGCTCCATGAGACATGATGATCGCATCGGAGACCGGGGAACGATCGGATCAGACGAAGAGATCGCGGTTCAATTCAACGGGACAGACCGTCGCTGCGGCGGCGGCAGCAGCGCGGCCCACGCGGAGGGCGTGCGCTGGTCGCGATGATGGTTGGTGGAGCCAGGCATGGGGGTAGGGAAGGGTTCCCACTTCCGCGTCCCAAGTTCCCATCCAAGCACGAGGGAGATCACGAGACATTGTCAAATTCAGGCTATGCAGGTCACGAGGACAATGTGTTATTCTTCCGGGGACGCAACCTCGGTCACATATTTCATTAATACACTATTGAGCTTAGAGCTTTTGGTTTATTTAATACTGTTTAGATTTTTTATTATAACTGATATTAGCTTTTTGAGCATAATTAAATTTAAAAAGAAAAAATAGGTTATATCATCACAAACAATGCTAAAGAAAAAAGTAAAAAAAAAAGGCAAAAAGCCTATAAAACCAAAAAAATCTGGAAAAAAACAAAATTAAGAAGCTAGAAGCTAAAAACTTAACCCCCAATGAGAACCCCTGAAGATGGGCTATTACTACAAAAAGAGATCAACATGGTGTTCATTGCCAAATTCTAGAACAGAACAACAGGCTTATTTACACACAGGCAGGCACCACAGCTTCTTGCTCAACTCCCCGCCTATATGCTATGGATGATGATGCATGCTATCTGAGACTGAGACGCTATACACTCATATGCTATCAGACGGTCACTGAGCGGCCCTCTTACATCTGCATAATGTTTCAATCATATTGCAAATTCACGATTCATGATACTTGTTTTTCCCACAAGTGCATCATAAATTCTGAATTCATGATACACACGGTACGGGATAGCCCACATGTTCCTTGCACTTCAGATCAAAGAGCTCCAAGCCGGAAGGCTGCTGGTCCCTTGTCAGGTTCGGTGGTAGTTGGCCACCTCAGGTCCCTTTCTCATCCTCGCGAGCTCCAATTCATTCAGATTCAGGAGCTCATGGAAAATAACACTGATTTAGTCAAGACCAATGAAAGTCAAACGACTATACGAGTAGCATCAACCCTCAAAACTGAGAATGACCAATAACAGATCTAATGTATTGTCGCTAGTCGTTACTTGCCACCTGCACATGTAAATGAAGAACTCCTCTGTATTAGAAATACTGCCAATTAATCTCTAACTACGTAAAGTTTAGAGTACATCTCTAAGTTAGTCTGTGATCAGCTTATATCGAATTGTATGTCTTATTTGTGAGCAACTCACTCTTACATTAGATATCTTGTGTTAGTTACCAATTCAATTGCTGAAATAAAAAGAACATCATTTTATTCGTTTGACCGTATTCACCATCATATTGGAAGTAGTAAGACTTATTCACTTCTAGCATAAGCGGGGGCTCCAACCACTATTCACAGTGACCAGGAAGCAAGTACCGAGTTATTTCAGACACCTACCAAGACTTTATATCTTGGGCTGCCGTTGGCGCCAAACCGCTTGCGCAAAATACACTACCAGTCTTTGGTTGACCAGGTTGCGAGAAGACTCCCTATACATGATGACCCTCGACCTCCCCAAATTGGTTCTCAAGTGTATTGGCAAACTCCGAAGAGGATTCCTGCGGAGGGGATAGGAAGCTGCGCGGGGGGGGGGGGGGGGGGGGGGGGGGGGGGCATTGCCTAGTGGCCTGGGATCGGGTTTGTCGGCCGACGAAGCTTGGAGGGTTGGGTCTGCAGATGGCTGCGGTTGCAAAGAGTCGCCCCGGACAAACCATGGTGTGACATGCAATTCAATTCCAGGTCTGAGGTGGCTGCCATGTCCAAAATCTCGGCGACTGTTGTTGTGGAAGATGGAAATCAAACTCGGTTCTGGGTGGATAACTGGATTTTCGGCAGCCGCGTAGAGCTGTTGGCACCTGATCTGCTCAACTTTGTCAACAAACATGCGCAGGCAAAGAGGACAGTACACTAGGCTTATCAAAACCGGCAGTGGGCTAGCAATATCGCAGGTCAGCTTTCGGTTGATGCAAGTGCCCAATATCTGCAGCTTTAGTCGATGGTGGAGGGAATCCGGTTGAGAGGAGGAGTAGCTGATCCAATGCAATGTCACGCGGCAAGTGTGGTTTCTGGTGTTGCTGTGGCTAAGGAAACACAGGCACACGCCTGGCGCGGCTGATATACTATGCAGGATTAGAGGCTTAGACTGCAACAGACGGTGCAACGGAATCAAGTCAAGGGCCTGAATTCCGTCGTGATCCTAACCATGCCAGCGATCTGGATGGAGAGGAACTTGGGGGGAGGAGATCGCGCGTGGCTGCGAAGGCGGTGTGGGGTGGGGAGGAGACGGAGGCGGTGTGGGTGGGGAGGGAGTAGTTGGAGGGAGGAGATCGCGCGCGACGGACGGCTGCGAAGGCGGTGCGGGGTGGGGAGGAGTAGCAGCACTGGATGGAGAGGGAGCAGTTGGGGGGAGGAGATCGCGTGCGACAGACGGCTGTGGAGGCGGTGCGGGGTAGGGAGGATGCGATGGTGCGAGGTGGGGAGGGAGCAGTGGGGGAGGAGATCGTGTGCAACGGACGGCTGCGGAGGCGGTGCGGGTGCGGAGGAGGCTGAGGCGGCGTGGGGTGGGGAGGGAGCAGTTGGGGGAGGGGATCACGCAGGATGGACGGCTGCAGAGGTAGTGCGGGGTGGGGAGGAGGAGGCGACGAATCGGGTGGGGAAGGAGCAGTTGGGGACTTGGGGGGAGATAGCACGCGATGGATAGATCGGACAGACTATGGAGAGCTGAGGGTAAATCGTTTTTTAGAGAGAAGTGGCAGATGAACCACCGCCAACTCTTTCTTTTAAGTAGTGATTAAGAAATTTATAATATAGTTATTGTATTTTTTGCTAACTATTTCTATTTAAATACTTTAAAAAAATCATAGTTATGTTATATCATTTAAGAGGAATATGTGTGGTCCTTTTTCATTAACTATTTCTTAAATTTAGTATTTTTTTTTTAGTTTGTGTGTACAGTGATGAAGTACTTTTTATACTAAGGGTATTCACAATGGTTTGATACTAGTATTTGCTTTGTTCTTTTTAGTTTTGTGTTTCTGCTTTTATCTTTTAATTCTTCCTAAAGTTAAAAAGCCAAACGGTGAAATGGAATGACCTTTTGAAATAGATTTTTTCAAGTGGTTTCTTGAACATAAGATTATATATGCCATTCACATCGACGTCTCTACCATCTACTATTGTATCAAAAATATAAATAAAAAGATATCAGCTATAGCCAAAAAAAATAAGCCCATAGTTGTGCAAACGAGGCCAATTATATTCGGCGTGATGTTTCTGTCCTTAGAGCACGTGCATCGCAGGCGCTGCACGTAACGCCCCGCTAGGATGCCAATGCTTTGAACACATGAGCGCTATGGATGCGATGCTTCGGTGGCTCGTCACTCCTGCGTCATTTTTTAAAAACATTATTCTACAATATAAATTCATTGTAGATGATAAATATATAGTTATTATAATATTTTTATCATATATCTCTATTTCAATGTCAAAAAATAAGTAAGTAGTTATAGTATACCATTTGATAGGGTATGCACGGTCTAATGGTATTAACTTAAAAGCTCAACATATGTATCAATAAAAATCGTAAGCGAGTAACTCTTTCCATAATCTCTGTCGTAAACAATTAAAATTCAAAATTTTCAACAAAAAACTATAAGCCACAACCATATTAAACAGGCCCTATAAGATCCATCTTAGCAGTCCAAAATATGCTAAGGGATGAAGATGCCCTTAGGCCTTAGCTAAATAAAAAGTTCAGTTGTAGCTCATGCGTCCAAACCAACTCGATATCCTCCAAGCCCATGGGCTTATTCCAGTTAAAATTGAAGAGACATAGCTCGTAAGACTATAAAACATTACGACTCACGTCAATAATGGAAAAGAAGCCTTCATAAGCAATTGATCGAGCACATGGCAAGAGGACCATCAGCCATGCGTTGCTTGAACGCACATAACGGAACAGCACGCATGGGAGGTGAGGCATCAAACAGAGCATGTGAAGCACAATTACTAGAAGAACAAATGACATGGCAACTTCATTACAAAACCTCAAATCAATTCTACGTCATCCTCAACTAATTGGTTTCCAAAAAAAGAAAAACCCATGACTAATTAGCATTTACAGACAGGTACAGGGTCTCGACAACAAGACTAATTAGTATTTACAGACAGGCTGGTCCAACCCATGATTTAGGTCGTGTTTAAAAGTGTCGTGATTTTTGATTGATTATAAGATAGATTGGAAGAGTGACAGATACTAAAAGTCACTCTGTTTAGAAGTAATTTTTAAAAATCAAAAGCTAGAAATTATTTGGAACGGTGCCTTATATTTGGCGGTCACACCATGGGATAGCTGGGCCGTCCGATCCGCTTGCATTTCTTTTGTCAAAACAAGATGGCACTTGGTAGGCATCGTTTCACTAATTTGGCATACGTCTCTCGCTTAATTTCTTCCTTCATTTTGGCACTAGCTAGAAATTTGTCCATCTCTTGGAGGACAAGAACGTTTCCAACTTTTCTTCAAAGCTTTTAGAAACACACGGGCAAACCAATATAATAAAAAAAATGATGAGATACAGATTTAATATAAAAAATCCAAATCAGAAAAAGGTCACACCCGCACAAAGACGGTGGTCAACTATACAAGGAGGATTATAAGAAGGGATGTTACATTGAGGTGTCAACTAACCCCGTGCAGCTATAAATCCGTAAGTATACTAATCTGTGCACAGAGACCAGACTACGCTCTCAGAAACCATCCTTCATTTGCATCATCAGAGTTCAGATCACAAATCAACATAGGAACAGTCACTTTCTATTCGCAGCTTGATTACACTTGAGACACAAGCTTTGCACAGCTGCTGTTTCTTTTCGCTTTCGGTTGTGCTCTTCCACGAACTAGTCGGTTTCCTTGCTACTCCTGCAAATCGATCGATCTTTTCGATACTGCCTACTAAAACAAGATGACCGGCACACCGAATCTGCTTGTCATCATCAATCAAGTTCATATTACCGAAATGCGCAAGGACTCTAATTAGCTTGGAAACTTGGCGTGCTGGTCTTAGAGCCGTGCTCTTTGTGCGATCGTATGGAGGCTAGTGCAACGTCTGGGCCCTTAATTTATCTGTGCTGGTGCAACGTCTCCAGGAGAATGGAGGGGATAAGGCATTATTATGTCACCGAAATGATAGAGCTAATGATAAAAACTGTACTTTATGGTTTTACATAAATCTTGTTTGCATCCCGACCATCATCTAGTATCTGCATATCCATGGTCTGTATTACTTACTATTCACTATGTAGACCCCTGTGTATGTCTTTCTCTCTGCCCCTCCGATTCTTCTCCCGTGTATGCAGTCACTGTCTGCACTGCAGCCTGCAGATACAGTTGGGAGTAATCGTTCACAAACTGATCATTATGCATCGATCCAAAAAGTGTGAGATCTTGTTAGCCTAGTTAAATACTCTTGACACTTCACGGATTCGTGCGCGTGAAACTCGAAAGAAAGTTCGATGCTTTGGTTGGCCTAAATTGGTTTCTAGTTACAAAAGGTAAGATGGCGCAAGATTAGCTTGTCCCTGTTGGGAGATTAATAATGCTCGTGTTCAGTGAAAGGCTACCGCTGGTAGAACTAGCCAACTTGTCGAACCTGCAAAACACCTGTCAGACGTGACGCATTCGAAAGGTTTGAAGGACCACAAACTTGAGAAAGTAGTAGCGGACGACACAAAATGTATCCTAAAGTAAAGTATTCTAGGCTACTAGTAGCGGCCAAAGCTAGGCCCAACCACCGGAAAGTACGAAACGCAAGCACGCGATCGCAGTCCCGCGTTTGCATGGCACCCATCCACCAACGAACCGAGAGGGCGAGAGGCGAGAGAGAGTATGGCTCGGTTCTTTTTTATTTTTTAGCTTTTATTTTTGATTTTTTTTATAGTAATTAACTTTTAAATGAAATATCTTTTTAAGGTGGGATCCACTAGTTAATTGTAGTATATACTATACCGACTTTATTTATATCGGCAAAAACCGCACGTGAGTTTCTGTTACTCTGTAATCTCTCGTACGAACAGCCCAAAAGGTATAAGCCGCATCCAAAAATCATAAGTCTCAGCAAAAAAGAACAGACCCTATGCTCTGTTATTTTTTGTTTTTCAACTGTTTTTCGTTATTCTTAGTAATCATTATTTTTTAGACTAATAAATTACAGTTAAAAATTATAAAGCCATAGTCCAAAAACACAAGCCTAATATGCGTCAATGCATGGACTGCTTGGCAGCAGAAGCTGCAGACTCGTGTCTCGCCGGCCGGCAAGGACGACCTATCCGCCGAACCGAGAGATGCCGTCGTCAAGCCGGCCGTAATAGCAGCGGGTGCGGCCGGTTTTGGGACGTGACCTGGTTGATCGATCGCGGTCGGAATACCTTCGATCGATGCAGCTTTTGGTAGCAACCGTGCCGATCGTCTGGAAGGTGCATTCAATGCCGTTTTCGGTGCAGCCATACGCGACCCATTTCGGTGATGGATCACGCGCGCGTTGGACGGAGCAATGCTGATACGAGATGAGCTGTTTGGCTAAGGCTTGTTAATTTGGACTCTAGAATGCACGGATTTCACATAAAAACTTTCAATATTCCACAATATAAGTCTTCATTATTGAGAAATACTGTCACATGATATAATTTTATTGTAGATACTAAACGTATAGTTATTATAGTTTTTTGACCATAGCCTTTGTTTTGATTTGCTAGAATTTGTCTTATATTTCTATCTTGATCTAATAACTCTGCAGCTATTAAAATGAAGAATCGATAAATTCTTTTAAAAAAGAATTTAAATGCATCATTTACCTCTCTATTGACATTTCGGTCGTATAGTAGTACAATGGGCCGGGTGATCTGCTCTCCGCCCCATTTTCTTTGTCGCTGATTCGGCATGTTCATTCACCTTAATTCCATGCATGCCACTTGGGGAAGAACATGCATGCCCATTAATTGCTACTTGTTTTAGCATTCGTCGCCATACCAAAACTTCCCGAATGGCGAGCATTTACTGCTGCTATCTGGACGTTACCACGATCACAGAAATCGATCGAGCTAAATCAGTGTGGACAGCACATATTCCAGAAGGAGATCAGATATCGACCAACGTTCACACACTAAAACGTACGAACGGCGGTGGAAGACAACGACACACAACGATCCATGCATCCCAGAGCAAGCTAGCGAGCCGCGTTTTCTACACGCACATACCAGACAGACTGACTGACGAATTCTGTGGACTCCTCCGGAGTTGGGATGGCGTATATATATATATATACATAGTTCGTCTAAACACATGGCCGATCCATCCGTTTTGAGGTGTAAAGTTTCTTGGAAGACAGACAGGTGCATGGGCCAGATCGATGGACGTCTGTGAACAGAAACAGAATCTGACGCCAGCGAGATGGAATGGATCATCTGACTGTATGCGACTCACATCAATGAACGCGCCGGCCTGCGCGACTCGTCTCGCTCGTCTTTAAATTAAACCCGACGCGAGACGCCGGCCACAAGCTGCTCCGGTTCCATTTTCCACAGACCAACGCGCGTGGAGATGGCCTCAAGGCTCCCCGACCTGAAAAATCTCGGCACCACGGAAGACGTCGGAAGCGGCAAGAGGGTCAAGTGGCCGGGGTTCGTCAAGTTCTTCTTCCTGCTCTCCGTCATCCTGTGCGTGCTCCTCTACGTCCCGCGATTCTTCGTGCGCACGTCGACGTATGGCCTCGACTTGTTCTCACCGCAATCCGCGCGGCCATCGCAAGGGGCGTTGAGCGGGGTACTGGGACGAGACGACGGTGGCGGCAATGCAGGCGACGTCCGAATTCTTGACAACCAGGTGCACTCCCCGTGCTCGTCGCTGCCCAACCACTCCATCTGCTGCGACCGCTCGGACTTCAACACCGATGTCTGCTTCATGGCCGGCGACGTGCGCACGGACGCCGCGTCCCTGTCGTTCTTGCTCTTCCCGCCGCAAGCGCCGGCGCCCAACGCCACCGTGGAGGAGCGGATACGGCCCTACCCGCGCAAATGGGAGCAGTTCATCATGGGCAAGATACAGGAGGTGCGGCTCCGGGTGGCCCGACCGGAGGAGGCGTCCGAGCACCGGTGCGACGTCCGGCACGACGCGCCGGTAATCGTCATGACGGCGGGGGGCTACACCGGCAACTTCTTCCACGCTTTCAACGACGGGTTCTTGCCGGCGTGGTTGACGGTGCAGCACCTCCGCCGCTGCGTCGTGCTCGCCGTCCTCTCGTACAACCCGTGGTGGGCAGGCACGTTCCGCGATATCATCTCCGGCCTCTCGGACTACCACGTGATCGACCTGCTCCACGACAAGAGGACGCACTGCTTCCCGGGCGCCATCGTCGGGACCCGATTCCACGGCATCCTTGCCGTCGACCCCACGAGGATACGGGACAACAAGACCGTCGTAGACTTCCACCATCTTCTCGCCGACGTGTACGAGACCGGAGACAGGAAGCCGGAGATACAGCAACCGGCGCGGCGGAGGCCGAGGCTGGGGATCGTGTCGCGCAAGGGGACGCGGGTGATCGAGAACCAGGCGGCGGTGGCGCGGCTCGCGAATTCGGTCGGGTTCGACGTGGACATCCTCGAGACGGCCAACGGGATGCCGCTCTCGGCGGTGTACGCGTCGGTGAGCGCGTGCGACGTGCTGGTGGGCGTGCACGGCGCGGACCTGACCAAGTTCCTGTTCCTTCGCCCCGGCGCGGCGCTCCTCCAGATCGCGCCGCTCGGCATCAGCCCGATCGCGCGCGACTGCTTCGGCACGGCGTCGGCGAGGATGGGGCTGCACTACGAGCAGTACGACGTGCGCGGGCACGAGAGCTCGCTGCGCCGCAAGTACGGGCCCGACGACGTGGTGGTGGCCGACCCGGAGAAGGCGAAGCGGAACAAGGGGTGGGGCTTCGTGGCGCGCGTGTACCTGGGCGGCCAGAACGTGAGCCTGGACCTGGGCAGGTTCAGGGAGACGCTGTCCAGGTTGCACTCGCGTGCTGTACTGTTGCTGGGAGAAGAGGCAACCATGGCGTAGACCGCTTGACGTCTTCCGTCGATGCCCATCGCCGAGGGAGCTGTTGATTTTCGCGCGCACCTTGGATGCACCGTACGTGACAAGCGTTGGACCGCTACCGTTTTGGATCCTTGTTCATCACAAAAGCCTGCGATACTTGTGTGCATGCGTGTGTCTGGAAATAGGGCCAATCACGGTGACAACGGCATTCCACTCGACTCGACTGGTCTCCGGCACGGCACAGTCGTCGGTCGTTTCCTGGAGCGTGCATAACCTGCGTGCAAGGATATATATATGACATGATCGATGCGTGCGTTCTAGCTAGCTAGCTTTTCAAGGGCGAAGTGCCAGATTAGTGCCTTGGTATTTTGATCATCGGATATTGGTAGTTTCAACTTTCAAGTCATCTATCACAATATATATCTTTTATGTTACGATATATTGTTGTGTGCGTGTGCGTTACAGTATATTTCGATAGGAATTTGTTGTAACTCTTGATGGATTTACAATTATTTGGAGATTTTCATGCCAAGCTTCGTATATGTAGGGCTGGATAACGAGCTGGCTCGGCTCGGCTCGGCTCGGCTCGGTCTGGCTCGGTAGATAACGAGCTGGCTCGAGCTGGCTCGTTATAACTAACGAGCTAAAAAGCCAGCTCGGCTCGGCTCGACAAAAAGCTCGAGTTAGCTCGTTTGGCTCGTGAGCCAGGGCAAAAAAATATCTCCATCATATATTCATCCATGGAAGTTTGGCTCGTTAGGCTCGTTTGGCTCGTTTGGGTACAATAGAGTACAAATTAATACATGCATGGCTCGTTTGGGTACAATAGAGTACAAATTTACACATTAACACATGCAATAGAGTACAAATTAGGTCCATGGAAGCAGCATATGCATATCTAATTCCTGGAAGCATGGCTCGTTTGGCTCGTGAGCGGCTCGCGAGCTGGCTCGAGTTGGCTCGTTATAGCTAACGAGCTAAAATCTTGGCTCGGCTCGACTCGTTATCCTAACGAGCCGAGCCGAGTCGAGCCGAGCCAGCCACGAGCCGAGCGAGCTAACGAGCTTCGAGTTTTTCGTCCAGCCCTACGTATATGTAACAGAAGTTTGTGGATTCTGTCCTGATTAATTAGTTGTAGCCTAGCCCATATCATTCAGCAAACAAAGATGAACCCGACCGCGAACTCAAATGAAACCAACATACTACTAGCTTCAGAGAGCCATTTCCCGCAGCACAAGAATTAGACCCCTTTCAATCGAATGGCTTTGCTTTTTTTGATTGGCTTTTGATTAAAATGATGCTGTAGCGGCTGTTGATTTTTCTGAGTAATTCAATGAAAGAAAAATAAAAATGCATCTATATCTTTATGGACAATGCAAAGAATAAAAGAGAACCTCTAGAATTCAAAACAGTTTGAAACGGGCTTAGTCGAAGCAGGAACTTTGTAGTTTGCACGCGTGCATGCGGCACGGCTGTGTGCATTATAGCCTCAGAGGTATGACTTAGGGCAAACCTCAGCACTTGGATCTCGAATGGACAGCTAAGATTCCCTGCTACTCTCTCTTGGTTTGTACTGTGGCAAGAGGATCCGGCGACAAGTCGACATGTTTCTTCGTGCATATGCCAGCCACATGGCCCACATGCAGATTGCAGGGGAATGTCACAGTGAATGCGTGGTCATATGAGACGTCGTGACGACTCGGACGACGGAGGAGAGCATAACGAGTGGAGTAAGTACACTACTACTGTTAACTAAGGGCAACCTGACAAATGGCATGCTTGATTCCAGGCCGCGCGGCCCCTGTACGAGAATGGCGTGGAGCAGTGCGCACGAGTGCGACAGTGCAACAAGCCCAGCAGCGGGTTGCAGTCGCCGCCGCCGGTTCTCTTTGATTAAAGATGAACTGAGACAATACTCGGCGCTAACTTGCGACGCTAAGCTCTGCCTGTGTGTCACACCCTTCCTATTTTCTTTTAAAAAAATAAAACAGAAAGTAGGCAGTATCTAAAGATCAGGCGCAAGAGAGAGATAAGTATTGTGAGAACATCTCTGTGCATGTATTCATAGGAAATGTCTATGTTGAATGCTGAATGATTAACTTAAAAGAGCTTCGGTTATGCTTTCTTCTTTGAATCTTAACAGGTTTGCGGTGCTTCGAGTTACACTAGTAGCAAGCGTAGTTTTTCGGATGGTTTTGTTGCAATGTTAACCGATTCAAAGCCAGGGAGATACCAATGCGATTTAGCTAGCATATTCTGCTTAATTCCCTGCAGATTTTCCAAAATTCAAACAAAAAAGATTATTGCACGGGGATGCGCTACCGTGCGGGTTGTTAAAACCCACCATAGATTCGGCCCAAATTAATTGGGCTCCCCAATGTTAACCATCTGATAAAAAATACACGACCCAGCTCGAGGCAGGCAGTAGACCAAGATGTTTTCCATCAATGCCCTTGTATTGTGTTGTATTGTCTTCCCCACCTGCCGCAGACATGAACACATATAGATTCTAGTTTCCTCTTACACGATCAAATCACCGATCTTATGAAATAATACAAGAAAGATAGCTTAAATCATTAGGAGAGAATATGTATGTTCTTTATTACTATGAACTGGTTACAGGATGCCTTTTACAAAGGCTTGAAACTAGCCCTAGCCTCTGTATTCTTCCTACTGGAAGAATACTACTTACCCAATCTTCTTAACTCTCTTGACTGTCAAATTGCTCTGCATGGAATTGTCTTGTGTGTTCTGAATCGAATTCTGTTATCCCTCCGTCTTCTCTCATTAATCCTTAAATACTACTGAATGAACATCAGTTATCCACATAGGAAGACACCTTATAGAACTAGTGCGTCCGATCGGGGAGGTAGTTATTGTCAGAGAAAGAGGACGCCTAATCATCGGTTGTTGTCAGTGGAAGACGAACATACGATATAACTACAAGGCAGTTGTTGTCAGAGAGGCAGGGCTGAAACATCGTGCTGTTTGGACCAGATAGAATGCATGTCTTATCTGTTGCACGGATGGAGTTCTTTGGAAATGGGCCCAAGTACCAATTCACAAATCATCCAAGTAGTTTGCTGGTCGGGTAAAGTGAACAATGAATCTTTGACCAGGGTACTCGGGGAACAACTATAGAAAGCTTATGACCACGGGGTCTTTTGGGACTTAATTGGTATTAAAGCCATATTTAAAGGATTATTTAATCCTCATCAGTTAGTCCCCAAACTTTAAATGAATTTGTCATCTGAATCCGATTGAATTTCAATTTGAAAACTACTCTTTCAATGGTAAGAGTGGAGAAGCAGTTTTATTCATTTAACATTGAGAACTAACTTGGAAACTAAAAGGTTTTTGCGTTCGTTGGGCTTCAGATTCGAGAACTACTGTTTGAAGATGGAAAAACCCTTACAAAAACCCTAGCATCATACCTGTTGGCTTCACGCTTTCTCAAAAAACCTTTTGTCTTCAAGTTCCTTTGTCTCTTCACATTTGTGCTTGTAGCCTCGAATCCATCCAATCTTCAATTCTTCACCACTATAGCCAAAATGCCGGATGTGATTACCAATTGGGCGGTGTCTGAGTTGGGCCAAAGAAGCTAAAGGCCATGGAAGAGGAGAGATTACTCCCTGACAAGGTTTTGATTATGTGGATGTCAGCGATTAGGGAGAACTTCCCAAGCAGAAGCGACGGCGAAATCCTAATCTTTTGGGCTATGTCAAATGCAGATTCAGGTTACCAGTGCATCAGTTTTTGTTGCAAGTCTTGGAATTCTACGGGATCAAATTGATTAATCTAGCCCCCAATTCGATTGCCTATTGAGCATCTTCGTCCACCTCTGCGACACATATTTGGCGATTCCAGCGAATTTGGAGCTCTTTAAATACTTCTACAAGATAACGGGAAGATCAGAGAAAGCAGCAAAGACACACAGAGGTTGCTCTCTCAGCTCCACGACAGGAAAGCAAGGGAGTACATTCCAATGTACTGTCCTCGTGGTCATCATGGAAGAAGCTATGGTTCTACATGATGCTCAGGAAAGAGGACAACCTCTCCTTCATTGGCCGAATTGCAATCGAGAATCCAAAGTAGAGGTCTTTAGTGAAGAAGGTGGGAAAGATGGAGTGATGCATCGATGCCATCATCTATCTCAAGAATAAAGGACTGACCTCCTGGCATGTGGTTAAGGATTTCTCCATATGTCAGATCAGTCCTTTGAAATCACGTGACCATATCTGATAAGGACATCCCGATTGGTCCGATTACACGAGCACGAGTTAAAAAGATTAATCAACAGGTGAACTCGCTCCTAATTAAATTTAGCTTTAATTTATATGATAACTGGCTACTACCTAATGCTAGTATCTTAATTGGTCTTAGGTTTGTGCATGAGGAGACGTTGCGATGCCAAAGCCAGAAGAAATCAGCACGTGCATGTAAGGAACTCAAGGTGGCACATAAAGAGTTGGTGGTTTCTTCGGTTGGTGAGCACAGCAAGAACAAAAGCCCAACTCACGTGGCCTAAAAAGCCCACAGCCGTGCATCAAGTCTGGCCGAAGCTATGAGATTAAGCACCTTGATTAGGCTATGTGTTTGGACCACGTGCTTTTGTTTTAGCATTGCTGGTTTCAGTTTTGAGTTCGTATAGGATTGTGTTTTGGATATCTGGGAAGAACAGGATGCAAGTCGACATTAGGCCTGTGAGCCATTGATATGTGGGTGCGTGAGTTAAATACCATGGTTCTCCTTTTGTAACGATAGACCATAGAAAACAATCTATTTTATTTTCAGAGAGCTATACGCTTGTTCTTCCCGTCTACCCAACCACACAAGTAGACGTGTCATCTCTCCTGCAAATCACAAGAAATCACAGGAACAATGGGGTAGAGAACACCCAATTCCCCTCTAGGTTGCTCCAAAACCCAAGAAGCATCGGATTGTGAAGAAGTCATATAGAGCATTAGGACCATGTCATGCTCCATCGACTTCTACCCTGACCACTCCTAGATCTACCTCTCTGACTGTGCAAGATTCTAAGAAAAGATACCCTCGAAGGTAGGCTTCTATTATGACTCTAAGAGTTTCTCTTACAAGCCCACTCCTTCTCGTATTTGAAGAACAGAGAAATAACACCGATGGGAGTACCTTTCTTAGATGAAGAATTTTGCTACCAATCTCATCTCGGCCAATGAGAAGGTGGAGAAGAAGGAAGATCTAATGGTTGAAGCCACCACAACAATAAAGCCAACGGTGATACTTAACTCACCAATTGTGGGTTTTGAGACAGTAGCGGCCGACTGGAGCGAAGACCTGACGGCCACCCCCAAGGATCCAATTGCTCTAGAGGAGAAGATTGCTCTGGTATTTGAGGGGGCTCAATCTTCTGAGCAAGCTGTCGTGGAAGACATCTTCGACCGCTCCATCGAGGAGCCAACTAAGGATAAGGATATCCAGTTAGAAGACTCAAAGGATCTGACCAGCCTTACCAGTGTTGTACTAGTGAAGTCAATCAAAAAGAATAAGAGGAAAGCAAATGCTCTGGACTACACTCCAGGGCATTTTAACTTCAAGACCAAGAAGACCAGGTACATGCTAGTTGTAAAAATTGTTGTAAGTTCATACCTTTTGATGTTTTGAATTTTTCGAAGTTCTTACTTCCCTCGTTTTGTTTTTTCTTTTTCTTGTGGCGCCTCTACTACTTCGATTACCATTGATCTGAGTGCTCCACGTGACGAGGCTTCTAAAGAAGTGGCCGTAACATCACCTGAGCAGATGAATAAAATTTTGATAGTATTAGTACTATTTGGCCCCTCTTTTTTTAGGACAATATTTGGCCCCTCTTATTAAATATTTGGTAGTTCATGGATCATTTTGAACACAGCAAGGGAGCTGGGGCAAGAACCAGCATCCCGCCGTGTCCGAGAGTAGTTTTTCAAAGGGTAGGCAGCCCTTGCCTCCTTGGCCATGTTCGAGAGCAATTTCATCATGGTGCAAATGGTCTTGATGGATAGGCATGTCGAGGCACACGGGTTCTGCATGCTGCTCAGCTCCCTTGCTTTGTTCAAAATGTTGTAAAATGTGCAGTTTTAGCAACTTTTTCAAGGATAATTCTAGCAGTATTAAACAATATTAAAGTATATATCCAACCACATTTAAATAACAACATCGATATATAAACATGTAAATCTATCAAGTCGTTTAAACGGGATGATATACTCAAAACAAATAGTAGGTGTAAGAGGAAAACAAGCATATTGCTCAAATTTATAAATTGAATGTTGCTCTCAGATGTAGAATTACACAAGATTTGTTATTAGTCTTCTCAATACATGTGTCTATACTATAACATAATTGATACAATAATCTGCATTTAGACGTTAAGCTCTAATAATGTTTTACTAATCTGCCAATAAACTTTTATTCACAATGTTGCTTTCAGCTGACAAAAGGTGACCAATACAAAATGATCACAATGCAGCAGTTTCGGTCAGCCAACAAACTTTATTAACTCACAATGAAAAAGGGATCACTAAATTCAAAATTTAGCTATAAAGCCTTTTGGCCAACCGAAATGCAAGCTTGCAAGTACTGAAAAGCTAGAAATCACAGAACTTGACAATTAGATATAGCTAAGCTCAACCAACAGTAATAGCTTGAAATGCTCAAGAGTAAATGACAGTAGTAATAAATGTAATTAGAGCTCAAATCTAAACTAGATTATCAGATCAACTTCAGTATTAGACAATCATCATCATTGAGTAATAAACCTAGTCCCTCAACATCACTTTGCAATTTCTTCCAGTAGAGATATCAAAACAATTATAGCATGAGTCTCTAACCAGAATAGTATAATACAAAGAGATGAACACCAAAATACTCACAAAGCTGGAGGCAGTCAAAGCCACTGAGTAGAATTAGGCAAGGCACACCAAAGGTGTTGTCCTCTGAAAGTATCTAGGCCCCTAAAAATGGTTTTAGTAATTAATGAAATTATGTGAATATGGGACTAACGTGTTTTATGAGCATGCGAAGGGTTAGTCTACATATGAGCGACAAGATGCAAGCCAAAGGACATATATGAAGACCAAATTGTCTCAAGACAAAGGTATACTTAGCATAGGACCCCTTTTATTTTTACCGGTCTTAGGTGAATGTTGGAAGATCGGATTATAGGGTTGAAAATCGTACCATCAAGAGGGATCTTGGCAAGTAGCTTGAATACAATTTTTGTGCCATTTGGATCAATATTAGAAACTTGCATTCATCAAAAAATCCATTTTAAAACTAAGCTTGTGCTCTGTCTAGACGAGCAGTAGTACCGCAGTTTTCCTTTTTTCCGGCGAGTGGAAGATCCGGTTCTCGAGCGGATCCTTTTTTCCAGAGAGCACCCACGGATGCACCTGAGCTCTTGCGGGAACGGAAGTACCGGCGACTTGAATGCCGGAACTACCACACCGAGCGGTAGTACCGCATTATTGAGCGGTACTTCCGAATCCCGGAAGATCCGGAGGATGAGTGGAACGTTTTTTCAGAGAGCTCCTCCGGATGAAGTCTGGATTTTCCTGGAGCGGAAGTACCGGCGACTCAGAGCGGTACTTCCGGAGTCCGGAAGATCCGGTTTCAGAGCGGCTGTTTTTTTCTAGAGAGCGCCAAATTTGGGACCTTTCGGATTTCGGCCAGAGCGGTAGTACCGCGCCGACTTTGCGGAACTACCGGAGAGCGGTAGTACCGCAAAGTACAACGACGGTAGTACCGCGCCGCCAAATCCAACGGTCACTGCAGAGCTCTGACATAGCCGCTCTGCCGCGAAGATTTGGTAGCGGTAGTACCGGCCCATGAGGGCGGTAGTACCGCTCATCCTGAATTTTTCAGGAATTTGTGCCAAACAGCTAGTTTTGGTTGGTGTAGGCTATAAATGCCCCCGCCACTGCACAAGGGCTAAGGTTAGAGACCCATTGCACATTTGTTGAGCCCTAGAGCATTCATTCCACCCTCTTTCACTCATTGAGTATTAAATTGAGGTGGTCTTAAAATTAGTGCAAGAATTTCATTAGTTGATCCACTTGGCACTAGAATTGCATTCAAGTGAAGCCCGGGATTCATTACTCTTAGTACTTGCCGGCACTTGGATGATTGGGCGGAGATTGGATCGGTGATCTTCTCAAGAAGCTTGTGAGAAGACCCGGTGATTTGTGAAGATCGGAGCTCACCTACCCGGAGCGGGGAAGAGCTACCACGAGTGATCGAGGTGCTTAGGCTCAATTCGTGGAGCCGGTCCGATTCGTCCGGGCTAACCTCAACGTGGACTAGGGGAAACCGGCAAGTTTCCGATCACCACGGTAAAAACATCGGTTGTGTTCATTTCTTTCTTGACTCTTGCTTGCTTACTTGTTTGTAATCATTTGTTGGCTTAGAGCTAGGATTGCTATATTCTTGACTAGAATTGCATAGGATTAATTGCTTTACATTCTTGCTATTTAAATTGTGAAGAATTAATCAAGTGAACAAGAAAAGTTTAAAAACCTCCTATTCACCCCCTCTAGTCGGTATCATTGATCCTACATCCTCGCAAACCAGGACACACCGAAGAATGAAGCCGAGGTACAGGAGTATGCCGCACAAGACCAACAAGGTTCTCTGGCCAAGAGCACCACAAAACTCCGCACTCTTCTCTCCCAAATAAATTTACCGGATTCAAATCTCAAAGGCCAAATCCCTAATCCTTCTCACTGTCACCCCTCAAAGAGAGATGGCGCAAAGAACCGCACGGGAGATGCCCAAAGGGAAAAGAATCCAGACCTTGCTACTATCCACGCTAGTGAAGAGTACAACACAACAGCAAGTCTACAACTTAAGTCAATTTGAGAAGAGGATGAAGAACTAGAGGGGACTCACCGATGTTCTGCTCAAAGGAGGAGTGGCGAGGTGGCTGGCACGGCTGCTGCAAATGGTTGATGCTGAAACGCCTGAGCCGTTGGTGCCTCTAGCGTCCCCGCTGTCGTTGCCTAGGAGCGTAGCTCAGTCAAGACCGAGAGACAGTCAATCCCCAAATGGCCACCACCAGCTCGCACATGGGATAAGGCAGGAGACTTAGTCTCTAGCCTTATCTCTTACCTTGTCCCACCAATAGGTAGAACCCACTTCCGTTTTTCTTTTCCTCAAAATGGGAAATTACCAAAAGACCCTTAGAAACACAACAAGGAAGCTGGGGTGGGAACCAACATCCCGCCGTGTCCGAGAGCAATTTCATCAGAGGGCAGGCGGCCCTTGCCTCCGTGACCATGTTTGAGAGCAATTTTGTCATGGCGCAAATGGTCTTGATGGATAGACATGTCGAGGCACGCGGGTTCTACATGCCGCTCAGCTCCCTTGCCATGTTCAAAATGTGCAGAAACTATCAAATATTTAACAAGAAGGGCCAAATAGTATTGATATTATCAAATTTTATTCAAATCTAAAAAGCTAAAAATACAAACTTTAGATCATGAAGGGGACCATGGCCCCCACCATCACTCTTCTTTTGCCACTAAGGCCCAGATCGATGCCATTACATAATGATTTTTCCTAAGATTGAATCGAGGAGAGCTGACTTTGCAAATGTTAGAAGATTTCAACAAAAATCAATAGTACCAGTACTACTTAGCCCCTCTTATCATCCTAAGCGCCAGCTGCGGTAGGAGCCATAACGCTGACATGGTGTTCTCTCTTAGTGTCGGCCAACGATGCACGCCCACCACCACGGCGGACATGGCCATCACAGTGGTCACCAGCAGCAGGCTTGAGTCGATGCTCTGCTTCAAGGTGAGCTCGCGTGGGTTGCCAATGAATATCCCTGCATCGACGTGATCCACCTGCTTTAGTTGCTTGATCACATCGACCTGGTGACGACTTTGAACATGGCAAGGGAGTCCATCACGGCTGCCTACTCCATGACAAAGATGGTGGACATGGCTAGGGCAAGGCCAAGGAAGAAGTTGTTAACATCGATTTTATATAACTAGTCAAATTTTTCGTGCAATTGCACAACGAGATAGTACAACTCTACTGTTTGTGATGGAAATGTTTATACAACTATAATATTTATAGTACATATATGATTAACCTACACTGTTATAATATATACCTACTAAAGATAAATCACCGTAATCTATACCCACAAAAAAAAGTCTTTCTCTTTTTTTTTCGATTAACATAGGAATGTTTAGCACTTTCAGAGTGAACATTGTGATTTTTTTTTTGTATTTGCTTTAATGATACAATAGATCCCGAGATATGTAGTCCAGACATTTAAAGTGTGTTTGGTTGGTGGGATGATCTTGTATCATATTCACTTGTGTATTTGTGAATGAGATGGTTCAGTACCTAGAGGTAATATTTCTTAAATTTGTATCCCATCATCTAAGATAAAATGGTTTAGTTCAAGCAAAAAATACATATGTGACTTTTTTAATTAAAGCATCTCGTACGTACACCACTCGGTACTAAGAACACCCTTGTTCGCCGATTCTAGACCACCGATGTCGATATTGCAGTCCTGCTGTTTGGTCTAGGGCCTTCAGGCCCAATAAGGGAGCGCTACTGCTGCGGCCCATCTAGTTGCTAGCCCGCAATGTAGATTCGGTGCAAGAAGGCAGCGAGTCCTCTATCCTTGTTTTAAAATGAGTACAAGGATATTCAAATCTCAAAACTCTTCAGAAGCAAGAAATCAAATCAGAGTCCTAAATAATAACGGAAGGGATAAGAGTGGAGTCGGCCTCACCCTTGATGCACAACCGCGGTACTCTTCAGCAGCAACTTGAAGGATTCTTATGACCCGCTCATTTCGACTTCAATTTCTGACTTCTGATTTATTTTTCACTATTTCTAAATTCGTTTTTTTTCTGAATTTTTGGTTTTTTAAGCTTTTTTACCGATTCTTTTTTCCCATATTTGTTTGCATTGTCCATGATAGGCTAGTCTATTTTTTATTTTTAAATTTAATTATACCAAATAAACCACTATCAACTACAGTATAATTTTAATTAGTTACAGTATAATTTTAGTCATAAATTATATTTTTTCAGCTCAAATAAGCGGCGTCTTATATCAATACTAAGAGCATCTCCAAGAAAGACTCAATATTTTGTTCTCTAAAATCTCATATTGGGAGCCTTTCTAAAAAAATTGTCCTCTCAATCTTTCCCCTCCTTCAGCAGCTACTCTAAACTTGGATCCCTAAAATTACCATCTAGGCACTGTATATTTGATGGTGATCCACCTCAATTTTAGAGTACCAAAATTATTGTGCGTGTTTTAGAGTATCTATTGGAGGCTTATTTTTAATTTTATACCCAATATTTTAAGATAGGGGGTGAGAAAGAGCATCTCTTGGGGATGCTCTAACATGCAAGAGCTTTACCTTGATGTACACGAATCAGCCTGCATCGTCAGGCAACTGACAGACCCACGATTTGATTACTCTCGGCAAGTATTCATCTGTCACTGACAAAGGCAGACTGTCATGTATCAGCGTGTTACGGTTCCACGAAAAAGGGAGTATGATAATACGCAGCAACATGCCGGTAAAGCTAGGTGAACGGAAATAAACTACACCTAGATATTGGCCGCTTGCTTGGATTTTAACTTCTGTTTCTGATTTCTAATTTTCTATTGTTATTTTTTTCTGGCTTTTTGATATTTTTATCTTTTCTTTTCGTGTTCCTTTACATTGTCTATGATGAACTAATCTGTTTTTTAATTTTAAATTTTTTTAATTTAATTATGCTAAAAAAACTACTACTAACAGCTACAGTATCAAACTGGAAAAAAAATAGGTCACAAAAATCCAAAAGATCGAGGGCTGGAAGGTATCGTAATTGATAAGCTTCGATCAGATCAGACACGATTAGCCACAAAGGTCAAAGTAGGCCCGTCACCGTCATCACCACCAAAAGCAGAGAAAAACTTGGAGACAGCTGGCTGTCAACTTGAGCGAGGTTTCAACGCTGACCTCGTGAGCATGGACCTGCTGTTCAATTGTTTACTTCCCCTTTATCTTTCTGCTCCTTTCAGCGCAGATAGGAATAGGAATAGGATGATGGGAACCGCAAGAACGCCTACGCTTTGTTGCAATTGCAGGAACTCGGCAAACAGCAGACAATCGGAACGCATACACCTCTGTGACGACGAGAACCCCAAAGGAGTACATCAGCCAGAGGATGTGATTTTGTTGCCGTGGACTCCACCCTCAAACAAGGGCGGATCCAAAAAAAAAAGTCTATGGGATGTATAAGGCACCGAATCTAATTTTATTTTCCTGTTATATATTTTATATAAATTTATGTGTGAACTCCTCAGCTTAAACCGAAGTACATCTGACCAGCTCAAAGATTAAAGTTCCTGGCCTTCTTATTCTGGCTAACTAGCATACCCAAATACAATCTAGCTGACACAAGCGTGACCCAAGGCATTCGGCCAGCCAAACCACTCTATAAAGGAAAAATAGTAGGCAAAGTTGCATCGCATTGCCTTAGTCACTCTCGTCTCGTTCTCTCACTCCCTATCCTGTCAAGTGCGAAAGCAAATTCCACCCTCTCGTTTGATCGCAGACTCGTAGCCATCGGTTGTCGGAGCCTACAGGCCTAGGCTACACTCCACCAGATGCCATGTATTCTAGTCGTCGTCACTCATCGATCGTCTCGTTAAGCACTTGGCTCTGTGGATTAAGTCCTAAATCTACCTCTCTATTGCTAAATTTTTTTCCCGATACTTTCAAATTCTTTAAGCAAATAGACTGAATTTATAAGTTATAGTTTGAATGTTACGATTGTTGGTTGATTTTTTTGTCAAATTATAGGGTTCGAAATTAGTGTTTCAATTTGAGTTTTTAAAAATTAAAATACTCATCTACTTTATTGTAAATCGAAGATAAAATTATATATATAATTACATATAAGATGAAATGGTAAACCCAATCAATTACGTTCTGGTTACAACCAGGTCCTCGATTCAGCCTCGATCGCTCAGCTCTAATCATAGCAATTTGGACTCTACGAATAGGATGCAGCTCTGCCTAAAGTGAAAGGCTGAAAGCTGCAAACGGAGCATGTGAGTACACTACTGCCGCGTCGTTTCTGCTTCTAGTGTCAACCTTGTTTATTACGGCTATTAGCATTAACATCTTTGCTCTTGATAGCAGCCGCGTGATTTGACAGTTGGATGGCTGCACATCCGGCTCTTAATTGCTAACGACGAGGATGTACCCTGATCAACTCGGCTTCGGCTTCTGACTTCTGATCTATTTTTTATTATTCATAAGTTTCATCTTTTTCTGAACTTTTGGCTTTTTGTTGAGCTTTTTTACCGGTTCTTTTTTTCTCGTATTTGTTTGTATTATACGTAATGGGCTAACATATTTTTAATTTTTTTAATTTTTTTAAATTTAATTATGCTAAATAAGCCTCTGTTAGCTACAGTGTTTTTTCAGCCAGCTACAGTGTTTTCAGCCATAAGCCATGAGCTTTTCAGCCGAACCGATCACCACCATAATCTTCATATTATTATATTATTATACTCAACGCGTAAATCCTGTTGTAAATAATACGATTTTGGTATAAATTCAGAATTAATTCCATAGTAAATAAAGACATAAGCCTAATACCAAAGACATATAAATGACTTAACCAACATGTAAATTATGCAAGTAGAATCTTATGCCCAACATATATCATGTGAATGTCTAATATCAGCACAATGCTAAGAATTGAAATGTTATATATTGCTCTCAGCAAGCTAATTGCACAAGATTTGATTTTAGCCCTCACAGTTATGACAAAATTTAATTTTAGCCCTCACAGCAATGACAAAATTTAATCTTGATTATATATGACAGTTATAGATTAAATCTTGAGCTCTAAATCAAGTTTTGCTATTAAAGGTGACTAACAGATCATAAACATATGTTGCTGAACAGTATAAATGACTGCTATAATCAATCTAACATTCAAATAACATGAACAATATTGATTCTAATAAGACAATAGAGTTCGGATACCAGCTAGATTAACCAAACCTTAACCACTGAACTGAGATATCACAATGAGCATCAAGTAATGTACAGTAATTTCAATGATCAGACCATACAAAATAATAAAGCTAGCCAAAAGTTCAAGATCTATCCACCCCTCATGTTCATATATAATTTCATTAACATGTCATTTCATCACCGAGCAATTTAACCCACAGAACCTCTTTGCAACATTCAATCAGTGACAAATCACAAATATATGAAACAGACCACAAATTTGCAAAGAGTACATAGCCTGTATACTCACAAGACCGGTAATACTTGAAATCACCAAGACGAAATCACACAAGGCAAGGCACGCATGCAGCGTTGTCCCAAAAAACCAAGTGACTCGCTATGCCGCGCAAAGAGACGAAGGTAGATGGAGATACAATGCTGCACTTCAAACCTCGGGTAGCCGAAGTCGGAAGTCGAGGGTCGGGATAGACGCCGCACAAGATCAACGAGAGCTCCGTACAAGAGCACTAGTGAACACCAAGAACAAGCCATGGATTCTCCTCCAAACACTCGACACAAAACCCAGTCGAACCAACCTTCTAGAGGTAAATCCCCAAATATTCCCTCACTGCTAGATACAAAGAAAACGCACAAGGAAACCGCACGGAGAAAACCCAAGGAACGGCGATTCGAGTTGCACAGCCGCCAGCAACGAACAAGAACTCAGCCAACTGCCTTCCAAGCTCAAGATCGAGACATAGTTGAGATGGATAGGAGGTCAGAGGGGAAGAAGAGGACTCACTTCATTAGGTGCCGAGAGGAGGAGAAGGAGCCGCCTTTTATAGGGAAGCAAAGGGGCGGCCAGCGGGCCGCTCCCAACGACTGGCGTCAAGGCGGTCGGGCCGGTGGCGCCTTCGGCGCCGCCACCACCTCGTGTGACCTGGCTGTCAGCAAGAAGCGGTCGCCGAGCTCCCCACTCACGCACACCCATGAAGGCTTTGACCATATCTCCTCTATTGTCTCACCTACAGGTGGGGCCCCCTCTCTTTCTTTTTTTCTTTTTCTTTTTCATCAAATTGAAAAATTACCCAATTGCCCTCAAGTGTCTAAAATATCCCTTACCGATAAGGGGAATATGGCTAGTTAGTTGTAAGCCTTTCCTACGGCTACCTCCTAGTCGTAAATCTTTCTTATGACCGCCTCATGGTCGTAAATTCTACTATGCGCATGATATGGTTATAAGTTATCCTACGACCATCCCGTGGTCGTAAGTTTTTACTACAACCACTTCTTAGTTATAAGTTGTTCTACGAGCATGACATGGTCGTGAGTCGTTCTACGATCATCTCGCGGTTGTGAACTCTTCTACAACTAGCTTAACTTCGACTGGCTTATCTACGACAGTCTGCTACATCATGGGTTTGTCTAAAAAGATAGTTAACATGCATGACTATCCTTAGAAATAACTGCACATAACCTCTATCTCTCTGATAATAACCGCTATACCACGGGTAAGATATCATGTCTGTCTGACAATAACAGTTATCATCTGAATTATTAAGACGTCTCTTGGCGCGGAACAACTGCCGCTATTTCACAAGCTATATAAAGATTGACGTTAGGAAGAAGGGGGAGGATTCGACTGACCAGAGGGAGATAGGAGTAGTGCAAAACATTCCGTATCGTTCTCTCAATTGTAATCAGTTCATTGAGCAGTAGGTACACAGGAGTAGAGTTGTTATTCTTCCAGGAGAAGACCCGAAGCTGTATAAAAATACCTATGTCTTTTCTGTGTGATCATAACTAGGTTTTTAAGAGTTCACCCGGATCCAAATAATCATACGTAATATCGATATTAAAATATTGACACACCTCAATCAAAATCACGGTAATTCAAAAGCAAATATCCAGGTACTCCACTTGACAAGCATATGTTATTGACGTTACCATGCTTAATGTGGCTTATAAGTTAAGCCTTCTGGCTTTTTTATACTATAGTGACTGAAAAAGTATTATAGCGGCTATTAGTCTTTTGAGTAATTAAATTTAATAAAAGTAAAAATATTATATTATTACAGATAATACAAATGAATAAGAGAAAAAAAAGAAAAGATAAAATTAAGAAATTAGAAGCCGAAGTTGTTTGGAGCGAAGGATTTGTTTATACTTCGTGAAAACGAAATGGGCGCAAACTAGCTCAATCGGGTCGGACGACGTACATATCACTAGAAGAAAGCTGGCAAGATTAGAAGCTATAATACGCTAGAATATGCATTGGAAATGGAAATTTTGCAAGAAACGAACTCGGGTGTTACTAATATAGAAGAAAAAAGTCGAATGTCCTTGCAACAGTTTAGTGAGAAAGTTACGACGATAATTGCGTGAAGAATTTGTACAGATCAACAGAAGGCCCCACGCGGCGCATAGCGTTTGCGAGGAGGAGCAAAAGGAGGTTCGAACGGATTGAGATCCTCTGACTTCAAAGTCACGGTGACTTTGTTACTGACAGGTGGGCCTGCGAGCGGAGGGGTCCATCTGTCAGTGACAGAGTCACCGTGACTTTGAAGTCAGAGGAATCGCATCCGGTTCGAACAGGGCGCGGAAAGGTTAAAAAAAAAGGCGGCAGGAACGTTCAACACCACCGCACTAAACCAGCGGCGTAACAAAGCACGAACCTTCAAACACACGCGGCTGCACTAAACCAACGGCGTAACCACCAGGAACCTTCAAACACACGCACGCAGCGGAAGAACGTCCGACTCAGCACCAACCTTCCTCCCGCCTCCACGTCCAATCGACCACCTAACGTAATAAATAACGGAAGACGAGTTGCACCACTCCAAAAAGCGTGCGGATCTACCGCTCGCAGCGCGCAACGCAACCTCCGAGTTTTCAAGCAACAGCGATGGAAGTGAAGCTGCATACGGCAAGAACCCTCGTCGCTCGCCTGCGGGGCGCCGCCGCGGTTCACGACGGGGCCTGCACCTCAGCCGCCGTCGCCGAGCTCCGCCGCATCTCCAAGGACGACCCGGAGATCCGCGAGCCGCTTGCGGATGCAGGCGTCGTCCCCTTCCTCGCCGCGCAGCTCACGGCGCCGTCCGCTGCCTCCGAGGACGCCGCGGCCACGCTCCTAAACATCTCCATCTCCGCGCGGGAGCAGCTCATGTCCACCCCCGGCCTCCTCGACGCCCTCACGGCTGCGCTCCGGGCGGAGGAGTACTCCGCCGCCCACCACGCCGCCGCCACCGTCCACAGCCTCCTCTCCGTCGAGGCCTACCGCCCCATCATAGGCGCCAAGCGCTCCTTACTCGCGGCGCTCGTCTCCCTCCTCCGCGCAGCGCCCAACACCCGCGCGACCAAGGACGCCCTCAAGGCGCTCTTCGGAGTCGCGCTCTACCCGCTCAACCGCGCCACGCTCGTCGAGCTCGGCGTCGTGCAGGCGCTCTTCGCGCTCGTCATGATGGACGGGCGGACAGGCATAATCGAGGACGCCACCGCCGTGGTCGCGCAGGTCGCCGGGTGCGTGGAGAGCCTGCAGGCGTTCAGGGGGATGACAGGGGTGCGGATCCTCGTCGACCTTGTCGAGCCGGGGGGCGCAGCGACGGCGAGGGCTAGGGAGAACGCGGTAGCCGCGCTGCTCAACTTGGTCATGGCCTGCGGCGAGCCGGCGGCGTCGGTAGTGATAGCGGTGGGTGGCGCCGAGGAGGCCGTTAGGGAGCTCGCGGAGGACGGCACGGCGAGCGCGAGGGGGAAGGCGAAGGCGGAGGCGCTGCTGAGGGCGTTGGAGGGCGCCGGCGCGAGGAGGCGGGACCACCGGCTCGCCGATTTCTTGGACGGGCTGGTGCAGTCGGACCCCTATATCTCGTCGCCGGTGTCGGCGGCGACGCACGAGTAAAATGCTGGCGTGCTACGGTTGACCGTGCACGCGTCTAGATTGTACGAAAGTGTCGTACCGTATTTAACTTTGACAAGGATGATATTTGTTTATTGATGTAAATACTAGTACGGCATGGAGACTCGAGGTTGAGTAGATTCTTGTACAGTTTTGCAAGGTTGAACATCTCTGTCTAACAAAAAAGCTTGCATCTCATTCATTATCCACGTTTGGACAGCGGGATTTCCCCGAATTCCTACAAGAACTAAATTGTTTATTTTCTTGAATTCCTACGAGAACTAAATTGTTTATTTTCTCGAATTCCCACGAGAATTAGGCACAAGTGGAGCTGTTTTTTTTTTGACTTCACAAGTGGAGCTAGGTGAAGCTACTTTTTTCAGCTCCACCCAAGGAGCTACTTTTGTCTCAGCAGGTTTTAAGGGACTCTTTGGGTGGAGCTATTTTGTTGTACCCCGTTTGGCACAAAACAGTTCCAAACAGCTCCAGAAGTCGATGGTGGAGCTGTGCCAAACGGGACCTTAAATTGTTTGGCTGGAGCACTTGAAACATGTCTATACGGGGGGAAAATGCACGAGGGCTGAGGAGGCAGGCGCAATACGTCCACACATGCCACCCTCAGGATTACATCAGAAAAATGTGACCCATAGGTGATGGGGGTGATGAGAAACGAGGATGCATTGCAAGCAAACGATCCTAGGATTGACCATGTCAAAAAAGCATCTACTCGTTGATCTTCGAAGGATTCTCGTTTCACACGGGCCGCTAACGGCGTGCCATCCTGGCGTTGTCGTCACCTGCCGAGGCAGACTACTATTATATCTATCCAGGAGGCAGACTATTATTATATCTATCCAGGAATGGCTAGCGTCCGTACGTTTGATAAGAGTTTTTTTTATCGGACGCTCTGATGCAACATCATTATATAATGTGTGTAACAATTTTAATCATTGTATGTAATAAAATGTTTGATAGAAAATCTCGATGTTGCACGGGTTGTTATTGATGTTGCACACATGAAATTATAATGTTGCGATAAAAATACAACACCGAGCAACAGATCCCTGCACACGAAAATAACTAGATTCGATCGCTTTACCTATGGTGGCAATAGATCTGGCGAGCTCGGCAGGAGACGGCCGAGGACACACGCGTGGACGCCGTCGGGTACCTCCAATCCCATCTCTTTACTGTGTTGTAGAAAGGCGGTGAAGTGACAAACGTCGACGAGCCGGATCCGATCGGATCTGGATGCCGGCGAACAGGATCCGGCTCGTCGTAGCTCGGTAGCTGGAAGGGGCGCGTTGCTGGTGAGGAGAATCGGAATGGCCGCCGCGGTTTCAGAGACAATGAGGGAGGAGGGTGCTGGTGGCTACGGTGTCGGTTGTGGCAAGCTTCTAGTGGGGATTATGAAGCTTTTAGCGACGAAGCGATATGGGCCGTCCAAGCGAACGACTTGTGTGTCGGACGTTCGGCTCATAGCGATCCCTTATCTATCTACATTGAGCCGGGAGCATATGAACAACTAGTTCTAGTAAGTTTTTTCTTTGCCATTACAAGGAGTACAAGCACGCGCATACCTAGACAAACGGAAACTAGAAATGAATTCAACCGGCCTCATAAAATTTCTACAGAAATATACTCACGTGTGCATAATAGTTTCAGTAAATTTGACACGATTGAAGAGTAGTATTAGGTTTCGAAAAGGCTAACACGCAGATATTTGCCACCAACATTACTAGAATATGATGAAACACAGTAACGATTATAGAAATTAAAAGAGACAGGACTGGGACCAGCGTGCCCAGTTAAAACAAATTTCAAGTCTGCGGTACGTGCAAGCGTAAGATAGCTGGATACTGTGATTTTGTTGTGCTTGTGTCATGGCCGTGCATTGGATTTGAATTTCGGGCCACAAGAAGAGGTAGGCCAGTTTGGAACACAGGAAGTTCAGAAATAATTCCATATTTATATAAATTTTGAAAAAAAAATCTCACGTTCCAAATAAGACCGTAGAATTAACGGTGCAAGTGGGTTGGGTCAATACATTGAACCCATCTGCGAAGGCAGTGAAAAACGTCTGTTTCGGCCGGTTTCTTTTAATTTTGGGTCAGGAAAACGAAAGGGTCAATAACAGACTGGCCGACCGTTGGGTGAGTTTTTTAGGTTTATGTTTTGGTTTTTTTTATAGTAATTAGATTTTAAATGAAATATTTTTTAAGACATAGTTTACAGGTTAATTGTAGTAAATATTATCTTAACTTTATCTATATCAGTAAAAATCACACACAAGTATCCTCTCCGTATTATCTCTCATGAACAGTTAGAATTCAAAAATCTAAGTAAAATGACATAAACCACAACAAAAAAAAAACCCCCACTCGTTGATTATACGTACCGTTGAACTGAGAGGACCTAAAAATAAGTAGTTATTGCTCTTTCGGTGTCTTTACTTAACTGAGCCACTAAGAATGCAACATAATGCTACACCTACAATTTCGAAATTCTGCAACAAAAAAGTTTCCAATCTCCCCTCGCAAAAAAAAGAAAGAAAAATAAAACAGACATTATGGCCTAAGAAGCCTGCTGCTTTCAGATTTTTATCTGCAGTGGGCTGAGCGTTGTCATTTGCGGCCTCTAGTGGGTGTACAGCATGGCATCCACCCAAAAAATGGACAAGCGCGGAGCAGTAGCACTAGTACGTTACAGAAATCTTTACTCATTTGTCCTGGTACCTTTTTTTTTTGGCAACTCTAGCTTTCTAAGTATTTTTTTAAATCTAGCTCATTCTAAGCACGGAATTCCGTAAGACCATCACGTGGTAAATGCGCATCAGGGGAGCGCAGAAACTCTAATTTCGTGATACTATAGCGCGGGCTTTGTATTGTAGCTATAGTACGCCGCAGCCATTTTCTTTAAAAAATCGCATTACAGTACCGTGGAAATAGAGTTTCCGCGCTCACCTGACGTTGATTTGTCACGTGTTAGTCTCACGTAATTTCACGTTCAGAGAGGAAGCTAGATTTTAAAAAAAAAACTGAGAGAACTAGAACTGTAAAAATAATAGCGCCAGGGCCAAATTAGTAAAGATTTCTATGTTATATATCATACATCACTGTGTTCATGCGGCTGTATGCAATTGTCAGTCCTACATACGTATCGGCTATTAATTACTGCGTGTGCGTGCATGCTACCAATTGCAAGGTCTCTCACCATTAACGATTCTACGCGTTATTCAACTTAGTCTCCTGGGAGTTATAGCTATATGGCTTCTAACTTTTTTTATATATATTATAACGGCTAAAAATATTCATAATTTTTTTTTGAGAGGGTATAAGATATATGCACATACATAACTCACACCACTACATGCACACAACTCTAACACACTCTTAGAAATTTTTGCGAAGTCACAAAAGTCTTACGGAGCACTGACATATGCTTTTTTTCACTGAACACGCATGCGTGTCAGCGTGTGTACCCATTTATTCGGTCAACACGAGCGTCGAAGCTAGCCTTCTAATCTTTATAATCCAATGGTTTAGATTAGTTAGTATTTAGTTATACTATCGCCAACGTTACATGCAGTAAAATCTCGAAAGGAGTAAAATTGTAAACGAAACAAGTGACATAAGATTAATTTTTGCCTTTTTGCCGGTGGTGCTGGAACATAGCTCGACGTCTACGATAGATCGCACCCAAGAATGGCCACCAGAGCTCCCAAGCTTCGGTCGCCCAGCGAGGCCACCGTGCCCCTCATTAGCAACGTACTCCCTGATGAACGGCTCCACCATGACCCTCAGTAGGCGTGTCATGACATACTTCTCGTAGGCGTGGCATGCGAAGGCCTGGAACATGCTGTCCCGTAGGTCTTCCAGGAAGAACCTGGGCAGTGTGGCCTTCACCAATGCCGCCACATCGCAGATGCCGAGCCCTGCTTTGGACACAAAGGTCATGACGAGCCCACGGTCAAAACACTTGCAACCCCCCAACAGAACCCCGGAACGAAATCCTCCGTCTGCCTTGTCATCGCTGCCTCCGTCGATTGAACAGAGGATCCATCCGCCCCAACCACCAACAGCCAGGGGCAAAGCCAGAAGGGAGCAACGCCCCGGGCTGAGATAGAGAGACATGGGTGCCACTCACTATATATGTAGTTTTTTTTTTCCCGAATTTTGCAATGGGCTTTTGATGTTATGCTCAGGACTGAAGCCCTGGCAGCTCTTGGCCTAGATCTGCCCCTGCCAACAGCTAAAGATATTCTTCTTCTAAGTCCTTTTCTGATTTTCCACATCATTTGAATGCACCCAATAGTTTTGTTTGGAGTCCAATTACTAGAAATCTGCGATTCCTGGTGTTCTCTCACAATTTCTGTCCCAAAGATCATGTGATTCCATTGGAAGCTTTTATTTGTTGGTATTTGTTCTCAGTATTCATACCTTCAGTAAGCAGATTATGATCTCTGGCATCAATGGCAGACAATGCATATCACTGTGACCAATTTGCTGCCAGGAATTAGGTGAAGACATGAAAACAATGCATATCACCAAAGATGTTATTCATGGTGATTAGTACAAACTGTTAAGCAGAGTTATGTTAAATCCTAATTTGCTGTGTTCTCTCCCTTTCTCGAGTGCTGCTTCAGCTCAATGAAGTAAAGTACGATGCCTCTTTGGGTAAGATTATATACAATCTGAGAGAGAAGCATTAACATTTGCCAGTAATCCTGTCTCATCTTTGGTTTGCCCTCTCAGATTAAGTTGATCAAACCCTAGCTAAGCTTTTACAAGCATATGTTTCCGTGAATAGTCCAAAATACCCTCCGAAAAAATAAGTTAAAAAACAAAAGTCTAAAATACCCTCATATATCAATGATCAGATTTAATTTCTACTACCAATATAATATACTATAAAATGGCCCCCCCCCACCCCCCAAAAAACTCCTACAATATACTAGCACTAACATGTTTTAAATGCTTGCAGGGTTTTTATCTAGGGTACTTGTCTCTAGATGATGGGGGAGATTCTAGAGATAATCTATTGTACATGCTCTAAAGAAAAAAAAATATTAGACTTTGCAAAGAAAAAAATAATGTGGGTTGGAGCTCATGTCCGAATTCTTCCAAAAAAAGTATAGGTAAGGGAGAATTCCTGTCCTACAAATTTAAAATACCTCTGTAGGAAAAGTTTATGAAATTCCTATAGTAAAAAATTCCTTCAAAAACCCTTTGTTCCAAACAAGCAATAGACATAGATAATCGCAATGGTAAGAGACAGGCAGACAACATTTTCAAATATTCTTACCTTAGCTTTGCAGATCGACTTGCAGTTTAGATACACCATGCGCACTATCACCCATTTTTCTGTCAAAAGAACCAAAAAAAAAAATCAAAGGCTTCGAGTACAATTCCTCCAATAATTTAACATTTACTAATCGCTTAATACTACCACTAGCTTGATTAAGGTTTGTGGTAGCTGTATCTAATGGTGGTTCATTGCATCCTGATGAAATGACAAGATCCAAAAGATAAAGTAACACCTTTTGTGAATACTCCAAAAGCATCAAAAGTTTTCAAGGCCTGGGGGTCTCTGACACATACATGCATGCATGCATTAGCCAGAGAGCATATACAGCTCACTGCAAAAAATAGGACGAGCAGCTTCGTAAGTTGCCCTGGAATGTCCTGTCAAAAGCAAAGCCACTCGCAGGTCGTTTGGCTGGCAATCCATGGCAGATGAACACCTGATCGAGATCGATATCAGGGTTCAGGTGAAGTGAATCTGGCTCAAGTTTGCTCATTTTTATATGCATATATGTTTCACTTTCTGAAATTCGCTGGCTTCGTCATACCGCGCACGTCACCAAGGAAATCATTTGGAGCATAAGGAGAAGACTAGAGTTGAAGGAGCAGCAGGGATGAATTAGTGGTAATACTAGTAGGCAAAGATAGCGGCAAATTTCATCCTCTCCGGCCGGCCGTTACGTGTCATTCATTGGATAAGCGTTCTCTGACCACTTACTTAGTTTAACGTACTTATCCCCTTCCGTTTCTTTGTAATCGATCTCATAATGCGAACAATCACTCTCTTTTTGAGGTGCTTTTATACTTTCCTTAGCACTAATCTATACTACTCTTGTTTAATCCATATTACTTTTGTTAGAGGAGAAAGCATGAAAACACTGTTCTTTTTTAAACATTTCCGATCTATACTTTTGGAGAAACATTGTACCGACAAGCTGCGTTGTAAAGTTAGATAGCTCGGTTTTCTCAGCTAGGTGCGTTGAACATTCCTGCAGGCACGTATGGTGTACGCAGGCAAGATTGGGCAATACCGCGGGCAATGTAGACGTGTGCACGATTGGCACTTCCATTCGTGCTAGCATCACCATGCGTGTGATCTATACTTACCTGAGAAGCACTCTACTTTTACCGATTTCATAGCTAGAGAAGAAAATTAACATTTACCCTGAACTGACAGGCTAATTAAGCCCACATACATATTTTCCCCCTCTTCTCTTTTGGTCGATAAAGTATGTACTACAATTAACTAGTAGATCCTATCTTGAAAGATACTTTATTTAAAAACTAGTTACTATAGAAAAACCGAAAAACAATTTTTAGAAGCTGAAAAGAACATATTTCCCCTTTCTCTTTTGATCTATTTCTACTTGCCGCTCGATCTCTCTGATTGGCCACTGTAAAGCTGACCGACCGTGCGTGCTGCTTGGCACGTGAACGGGTGTCGCGGATGTCACGCTGCCGCCAGCGCCGCCGTATATAGAGGAAGGTACCTCTCCGTCTTGTCTGGACGATGCATGTCACACGCTTAGAGCTAGCTAGCTATTATATCGGTTAGGTTCATACATTCATATACACACAGGCTGCGCAGCAAGCGAGCGCTAGCTAGGGATATGGAGGGAAGCACGGTGGTGCTGCTCTACGCGACGGCGGCGGTGATGCTTGTGCTGCTCCCGCTGATGCTGCCTCCTCTGCCGCCGCCGCCGTCGCTGCTACTGCTTGTCCCCGTGGTGCTGCTGCTTGCGCTGCTTTCCCTCGCTTTCCTCCCCAGCCGCGACGCCTACGGATCCAGCTCGTCCGATCACTTCCTGCAATGATCGCACGATGCATGTTCTTTATAGCTAGCTGCTGTATGCCTATACGTTTAGTCGATCCAGTCATGCATGCACTGAATTTGTACGCTCTATTCACCCTTTAGTTCTGTCATTATTAACTGATCGGCTGTCCTCTACGACGACGGCCGGCAAGCAGCTGCCACGGACTGTGATGCTTCTGCCTCGGTTAAGCTGTAAGCTCTCGCAACCTTAATGAAGCTTGTGCGCGTCCCATTCTCTCAGGATTAATTCTCCCAAAATATTTGAGGGAAGAATATTGATGTGCATGCATGGATTAATTTGAACGAGATGGGGATTAGTTTATCTGCTTAGGCAATTTCGCAAAAGAAAGAGGGAGGGGGTGACAGTACGTACGTATGTGCATATTGTTGTTCGATCTTCACTATAGTACTTAGTACTTACCGCTGCACTGCAGCTTGGACTAACACAAGTCAACAAGACCCATATCAGGTGGTACAGATCGATGATCAATGAAAACCGTACCTCTCCATCGAACAAGCCGTTATAGTATGTGCATGTAATTTTCCGTGCAATTAACCCTCCTTTGTCCTTCATTGGTACCCAGGTCTATGTATGTCCTACATACTGCATTTTGTGTAATATTTTTACATGCACGCACTTACAAGCTCTTTACTGTCTTACAAGGATTCTTACTGACAACTGACTATATTGACAATCGACATTGAGATGACGTTAAAGTAGCTGACATGTGGGTCCTCATGTTTGCCACTTTTTTTACCTCTCTTAATTTCTCTGTATGGACATGTTCTTTTTTAGCTTTTGGCTTCAGCTTTTGATTTTTCTATAATAACTAGCTTTTAAACAGAGTGCCTTTTCAAAATGAAGTCCACTAGTTAATTGTAGTACATACTGTACCAACTTCATTTATATCGGCAAAAACCGCACATGAGTTTCAGTTACTCTATAATCTCTCACACGAATAGCCTAAAAGCCATAAGCTATAGCTAAAAGCTACAAGTCGCAGCAAAAAAGAACAAGCCCTATATTCTTTTCTCCTCTAAGTTTACGGTCCGCTTCAAACGGCTTCGTCTTTTTTTTGCTTTTAGCTTATTTAAACTAACAACCACTTGAGGGTGGGTTTGGAATCACTTATGCTTTGGCCTTTTGATTTTGTGCTACAGTAACTAGTTTTCACACGTTGCATCTATTCAAGGTATGGTCTACAAGTAGATTGTTATAGATATTGTACCGAGTTCAGCTGTATTGGCCAAAATCGCATGTGACTTTTTTCTCTTCATATTGTCTCTTGCGAACAGCCAGAATTTAAAAACTATAAGCCAAAAGTCAAAGCCACAGCCTAAAACAACCCACCCTAAAACGCGTCGACCTTTAATTTAGGCTTATTTGGTTTTTTCCTTTTCTTTTCTCACTTATTCCTTTGCATTGTCTGTGGCGATATAACAATTTTTTTCATTTTTCTTATTTTAACTTTCTTTTAATTAAATGACTCTGAAAAAGCTAATAGCCGCTACAATACAATTTTAACCAAAAGCCAACAACCAAAACCATAAGTCAGAAGCTTAAGCTCTTTAGAGTAGGCCCTAATAGTTGGTCTTTGCTAGATCGAAAGTACGAGTGCCAGATGAGAAGAAGTTCGGTGACTTGGAGCTAGCATGAAAGGCGGAGATCAAAAGGGGCATTGCAGCAGTGATGTGGTTGTTGCTCATTAGAGCTTCTACTTCTAGCTTCTAGCTTCTTAATTCCACCTTTTTCTGGTGATATGGTTTTTTGGGCTTTTTTTCCTTTACTTTTTTCCCTTATTCATTTTCGTTGTCCATGATTATATAACTTTTTTATTTTAATTATTTTAAATTTAATCACGCTGAAAAAGCTACCAGCAATTACAACGTATTTTCAGTCGTTACAGTACAAAATAAACGATAAATCAGGGCTTTTAAGCTCAAATGAGCACCACCTACAACGACAGGCCTATTAATGTGTTCTTGTGTTGATCTACATGTGCACTTAATTTGCTTTGGACAGAATTACAGAATTTGGTCATAGAAATCCGTAATCTCATTGATGGATAAAGCGAGCCTACGTAGGTTAAATGCATCTCTCTCTGTGAGGCACTTAGGTGCCTTAGACACCCACGTCAAGAACCTTATATAAGAGCAAGTTCAATAATAGAAACAAGTATTTGGCTATAAGTCAAGTTATAAGAGCCAAGCTATACAATAATCTGTCTTCTATTTGTCTACAAAAGATTTTTTTATTATTATGTGGTACCATATCTCACATTCTCTTTCCTACTCCTCCTCACATACATTTATTATCTGGACCCACCACTGCATAGGCTCCCGTGTGCAGCTTGTTGCTTGCATGAGAGCCAAGCTCTCCTCTCTTCTCTCCTCCACATCAGCAAAAATGCTGACTAGCTTGGCTATAAGACCATTGTTGTACTTGCTCTAAGCGATAAAAATTTTATAGTTTGGATATGAAAATATTTTATACCATTGATATATTTATGGTATTTATGGTAAGTAAGTTTTGAACTCAATTCAAATTAGTTTAAACTACTTTTGAATTTAACGTGACTGTAGTGAGTATATACCATGAAACTAGCTCACACTAGTTAAATTGAAATTGAATTTATTTTTTCGGAGTTTGATATCCCAAATACATTTTTATAGGTATGTGAAAATACACACATCAAACGCCGCAGATCTCAAAGCACATCAACATGTATTGATTTGGGTGCCTAGGCACCATGGTGCATGAAAAACTTATTCTATATTTACTTTTAGGAGTACATACTTTCACCTTTTAACATACCACTTAAACGAATGTGTTATACCTTTTTACCATTTTTAGTATATTTAAATATTAATTCTAAGATACTCTAATGCGACATAGTTGAAAAATTTTCATCAGAGCCATTTAATTTTGCTGTATACCCTTTTCTACATGTAAAAGGAGTATATACATAAATTATGCTATAAAAGTACATTTTAATGAAATTTTCCATGGATATCACTTTAGAGTATCTTATAATCGCTATTACAGTATGCTCAAAAGAATAAAAGGTATAACTTATCCGTTTAAGCTGTATATGAAAAGTGGTAGTACATACTACCAGGAGTATATAACTATTTTTCTATATTTATTTTTTTAGCGTTGTTTTACAATATGTTTGTCCCATGAGAAAAATGATAGTGTAGTTATTACGATATTTTCACTCAGTTTTTACCTCCACTTTAGCTACAGAAGAGATTTAGTTGTTGTAATCTTGTAATATGTATCATTTAATAGGACTATCTATGCTCCAATGCAATTGACTATTTATTCTTAGATTAACTTATAACTATAGAATAGTGGGCTTAGACAAAATGTTAGTACGAAACGAAGCGAGTATTTCTTAATGCCTTCCTTCCCACGTGCATTATGGAGCTTAGACAAATCTACTACGAAAACGGAGGGACTGACTAGTCAGAAGTATTGACGTCGATCCCCCCCTATGTTTTTCGGGATCAAATATGCTCATCCTTGTCGATGTATTAGTATACTACTCCATCCCAGTCGACTTTGTAGCTTCTAGTTCTTTTTTATTACAAGCTAGACGGACACACACGCACACTCAACACACACACACGTACGTCACTATTGCAGAAAATATCATTATAGACGGTTCAAAAACGTAACGACATCATAGATAATTTCATGAGTTATCTGAGTTTATAGGTCAGTAATAGCATGTGGTCATCACAGACGGTTTTCAAACCATTTGTGATAAATAATAACACATACGATTTTTAAAAATAACTGTATATGATATCGACATATCACAGATGACTAATAAAAATAACCGTCTGTGATATTGCAGTGATGTGTTATCACAGACAGTTTTTAAAAATAACCTAAAAACCGTCTGTGATATTACTGTAATGTGTTATCACAGATGGTTTTTAAAAATAACCGTTTGTGATATTACTGTGATGTGTTATCATAGACAGTTTTTAAAAATAACCGTCTGTGATATTGATAATCACCATTTTGGTTTTCCATATTTTCCCCATGCACTAGAAACAGTACATATATATTTCATGGTAACACTAATATATATAGTCTTGCACACCCCATAATTTAAATAATATAGAGACAAAATTAGATCCCATATCATACTTAGGCTTCAAAGTGCTTGAAGCAAATCACACACTGGATCCATTTGAAGTATAAGTGTGGTATGTGATCTGACTTTATCTCTAACTCCCCATATCACCCTTGGGCTTCAACTTGCATGAAGCAGATCACACACCAGATCCAGTATGTGATTTGCTTCATACCATTTGAAGTTCAAGTGTGATATAGGATCTGACTTTATTACTAGCTCCCCATATCATTCTTGGGCTTCAAATGGTATGATGCAAATCACACACTGGATCCAGTGTGTGATTTATTTTATGCCCTTTAAAGTCCAAGGGTGATATGGCATCTGACATTGTCTCTAATTTATTTAAATTTTGGGGTGTGCAAGATTACATATATTAGTATTACCATAATATATATATATATATATATATATATATGTGTGTGTGTGTGTGTGTGTGTATGTATATGTATATGTATATGTGTACTACTTCTAGTGTATATGAAAGATATGGATAATCAAGATGGTGATTAGTAATGGTAACAAGTGGTTCCTTAGTGAAGGTTGGCCAAAATTTATCCATGACAACTGTCTATGAGTTGGTGATATCTGAAGTAGAAAAAATAATTTTACACAGTACACACCAACTATATCTTACAGAATAAGAAATCCATTAATAAGAATTAGTAATTTATTTTTTATTTTGTAAGATATATTTGGAGTATGCTGTGTAAAATTATTTTTCTACTTCAGATATCACCAACTCGCATATGGTTGTCATACAGACAGTGAAGCTAAAGTGGTAGAAAGTATTAATATGTATTACGAAACAATTGCCTTGCGAAACAAATACATTATATTCAATTACTAAGAAAGCCATAGAAAATTAATAAGTATTCAACAATGAAACAATTATGCCTTAAAAGGAGCCCTTTTGTGGATATATTCTTACCTTGGTGATAAAGGCACCCTTGGGGCGAGGAATATTGTAGAGATTTTGTTGAAAAAAGATAGGTGTAGACGAAATTGGAGTTCTTAGTGCACTGTGGATTAGAAACATCATAAGTGTGCTAGCACTGTGCAACTTTATTTAATTATAATTATGCGAGTTATTGACTTGAGATCTATATAACTAATAGCTTTTTATGAAGTATATAACAAATGATATATATATATATATATATTAATTACATTGGTGTGAATATGAGTACTATCAGATTCAATGATTATTATATAATTACTTTTATTTCTGTTTGGACAAAAGAGAACTGAAATATGACTTATCTTTTATTTACGGAATTGAAGCTTAAGAGCACTAGCAATTCATCTTCAGGATATTGACATCAAAAGGGCACAATGGAAACTTAAGCCCAGGCATTCATCCTCGGGACGTGTAACCATGATGATACATGGTTTACTGCCATATCATAAACAGGAAAGAAGAATGTTACATACAATGTGCTCAGGGAGGAAGCGTGCTCGGGAGGAGACGCGCCGGAGAGGAGGCAGTGTGCTCGAGGAGGCGGTGTGCTCGGGGAGGAGGCAACGGCTTGTGCTTAGAGGAGAGTTAGATAATATTAAGCCTTTGAGTGGGGGTGCAAATAAACCCTAGAGTCCGAATATAAATAGGTTGAACACATCACAGACTGTTCTAAATTAGAACTGTCTGTGATAATATACGTCACAGATGGTTCTAAATTAGGATCATCTGTGATAAATACAGATAATTCTAAATGCATTCTCATATACATAAATACAAATTTACATATACATAAATGCAAATTCACATATACAACACACATTCTTATAGACATAAATGCAAATTCAGTAATACTTCAGGAGTAAATATGTATTACTTAATTATTTTTTACCAATCAGTAATGTCGTCATGTTGTTATACCAAGTTTACTTATATAGAAGACAGTAAATACAAACTCAATCGATTTTTTTATGTTTGTATTTACATATGGCCAAACAGTGTGGCCAGTCGCTTCTTACAAAGATTAAAAAAGTAGAAACTTAGGCCAGTCACTTCTTACAAAGATCAAATTAAAGTTTTTGTAGTAGCGGAGGTAACATGCTATCTCCGTCTTCAAAACTTCGTAGACGATGTGGTCGGTATCGGATGGTTCGGAATCATCAGCGAACGAAGCCCGAAATGTGTCCACCTACTAATGCACTCGTTCGAGTGTCTCCCGAAGACCCTCTGACTGAACAATCAAGTCAAATTGAGCCCATAGGTTGTCTTCCCTTGCTTCAGGGGTCTTGGCATGGTTAACTCGGTCATCCATCGCCTTGACTAAGCACTCTAAGTGATGACAAGCCTCTTGGAGATATGCAATGCCATTGTGGAGGACCACATCAATGGCGAGGTTAGCTTGTCGGAAGTGGGAGACCAACCGGAAGACGCAGCTAAGGAGAATGTCAAGATGGCGGAAAGTGGTCGTCACCTGCTCTAGCAAATTCTCAGACATAGGAGGAAGTACACTATTGGCACAGTGTCCTTCCGCAACATCCGTCAGCGTACGGCCGGCGAGGTGCTCGTATAGGATGGCCAGGTAGGCCGTCATTGTCAGGGACAAGGAAGAGGCCATCGAAGCCATTAGTTTGTGCTTGAGAGTAGATATTTGTATCAGCGATGTGTGGATTCATCTTCAGTATATGATGGATAATCATTTTTATAAACACAAAGAATAAATTCGGCGCATGAGACGAAGAGACGCATAAGGGAGACAAAGTGCCATATTCATGCATATAAGAGATACATCACAGACGGTTTGTATTAACAACTGTCTATGGTAATATCATAGGCGGTTCTAAGTAAAAACCGTCTTTGATATTTGCAATTATTACAGACGGTTTTTATTAATAACCGTTTATAAACTATCACAGATGGTTATTAATAAGAACTGTCAGTGATAATTGCATATCACAGATAGTTCTAGTCATCGCTAGTAACATAGATGCTCATATTTGTAAAACCGTCTGTGATAATTACAACACAGACAGTTACTCATGAACCGTCTGTGATGAGATGTCCAGTATAGCCTGTTTTGTAGTAGCGTGTGACTGCGCCTGATTAGCATACACCAAGAAATACAGAGGCTAATGATAAATCCGCAATTTGACAAAGTTCCTACTAAAGCGCACTCACACGTATACAAAGGTGAACATCAAAATTTAAACTCTGGTAGATGAAATCGTACAATCACAACTCTACCAAGAGGTAGTTTCCTTGTTGCTCTTAGTTCTTTGTCTGAAACAAAATTGTTCGTGCTAGGAGATTTATCAGGTGAAAATATAAATTTAGTGAAACTCCACATTTTCATCAAATCTAGAAGATTCTGAAAATTCTCAGAATATTATGAGATGTAAGGATGGTATTTTATATATCTCTGCAAATTTTCAAGATTTAATTTAATTGGATTTGTGAGATAAAAAAGAAATGACAAATACTTAGCTAAAACAATGAAAACATTATCCCACAGAACTTTGATCTTGAATATTTCAAAAATATGTAAAATTCATTCTCGTACATATCATTTTTTTTAAATTTTTTAAAACTCTAACCCTAGAGAAAAGCTATAAATTAAATAGGGAAATTACAAATATCCTCAGAAGTTTGTAGGAGTTTGATTTACCTCTCAACAAATACTTTCGTGGCACGTCACCTATAAGTGCATGATTGATTGACATGCTCTCTCGGTGCTCCCTATCATGCTGACTCGGTCTTTCTTCTTTTGCTGATGTGGACACCATGGTGTGCCTGGTTGGTTGAGGCATTTCAGCATGGCATGTAGGTTTAAGTTGCGTATTTGTGTTCATTTCCCTCCTTGAGATGGCCAAATCAAGACGAGGGAAGGTGGCAAGCTAGAGCCGAGCTGGATATGACATGGGTCCAATTAGGGTCTATTCTTTTCCTTCGAAGTTAGCGGTTTTTGGCTTTTACTAAAGTACCTAACTTTTAAATGGAGTATTTTCTTAAGACAGGATCTACAAGTTAATTATAGTACATATTAAAAGCATAATATTTGTATTAACAAAAATCGCAAGCGAGTATCTCCCTCTCCGTAATCTCTGTCGTAAACAGCTAAAATTCAAAAATTTCAGCCAAAAATCATAAACCGCAGTCGAAAAGAACAGACCCTTAACCACACTTCAACTAGTCTATAGCCTAGGTGACATACTAGAGTCCACGTCAACATAAAAACAAGTCATCAGAAATGAACCGCGAGAGGAGGGCATATCAGACAACGTTGCACTTGAGGAGTCATGTGCCAACAAAGAGTTTATAGGGGTAAATAAAACTCCGACCAATTCTTTGGAGGTATTTGCAATTTTCTCACTAGACAATGGCGCTTCGACCAGGGACATTGCACCCAGTTAAATTATACTTAACGACAGCAAACGACACAAAACTCACCAGCATTTCTGTTGCTAATTTGAGCTGCATGGGTGCCTTCAAATCAGCCCTGTTGCAACGGATGGGGGGCTAATTAATCCTCCTTAATTAGTGTAATCAGCCCTGTTGCAGCATGTTCCTTCCGTCTCCATATCGTACGTTTCCATGAAAAATTGATATTCTCACGTTTACTGATATGTATCACTTTTTTTGGTACTCCGAACATACACCTTACTAGTTAAGCTCTACAACAGCCATTTTGCCCTTTAATTCATAAAAAGAAGTCATTTCCGACATGATACGGTCCTAAAATACAACTTTGATCAGTAATTACTATTGTAATATATTTGTAAAACCTAACAAAATTATAATATTATGAAAGTACTTTTCAAGACGAATATATATATATATATATATATATATATATATATATATATATATATATATATGATTTTCATTTATCTAATCTAAATATTTAAAAAGATATCAATCGCCAAAGTTTATAAAGTTAATAGAACGTCTTTCGAAACGACTTTTTTTTAATAAGAGGAATTACTAGATCTCCGGCATGCTGGTAATTATTAGCTAGGAGGATGCGCAAATGAAGCAATGCTTAGCTAAGTAATTATTAGCGTGGTGTGCATGCTGGGTGCATAATCTCTGGTTTGACATTCATATCTTAGCCTTCATGCATGTAGCATATATATATATATATATATCCCTAGCTAGGACTAAAAAGGACCGATATATTAGAAAACTCACGGGTGTTATGCACTGGATATGTTTTTTTCCTCCATTTGCACAAATTTAATCACATACATGCTTCTCGAAAAAATTTAGAGGAGCAGTCGATCAATCACTGTACAACAGTCTACGGCAGTTGAACAAGGTTCGCGCGGTCGAAATTCTTTTACATCGTGTGGTTACTTGAAGTCTTCATGGGAATTCAAATGTATGTTTGTTTTTTTTCTTCAGTTTATAGCTGCGACTTATGGTTATTTATGTGAGAGAGTGTGGAGATACAAATAACTCGTGTACGATTTTAACTGATATAAATAAAATCGCTATAATATATACTACAATTAATTTATAAACCTCATATTGAAAAGACATACTGTTAAAAGCTAATTGCTATACAAAAATCAGTTTTTAGAACCGGAAAAAAAGTCCACACGTGTCCTTAGGACATCCTCCCACCCAATCCGCCGTCCAATATGCTTTGAGATCCGCGCTAATGGATGCACCCCCATGTGATCACACCTTCTGCATAGATTCTGCACAAAGCTAGCTTGCTACGGCCAACAAGCGTGTGCACGCATGATGCTAGCTAGCCATGCGTTATCTGGGCTCTCTCTCTCTCTCTCTCTCCTGGTACGCATGCATGCACGGTCGGACGAATCCATTCATGAGATCACAGAGATTAAAGCTAACTTTCATATGTATGTACGGCTTATTATATATACAAATCTATCCAATCATCTAGTCATTAGCATGGATCCCTTCCAAATCGTGGGTGGCCTAGCTAGCTGTATGTTAGTATGTACTGCATGATCTCGTAACAAATCTTGGCTTTTACAAAGAAAATATTCTCTCTGTTTTTTTTCATTTCATGTTTTTGATCTTTTATTGTCTCCCATATATGATTTTGAGATTTTTATTATCTCCAATATGCGATTTTGATCGTTACATTTTTTATAACTTTGTATTAAGATATACTAATTTGGGTTTTATTCCATAAAAAGATGGTATGAATTAGTTAGCTTGTCAAGCCTAACACAACCCTCCTCCTTTTTTCTGATTTGGGACAGGCTATGTATAAAACTACATAGGTGAAGTTAAAAATGGATGAGTATCGCTAGAGGGAGGGCTTGAACCTCTGACCTTGTGGTTAACAGCCACACGCTCTAACCAACTGAGCTACTCCAGCTTGCATACCCTAACTTATTTGGGACAAAATGTTTTGTTGTTATTGTTGTATTAAGATATACTAATAAAACTATAATATTATAAAAATGTCTTTAACAATAAATCTAATAGTATAATTTTATATAGAAAATCTATATAGTTTTAAATCTATTAATGATAAAATTTGATGGTATAGATTTTATGACTTCAAGTAAAAAAGAATAGGGAGTGGCCAATCAGGCTCTTCGGTCGGGCCATGTGGAACATACACACACACACACACACACACACACACATATATATATATATATATATATATATATATATATATATATATATATATATACATATACACACACATATATAGTATAAATAACAGGGGCACTATGGTGTCCAGGCTCCATGAGTGAGACTATATATATATATATATATATATATATATATATATATATATATATATATATATATATATATATATATATATATATATATATATATATATATATATATATATATGACGTTGAAATGTGGCACCAAGTCTCCCTGTCTTTGGATTGCTTTTAGATGCGTGCAAGTACAATCATATATAATATATCAGGTAAACCCATTAACATTCATTAATTCGAAAAAGCATGGACTTGGAAGGAAAGTCATTGATTTAGCATGCTGAATTAATCATAGATAGAAAGTCTTAATCATGAATAGAAAGTCTCAATCATGCAGTCTGGATAACATAGTGCCTCTGTTATTTATACTCTATATACACACACATACCTGCAGCTAGCTTCATGCTTCCAGATAGAGAGATTAATGTGGTTGATATAATTAACAAGAGCTCAGAGAGTGACCGGCCGGCCGAAGATGGACGCTGCGGTGGTCCTGCTGCTGCTTGCGCTGGTCGCCGTCCTCCTCTGGCACCCTCTTGTTCTGCCACCGCTGCCGCCTTCTCCCCCGGCGCTGTTCGTCTGGATCCCGGTGCTCATGCTGCTTCTACTCTTCGCCCTTGCTTTCTTCCCTGCTCAATGACCCAACTAGCTGAAACGCATGCAAGGTTAATTCTCTAGACTCTCTAGTCCTAGCTGAAGCCTATACATACTAACCACCTAGGGCATTCTCTCTGTTCATCAGAAGTTTCATCCCACATATGGATGCATGCATGCAGTTGATCTGTCTATACAAGTTACACACACTCATTGAGTTCTCTTCCCTGTAGGTATTTTATTTGCATTAGGTCATATTCCTAAAGAGTACAAATCCTTTGCGGGCGGCGTTGGGTGCGCAAGCTAGCGATGAAGCGATCGAGGGGAAATATAATGGGATCGGATCTCCATGTCATCAGCTAGCTTAACTAATTTGCTGATTATCATCCAAGCAAATACATTTTGTGACCCCTATCTCGATCGAAATAAAGATGTACTCTGTCTTCTCTATCTCTTACAGGTTGATGATCACCCAATTATGCCAACATTTTTGTGACTCTTTGGCTGTACCTGATTTTCCCCCCGTGAACTCAAGTGCGACTACAAAAATTCGGGCTACTAACTATAGGAGATGCGGTCCTAAAACTTCGACTTTGGCCGTAAATGTCTTCCCTCGCTTCTGACTTCTGAGCGAGGTTAGCCGGCCGGTCATCAAAACTAGAGCACCAGCATACGAAATACACTTGAAGTAACAACAGAGGCCAAAAGCAGAAGAAGCAATTTTTCTGATCAAGCCTTCAAAAAGAATTTTGTGATCATGCTTATAAACTTTTCTTTTAAGTATGTAGCTAGCAGGAGACGTTTAACTTTTCCAATACTGCTCTTTACACATACTAGAACATCGGGCGCGCTTTGCGCGCCTTACCATGACTTCAATTGCAGAAATTAATTTACACTTCATTATAGGCACTTCAAGCAGATGACAGATAGAGGTCATCGTAGAAATTAATCTCTACTTCAATATAGAGATAGAGGTCATCGTAGAAATTAATCTCTACTTCAATATAGAATTCCCACCTCAAATAGACACTTGACTGAGATGACAGATAGATGCCATCCTATTTAAGTATCAGGATTTAAAAGAAGGCATAACAAATTATGTAGATAGTGCCCGCATATTTCATAACACAAAGTATGAAACAACTCAGACCGTGGTCGTAGACTATCGGGAGACTGTACGACCACGTTGTAGCTTTTACGACCACTCTGGCCGTGGTCGTAAGTCTTCAGCGGAGTTTAGAACCGGTTTGGCCGTGGTCGAAAGCCATCGGAAGCAGCTACGACCACTTTGGCTGTGGTCGAAGCTTGGTACGACCACGTTGGCCGTAGTCTGAGGTCGTAAGTCGAAGCTACGGCTGCTGCGGTCGGAAGTCGGCGCTTGGATGATCGATCACGTTGAGTAGTCGGCGCCTTACGACCACGTTAGCAAGAGAGGTAGTCAGAGGTCGAGGCTTCGACCGCTGTGGTCGATAGTCGGCAGACTTGATTTCGACCGCCGTGGTCGTAAATCCTTCCGACCACGTCTTTTTCAGGTTTGCCGTGGTCGTAAATATCAAAAGGAAGCCTTTTTCACAACTTTAGTCCAATCTGCAATGAAGAGAGGAATATCTTACCATGAATCCCTTGGTATGACAGATACATTGATTGTTATGCCTCATATGGATTCTATATTTTGTTAATTTTTTTACAATCCCGTTTGATCCAAGGATATTATCAGTTCTAGCCTAGCGATCATTAGTAAAACAGGGAAACCATCTACATGCAACCAAATAAGCATGATTGGCACAAAAGTATGTCACACAGACAGTCCAGAAACCTATAGAGGACCTGCAGAAGAGCAGATAGTCATGTCACCCCTAGGATATGTCTATCCTAGTTCCTAAAGCAGGTTAGATAAGATGTGACAAAAAACAACAACTTAATTAGAATATCAAGAACGACATTTGAAAATAATTCTCCAATATGAGATATGAAAGGTTTACAGTAAAATCATGTATTCAAGAACGAATAAGGAATCATTAGAATATCAAATTTAGTAGTTGGTGTTGAACTGACCAACAAAATCTTTTGGATATATGGGAAGAGCATTTTCATCGATGCCCAGATGTTACATGGTAGAGCGTAGCGAGTTTCAGCTTTTAATACTGACCGCAGCAATTAACAAAGAAAATGGGGATGTGGGTTTTTTTTCATTAAAGGCACAAGCATGAAAAGGCATGGCTCATGCTTACAGTTACTCTGCTGCTTATGTAGCTGCCTAGGACCTTGTTTCAAAGCACTGTTTAGTAGCTCAAAATATGTTGTTTAAAGTTGATTAAACATATTGATCCCTTTTTCCATGCCATGAATCATGGACACTCAGTAAAAACCCAATTTAAACGAACAAAAAAGTTGCAGGGCAAAGAGAGTGCATAACCATTTACAAATAATAAACATAATTGTGCTCACCTTCCGTCCGAGCATCCGGTTGCTAAAAGCAGTGATGATTTTAAAGAGCCTGCAGAGGAAACTTCCCAACTTATGGCACTGACCCATGAATTATGAGCTTGGAGAACCCCAATGAGTATTGGATCTCTGGTAACCATGCAAACATCTATTGTGTAGTACTCGGGCTTACATATTTTCCAAAAAGAAACAACCCCGGACTTGGAACCAACAGCAAGAATGCACCAATTTCTCGACAAACAAGAAGTAGTGTCATATGATGCCACAACTGGAGACCATGCAACTACAAGAGAAGACAAAAGTGCATGGCGATATGCATACTGTTTTGCTGTGATAAGAGGAAGAGGTTTGTCTTCTCCATTGCAAGGAAGGGGTTCTTTAATATTTTGTGAGCCACCTTGCCCATTTACGACAGCGATTTCATGTCAAGATTTGACAGTCTGGAATCACAATTAGGGAAAAATAAAATAGAATGTTAAATTGAAGACAGCTATGTACTATAGGCTCTGAAATAATTTGAATTTTGCAGGATAATTAGTTCTTTCTTTTGTTAAGAAATAATACTGTTTGCCTTTTATGAGTTAAAAATAAATAAAGTTAAATGGAAACTTCAGCATACATGTGAACATGTACAATCTGTACCTTTTTCAAAGATGTCTTCTTTAACTTAGAGCATGGATTCAATGAGAAGTCTGCAACCTTTGAGGCATCCAGATCATCTTCATCCTTATCATAAACATAGCTTTCAAACCTGCATTCAATCAAAGTTCACTTAAAATAAATCCAGGCACAATATACGAATGCTAGAAAGGCCACCAAGAATGCCGGCTTCTTGCAAGAAAATAAAAGAAATAAGCCTAAGAGGGGAAAAGATAAGTAACTTTCATATGTGAATGGGTAGATAAGATTGGCATATCAACAAGTGGCACTCTATATAATAGCTAAAATGAATATAGTTTAGTGACCAGAAGGGAGTACGACCGTTTTGGCCGTGGTCGGAAGCCAGTCTAGCTGTTTACAACCACTTTGGCCGTGGTCGAAAGTCACTACGACCACATTGGCTGTGGTCGAAGGTCGTCAGACAGCTTTACGTCCATTTTGGTAGTGGTCGGAGTTCATCAGAAAGGTGTACAACCACTTTGGGCATGATTGGAGAACATCAGAAGGGTTTTCGACCGGCTACGGAACGTTGGTCATGGTCGAAGGCAACTACGACCACGTTGGCGTGGTTGAAGGCAGCTCAACCACGTTGGCTGTGGTCGGACACTGCTACGACCACGATTGGCTGTGGTCAGAAGCCTGGTTCACAGTTACGACCTCAAGGTCGATAGTCGGCAGTCAAACTTACGATCACGATGAGAAGTTGAAGGCGTACGACAACGTCATCGAGAGCTACGGTCGGTAGTCGATGCTTCTGATGCGGCACCGGGGAGGGGCGGCGTTGCGCCAGGGAGAAGTTGGGGGGATATATCACAATCTACGCATCGGATTGATATAAATAAAAATTCTACCAAAAGCTATTGAAATTATCTATAACTCTCTAGTAGATAAAATTCTCAAACTATACCATCACACTTCCCTAAAAATAATACAACGATACTGTAGACCAAACCGAACTACTACTTGATCTTCCCCGAACGAACGCGCCTAACATCCCTATCTAGTCTCGAATCTACTGTAAAAAATACAGAAGAGTCAAATCATTAACACTACTAATACTCACCGAACAAAACTTGATTGAACATGTACAAACCATCTTCTAGTCGTCCCTTCTCATGCACGCATGCAACCATGCCATCTAAAAGTCCCAATGCAATCCAAGAGCAGCACTCCAAGCCTCCCAGCGCCAGGGGATGGTGTGTCGCCCTCCCGTTGGGTCCACATCACCCCAAAATTATTTAAGTTATGAACCAAAGTCAATAGTTACTTGATCAAATTCAGGGGCAACAGAACAAAGAGCATTAACATGACCAAAAGATACAACAGAAACCAGAAAAACATCTTTAACCGCAAATAAATGCCAACAGAAGAAACAGAGATGCACTAAAGATCACCTCAGCGTCCAAAGGGGACAAAGCTCAGACGAAATGGAGGATTGATTTCTTTAACTGAACCCACAATCAAAATTTGACTGAGTCACTTATTCAGAAGCGGCTTGGTTTGCCAATTAACAAGTATGCTATAAGGGCCCATATTCAATTGGTCAGAAAACCTATGACAAGTTGAGCCACAAGAAAATTAAAGGAATTGGAGATCCTAAAGGAAATTATGGCAATAACAAGATCAAGATGAATGCTTGCAATCTTACGGCAGCACCAAAGAAAAGCAAACCAAATAACATCTACCACAAAAAAAACTGCAAGATACCAGATCTTGTCCCTAACATTCCCGCCAAAACCACATCAATATGGAGCCCCGGAAGGGTATTTCCCCCAAATCCACCAAATTTATCTCTGAATGTTTCGTTCACCGACACAGCTCCAATCTCCGCAACGAATGAAACGACGATAACAAACCAAAAAAAATGTAATTTTTACAGCACATTAGGATATTACCTCCTCGACGGCCTTTTCCCCCGCCCTCTCCGACAGCGCAGCGCCTTTATTTCCGCCTGCGCCTCGCCAAGCTCCCTATCCTTATCTAAAACCACACAAAAAAATATCAAACAATACCCCGTAAGATCCCAAAAGGCAGCAAAAAAATCACCAAGTAAGCGGAACCAAGCCATGAATCAACTCACCCCTCACTTCGTTCTCGAGCCGGTTGAGCTCGACCTTGACGGGATCCGACCCGTGCATCAGCGTGAGGAGCTCGTCGGCATCCAGGCCCGCCTGCGCCGGTCCCCGCCGTCGCGCGGAACCCTTGTGCGCCGACGCATTCCTCTCGTCGCCGCAGCCGTCGGCCATCTCAGATCTGAGCCCTGGCGCCGCAACCCACCATCCAAAACACGCGAGATCGCTCGAGCGACCCCAGCCGCGAGCTCCGAATCCGCCGCGCAGGGTGGGGCTCGGGGGCCTCCTCAATGCCGGATCGTGGGGAAACCCTAGCAGCGGTGTTGGGTTCGGGTGGTTGCTTCTGGGCGTGGGCGCTTTGCTTTGCTTCGCTACCAGTGTGTGCCATCTATCCTGATGCAATCCGAGAGCAGCACTCCAAGCCTCCCAGCGCCAGGGGATGGTGTGTCGCCCTCCCGTTGGGTCCACGTCGCCCCCAAAAACGCCAAAGCGCTGTGGAGCCTGCTCCTAGCAAGTTTCGGCGTGACCGCGAGGCAGCGCTCGCCACGCGTCGCCGCGCGAACGCACGCGCGGTGCGTGGAGCGCTCTCGCGCGAGGAGAATGGGTTGGGTTTTAATAACTTCCGATGCTACTTTTGTCACAGCAAATTGCAGGATCAAGGACAGAAGGATGATGTAGCTTGCTAATACAAAAGTAAGGTAGCTAGCTTGAAGGTTTTGAGATCTTTTGGAAGGCAAACAATATAAGAGGAGATCTTTCTTTTCCAAGAACAAATTAGCAAGAGGAGACCAGCTCCCGTGCAAGTCTTGCGCATCACCCACTCGAGTACAATCACATCGTGGCAGTTGATCTTAAGGAATCAAGGGGAGAAAATTAGAATCAAATCTCAGCATAATCCAAATCGATCCAGCCCTGGCCCCTGGAGATACATGAACTATCGCATGCACATCCGTCTATATATGTGGTTGCCACATCGAGATCACGCTTGATTCGCGAGACCTACCACACTACGTCGGAGTATTGCACACACCTTACAATATTTAGATCGACATCTACTACTTATGAATTAATTATGTGTGCGTGCATAACAATTAGCAAAAGCTAGCGTGCATAACCATAATACATTTTGAGCTTAATTAAAGTTGAATTTTTAAAGAGTACTACAAGAATTCTTATACTACATCTATATTCTTTGTCGGAGATATTCGTATTAATTTGATGCCCAAACCGAAAGGGTCCCTATGATTGCACCTAATAGTTGGTTTCGACTTGATATCTCCCCCATCTTGTTATAGCCTGTTGGGAAACGTTCTTTTGGCGACGGACGATGGATATGCACTGCAACATCTAAAAAAATCAAAAGATTTGAATATCTTTTGGATTTTACTTGAATTCTCTTTCGTTCTTTTGGCGACGGACGATGGATATGCACTGCAACATCTAAAAAAATCAAAAGATTTGAATATCTTTTGGATTTTACTTGAATTCTCTTTTCCTTCCCAATTTGACATTTCCCCTTGGGAATTAACCTTCATCTTTTGGCCATCTTCTTTTCTCCTCCTACCGACGCCCCTGAGACACCCGCCTCCTGCCATCGCCATTCTGTGCATCGCTCCACACGGCCACACGCCCAAATTGCAGCTGTGTCCTCCCCCGACATTCACACCCTCCCTGCCAACTCTTGGCGTCGCAGTCCCACCAGCTAGTCGCCCAGCCCTCTCCCTCGCTCCGCGCGCTCTTGTCACCCTCGCCTGATGCGCACACCTCCCATACTAGCTGCTGTCATCGCTCGCCAACTCCTGCAATGACGGTAGTGTTGCCAGGGCCACCTCACCTGCAAACTCCCTCCCCCAACAGAGCTCCCGCCTTCTCTCCCTTCCACGGGCCGGCGTCGCCCGAGCTAAGCCACTGCTCCCACTACCTCAATTCGCCCTTAAAGCTCGATTGTTTCCACTGAGAGCCCCACACCACTCCCTACTACTCGCTAGAACCGCCAATCAAGCTCTCTCTCATCGCAGTCTCACCGTCGAAGTCCCCTAAGCCTGGTGAGCCCCTCGGCCTAACTCCCACCACCGACCACCAAAATTTAATTCCTCGCTACCATGGCATCCCCAGAGCAACTTGATCATAAAGCAAAACTCTTTGGAATGAGAGCATTTCTTAAGAATTCTGGCGGCGAAAGACACCACCTCCCGTAGAGCCCTCACCAATAGACAGCTCGTCTGAGAACCCCTCAACCCAAACCCTCATCACTATCGTGAACCCTATACCCTAGATATGGTTAAACCACTCCTCAATTTGCTGGAAGACCGCTGGAGTAGCCCCAAGCCACAATGAAACATGCAGCCTTCTCTCCTGCCACTAGCCACCACCACCTATGTTCCTGCCCTCTAAAGCCCCAAAATGGAACCACCGTGTCAAACCAAACCCACCCGTACTTTTCTCGGTTGCTGGAGAGCCTTGTCGGTGCCACTCCACTTGAGCCACCGCCTCTCTATACTCCGCAACTAAACAATCCTGACACTACTACAAAAGGGCTTATATTAGACGTCACATCATAGACGGTTGACCTAAATCGTCTATGTTAAATGCAATCATAGATGGTTTAGGTTTAGAGATCGTCTATGTTTCTGCAAGCGCTAAAAATCGTTTGTGAAGAGATAATATCACATATGGTTTATTGGTGAGAACCGTCTGTGAAATATTATGTACGGTCCTTATCAAGAACCGTCTGTGAAATATTATGTACGGTCCTTATCAAGAACCGTCTGTGATATTACAAAATATTATAAATGGTTTTTTATTTAAACCGTTTGTGATACTTCACAAACGGTTTGTATTACAAACCGTCCGTGGTAATAAAGTTATTATAGATAGTTTGTATTAAAAAAAACATCTGTGAGATGTTTCCCACCTCGCAATCCCCTAAAATTTCATAATCTCTCACCTGAGTCCGAGTAGAATTTTGTTCCATGACACCTTTAGTACAACGGGCATAACTTTTGCATACGGTGTCCATTTTCGATATTCTTATACTCGTTGGAAAGCTAACGATGAGGCCGATCCAAAACTAATGACCCACTTGCGCCAGTCGCCCTCTAAGACCCCAAAATCAGCAATCTTTAGCCTTAAATTTGCGTCACAAGTTTTCGGTTTCTGTTTTTGCCAAAAATTTTATCTTTCATTTGGAATTTGGGGTTTTCTCAACTGCAAAGTTATATATCTCATCGAAACCTTTCAAACGAGTATATATAAGCTATATAGAACTTTGCTATTTTATCTTTTGAGACTAGCTATTTATATTGCATCAATATATATTGTCTTTGTGCTCTAATTTATAGACGGTTGGTATATAGAACCATCTATGATACTTGCACATCACAGACGGTTTTAGCTACCAACCGTCTGTGTTGGGAGAGTATCATAGACGGTTTATATATAGAACTGTCTGTGATAAACTGACTGTTGGGCCCGTCGATCCTCCCCAACTCATTCCCAGCCGATAGAAACCCACCAAACCCCACCCCACCGATCATAGCTCCACCTCTCCCTCTATACTCACCCAAATCCATCCCGTACCTATCGTTGCTCAAAAATCTCTCCAGACTCTTCCTCATTGTCGTCCTCCTCAACCCCGACCCCGATAGCCCTTACGAAGTAGACGCCGATGGCTACCAAGACAGCGCTCAAGTCAGCGCCAATGACGGCAGACGTTAAGGACATCCAGCTCGCGTGCTGCATTAGGGATGAGAGGGCCTAGGCATCAGCTCGTCGGCGCAGTTCAGCTTCTACTGTCTGTTAGGATCTATGCTTCTTCTATGTTCTTGCTATGTTTAAGAGTTGGGTTCGTAGGATTAGGAGATATGTTCTTGCTATGTTCTTATTGTATTAGATGGGTAATCTACTCATTATCTTGTTATGCTGTAATGGTGGATTCTAATTGTAATGGAAATGGAATGTTCGTTATGTTTGCTACTGTATTTGCTTGTTTTTTCAAATGACATAGCTAACATTTTTTTAGGCTAGCTAGCCAAAAAAATAGAAAAATATTAGATATAGAATGAACTAGCACAGATGGTTTGTGATATAAACTGTCTATGAAAGACTATCACAAATAATTCAAACAAAAAACCACCTGTGATTCTCGCACATCACAGACGGTTCTACAAACCGTCTTTGATACTTTTCCATCACAAACGGCTGGTAGCAAGAACCATCTATGACGTTTAAGTATCATAAACAGTTTTTGGTTCGAGCTGTCTGTGATAGTATTATTTAAAGACGATTCTAGTTACAAATCATCTGTGTTGTATTTATCACAGACGGCTCACAAACCGTCTGTGATAACCACCGATTATAACTGACCCATAAATTTAGACGGTTCAAAAAATCGTATGAGATAGTAGTTCCGAACCGTCTATGATTATCTTTTTTGTAGTAGTGTTGGCAGTTACGGAGATTACCAACGCTCCCAAAAATGGAGGCGTTACATGCACCTTGTCCAAAGTTTTTTTTACTATGGGCCTGTTTGGGAGAGCTCCACCAGCTCCAGATTCACCAAATCCAGATCCAGATCCACTTTTCCAAGCCAAATAGTTCTAGCTCCAGCAGCTCCACCGTGGATCTGCTCCACCAAAACCATGGATCTGGCTCCAGATCCACCAAATCCATGGAGCACCTCAAGGGGTGCTCCACCAAACTCAAATTTGTGGAGTTGGGGAAAATTACTCACCATTGCCACTGGTTACACAAAAAACGGTTCGTTCTTTTCTTTTCCCCGCCTCCTCCGGGCCTCCGCCTCCTCCCGCCCCACCTCCTCCGCCTCCTCCCGGCCTTCGCCTCCCCCGCGTCTGCCTCCTCCCGGCTTCCGCCTCCTCCCGCCTCCGACCGCGTCCGCCTCCTCCCGGCCTCCGCCTCCCGCACCACCTCCTCCCGGCCTCCGCCTCCCCCGCGTCCGCCTGCGCCTCCTCCCGTTCCGGCACCGCCTCCCCCGCCTCCACCTCCTCCCGGGCCTGCGCCGCCTCCCCCGCGTCCACCTCCTCCCGCCTCCGACCGCGTCCGCCTCCCCCGCGTCCGCCTCCTCCCGGCCTCCGCCTCCGACCGCGTCCGCCTCCTCCCGGCCTCCGCCTCCCCCGCGTCCGCTTCCCCCCGGGCCGGCGCCGCCTCCCCCGCGTCCGCCTGCGCCTCCTCCCGTTCCGGCGCCGCCTCCCCCGCCTCCGCCTCCGCCTCCTCCCGGGCCGGCGCTGCCTCCCCCGCCTCCGCCTCCCCCCGGGCCGGCGCCGCCTCCGACCGCGTCCGCCTTCCCCCCGGGCCGGCGCCGCCTCCCCCGCGTCCGCCGTGCGCCTCGCCTGCGCCGGCCGGGGTTTTTTTCATTTTGCCCCCTGACGCGTGGGGCCCAGGTGTAAGTGAGATAGAGAGGGAGGTGGAGCTGTACCAAACACTTTGACGAATCCCAGATCCACGATGGAGCTGCTCCACGGTGGATCCAACTCCAGATCCACCTTTTAGGTGGATCTGGAGCTGGTGGAGCTCTGCCAAACAGGCCCTATATCGGAACTTTTTGCTGGCGAGGGTACATATATGGGAGATTGGAGGTTTTTTTTACCAAGGGCGGGAATTTTGCCTCATTTCATTGATTTGGATGACTTATTTTGTCAGTGCATAGTACCTTGTAGAACATCGATCATCAACCTTGTACATGTATTCACACAATAAAAAGGGTTGTCTGTATATAGTGGTGATCGGTTCGGCTTAAAAGCTCATGGCTTATGGCTGAAAACACTGTAGCTGGCTAAAAAAAGCACTGTAGCTGACAGAGGCTTATTTAGCATAATTAAATTTAAAAATATGTTAGCCCATTACGTATAATACAAACAAATACCGGAAAAAAAGAACCGGCAAAAAAGCTCAACAAAAAGCCAAAAGTTCAGAAAAAGACGAAATTTATGAATAGTGAAAAAATAAGCCAGAAGCCGAAGCCGAATTGATCAGGTATGCTCTTCCAAAAACTAATCATGTTTGCCTTGACCATCTGTCTTTGATTTGCCCCGCCGGCTCATATCCTCCCCTTCCCCTGCTCCACCAGTGTTGCTCCATCTTTGATTTGTAACTAATGAACGGCTATCATAACTTCTAAGGACCATTAGAAGTCTCTTGAGGTCATGTTTGAAATCCTCCGAAAGATGGAGGAAAGTCAAGTCCTATATACAGGAGTACTTTGAGCCATTCCTAGGGAAACAATCTCACAAAATTCTCTCTCTAAGAACTCATGTATAGCCATCTTGCATTGTATAACATCTCCTTTTTAGGTGCTTAGATATTATGCTATCTATTGATTAAATATAGTTATATACATAAGCATTTGTTAAGTATCCATAGTGAGTCCAGTGTTCCAAACAAGACGCAAACAGTTAACAAAACTTACTGATGTTTCTGTTTCAATGTCATTGGCGGATAGCGAACCAATCAAGCGGCGGGGTCTAGTTACCGTACTAATGGTACACATAAGCCGTACTAACGTACTAATGCCTGCAGGCTGCAGTGGCTAGCTAGGTTTAAAAACCTGTGGGATCAACTATTATGACATCTTTAGAGTTTTATAGGCTTATGGATAAATATTAATACTAATTAAGTATTTTTTTTTTGTAAAAACTAGGTAGTGATCATTTGGGCTTTTTTGTGGCTTATGGCTGAAAAGCACTGTAGCTGGCTGAGGCTTATTTAGCAAAATTAAATTAAAAAAATTAAAAAAATATAAAAAATATAAAAAAATATGTTAGTCCATTACGTATAATACAAACAAATACAGGAAAAAAAGAACTGGCAAAAAAGCTCAACAAAAAATCAAAAGTTTAGAAAAAGACAATATTTATAAATAGTGAAAAATAAGCTGGAAGCCAAAAGCTGAAGCCAAAAAAATCACTGCCTTATAGGCCAGTTAACATCGCAGAAAAAAGCTAGCTACGCTACTGCCTGGCTGGCCACACTACATGGGAGTAGCCGAGTAGGGAAAAGGCGGTGTAGACTACTCCTGAGTACTTGGCTGTGTGGACTGTTACTTGCAATGTTTCCGTAAAGATTTTTTTATGTAAAATTTGTGGATCTCGTCTCTGTTTTTCGTATTATTATTTGTAACAGTGAGCTTGTGTAGGACGTAAGGCGAATGTAGCTATCCTATCCAACCAGATTCGACGACTGCGCAGTCTCGGTGCGCTGCACTTTGATATATTAATCTGACCAATCAAAACACGAATCCATCTCTCTCGCTCACATCCCGGGCTTCGAGCGGCCAACGCCTTTCGGAAATCGAGACAGCAATCACCTGGTTGAGCGCCTGTCACACAGAATACTACTACTTAGGAGTGCAGTAGTACAAGTGGATGGCCCCCTTATTTTAACTTTAGCTTTGAGTTTCTAACTTATGTTTACTATTTATAAATTTCATCTTTTTTTGAATTTTTAGTTTTTTTGAGATTTTTTGTCTGTTCTTTTTTTCCGTATTCGTTTGCGTTGTCTGTGTTGAGCTAGCATTTTTTTTCTATTTTTAAACTTTTTTAGATTTAATTACACCAAATAAGTCACCTTCAGCTACAGTGAAATTTAGCCGCTACAATAAAATTCAGCCGCTACAGTGTAATTTTAACTATGAGCCATAACTTTTTAGCCCAACTGAACGGGCCTAGAGATGGTGCCGCATTGAGCAAGAAATTCGTCGGGCTGATGAATACCGAAACAAGAGTCGAGTTGGTGGTTTTCGTAGCGATGGGAGAGCGTAGCAAGCTAGCTGTTTGATAGGCAGTCTAGTACTACTAATACTGACGGCTAATCGGATATGTGAGTACTGAGTAGCCATCCAATTGACAGGAGGGGGCACGGCACGGCACGGCACGGCTCCATTGGTGGTGGTGCAGTGGTGCCCGGCCGCAGCAGCCCATGTGTGATGCGGGCAACTTGGATTGCACGCGCTGGAGTACTCGACTTGCACTGTTCTTTTAGGTTACGACGGTTGAAAGCTTTTAGCTGTGATCGATAATTTTTATCTATATTTTTGAGATGGTGGTGGATGAAAAAATATCAACACGGACAACACACATAGTTTTAAACTCAGAAAACCATTTTGAAAAGCGGCTTCGAAAAGTCGTTCTGTTTATTTCGACTTCCAAAGAAACAAAAGCCAAAAGTCATAAAAAACTAAAAAAGCTTAAATAGCCCTGTCCCTTTCCGGTGTCTCACACGCAGCAGGGTTGGAAGTCGGCCCCGATTATTCCCCAAAGGAAAAAGTCTACATAACATCCCAAATTTTGCTCGAAAGTCCGTCCAACACCCTGAACTATGAAACCAGATATTTGATCCCGAACTTTGCAATCCAATTCAAATAACACCATGACCCAGTTTCAGATAGTAGTATTGCCTGCGTGACACGATGAGTAGACGGTTTATCATGTAGGATGACATGCTGATCAAGTTTTATGTAATAACAGGTGGAGCACACAAGACCTCTCCCAAATCAAAACAGAGAGGAAAAAGTCCATATAATATCATGAATTTTGCTTGAAAGTCCGTCTACTATTTCGAACTATGAAACCAGATATTTGACATCTGAACTTTGCAATCCAATTCAATAATACACTAACCTGGTTTCAGATAGTGGTATTGCCTACATGACACAATGAGTAAGCGATTTTACCACATAGGATGACACGATGATCAAGTTTAGGTAAGACAGGTAGGGCGCATAGAGTCTTCTCTACCAAATCGAGAGAGAGAGAGAGAGAGAGAGAGAGAGAGAGAGAGCGAGCTCTATAAGGGCAATGGCCATGAAAGCACATCTGAGAGCTCGATGGGGAAGAAGCCTTTATAGGACCTACATGTCATGACTCAACTTGGCCAACGTATCATCCTATGTGGCAAAACTGTTCACTCATCGTGCCACACAAGCAGTGTCATCATGTGAAACCGGTTCAATATGTAATTTGAACTGGATTGTAAAGTTTGAATAATCAAACGCCTGATCTCATAGTTTAGAGTGCCAAACAGACTTTTGAGTAAAATTCGATGTGTTATATTCCTTATTCCTTCTCCAAATGGAGACACGAACCGAGGGGAACCAATGTGCGCGTACGGTTCCGCTACTCTAGGATATCGCTATGTAATTCACCGACACCGTACACTTGAGCAGCCAAAATTTTTCTGCTATTAAGCTTACATCCATGAGTGTCTTGGTATTCCTGGAGAAGATAGGCTGACTCTGGAAACATACAGTAATACCGAACAACATTTTGGAACCGAGTTTAGGAAAAATACTGTCGACTATTCAGGATTAATCGAAGTAGTCTGACTAATCGGGAACATCGGATTACCGCTGGTTTTGGAAAACTGCCAACAGGTATTGCCCGGCCGCATGTCCTCTGAACGGACCTCCGCCTGTCGGGTTCGATCGGATCGGGGACCTCCCCGCCGTAGTCGTGGGGGCCCACCCACATCCTCAACCTCCGAGAAAAGGGCCCCCACGATCACCGTGGGTGCAGGATATATACTGGATTGCAACAAAGAATCAAAGATGCAGAATTTCACACAGAAACACACACCATCTCACCCTGCTGCGCTTCATTCAGGTGTATTCAGCGGCCTGGCCGTATATATAAAAAAAGCTTGTCTACTTCTCGGTTCCACCTGATACAATCATAAAACACTTTCTCAAACACAAAGATGAACGTCTAGACTGGCCGGGGCCGGTGAGCTACCGGAGCAGACACAAGCTCCTTTACGCTGCAGGACGGCCACGATGGACAAGGGCGTCCTGATGATGTTGCTGCTGGCTCTCTTCCCGTCTAACAGCTGTGCATACCCACCTCCGACCTTCGCTCAGTAACAACAACGAATGTCTGATGGCCAGGTACTTTCTTCACTCGAGTTTTATTCCGTATCCATGCGGCATTTCCTCGCTTTTATTGGATATATGTTATGTCACACAACATACAGCAGTCAGGAGGACCACAGGAGAACTTCTGTTCTACCTTTCAAGCCCAGAAGAAGCACCATGGTTGTGTAGAATGGAGAGAAAAATGACGAGATGAATGTTTGCTAGGCATTCCTTCTGTTGAAGGAATTTCCAGAATTCTGTGCCTGTGGAAGGCTGTAGAGTAGTAAGCCGGCGGTGAGTACCGCTGCACCTGCAACGAAGCCAGGAGGGAGGGACGATGCCACACCAATGTACGGCAGCGGTAGGGTGAAAGCGTAGATGGACAGCGGAACTGCACCAGGAAAACCATCATTAGTGATCAGTTCGCTCTGCACAATTTACTTCGCATCTTCTTGCACATGGCGGAGACAAATAATGAAAAGGAATGTAAATTGTGGTCTTCCCGTGACTGCTAGCGACATGAACAGGACAAAGCTAACCATGACGGCCGGGGGCGCTAAACTATTCACCAGGATCTGATTGGTAGGGGAGAAAAGCAGGACCAAAGTTTGTTGACACAGGTTAAGTCTGTATGGTAGTCCTTTGCTAAAGGAGCACACAGGTTTCAAAACCGGTAACAGATGTACAAACCTAGCGAGCCTCTTTACACACCTGAATATAAAACAAGAAGCGGCCATCAAGTAGTGTGTCAATTGGAAAATGACAGTGGATAAGGCTTGTGCAGTCGTTATGTGGGAGCCAAATAAAAAGCATGCAGGTAATGGTGGTGGAAGAAAGTTACAGCTGAATCTTTGTGTTTGTTTTCCCCTATTTCCACTCCTTAATAATAGTAGTACACTTAGTTTTGAATTGACATGGTGAAACTTGTAATGTGGGATCATGGTCACCCAACATAGCCATCACATTCTGTCCACATTCTGGATTAAAGGCTACCTCCTTTATTGGATTCACCTCCAAGCATGCGTTTCTTTTCTCCTTTCATACGCTTATGCTCTAGAAGGCGATGGTTGAACATATATTGGCATGTTCATTAACAACTTTAATAGGCTTTACATCCTTGCTAAATATTGCTCCCTCCGTTGATTTTTATATGGCACGATGACTTGTGGTCTCCCAAATTGAACTTCGATCATAAATTTCTTTTACAATATATTGTGCATAACTACGGAATAATGATCATAATTCAAATAAGAATCCAACGGTACCATTTTTGTATCATATAACATATGTATTGTTGGATTTGTTACGAATATTGTGATATATTTATGAGGCCCAAAGGGCAATATATATATGGAGTACAAAGAAATATACAGAGGAATATGCTATATACAGATAAGAAAACAAAACATATAAGGAAACGAGTAACAATCCTATTCTATCCTTAACACCCCCCCCCTCAAACACATGGTGGATCACATATACTGAGTTTGGAGAGAAGATACAAATGTTGTTCTGTAGTTTGTGGCTTCGTGAATAAGTCAGCAACCTGTAACTCTGATGGCACAAACTGTAGAGCAAGTACTTCCTCCTGCACCTGTGAGCGAGTGTATGAAGCATCCACACCAATGTGTTTGGTGAGCGCATGCTTCACTAGATCACGAGTAATGCTGATAGCACCTGTACTGTCAGACATAAGTGTCGTAGGTTCCCTCATAGGTACTCCAAAGTCTGTAAGTAGCCACCTCAACCAAGTAATCTCTATTGTCACTGCTGTCATAGCTCTCAACTCAACCTCTACACTCGAACGGGAAATTGCAGTCTACTTCTTTGTCTTCCAAGCAATCAAGAAGGAGCCAAGAAAAACACAGTAAGCAGAAAGAGAACGACGATCAGAAGGACCACTAACTCAGGTCTCATCAGAGTATGCCTGAAGCAGTAGTGAGGTGGAGCTAGGGAAAAACAAGCGACGAGAGATTGTCCCACACAAGTAGCGAAGAACACGAAGGAGGTTACTGTAGTGAAGATGAGTAGGACGAGCCATGAACTGATTCAAGATATGAACAACATGAGCAATATCAGGACGAGTGCTCACAAGATATACCAGACTCCCGACAAGATAGCGATAATGGGTAGAATCCTTAAGAAGATTACCATCAGTAGCACGAAGATGAAGGGAGAGCTCCATAGGAGTCTCAGTAGTGGGAGTGTCAGTCAGACCAGACCGATCAAGAAGATCCTGGACATACTTCTACTGGGAGAGGTAGTAATCCTCAGGCGTGGAAGAAACCTCAATCCCAAGGAAATAAGTAAACAAACCAAAATCAATCATCAGAAACTGCTCACTGAGATGTTTCTTCACGTATGTAATGAATGAGGAATCGTCACCAGTAAAAAGCATATCATCCACATATAGAAGTAGTGTGCTACCTCGAAGTGAGATATGGACAAAAAAAAGCAGGATCGTAGGCACTGATAGTGAAACCAACAGCGGTAATCACTAAGGTGAAACGCGCAAACCAGACACGAGGGGCCTGTTTGAGGCCATAAAGACACGACGAAGACGACAGACATGGCCATCTAGAACAGCATGCCCAGGTGATGGCTGCATGTAAACCTCCTCATGCAAAACACCATTAAGAAAGACATTCTTAATATCCAGCTGAGATATAGACCATCGGCGAATAGAAACAACCGCAACAAGAGTGCGAATAGTGGTCATATGGGCAACAGGGGCAAACTCTCATCGTAATCACAACCATACTCCTACTGGAAGCCGCGAGCCACAAGACGAGCCTTGTAGCGCTCAATAGTACCATCAAACCTGATCTTAATCTTGTACACCCATTTGCACGTGATAGGATGAGCATGTACAGGCGTCGGTACAATATCCCAAGTCTCCGTACGTCTAAGAGCATCAAGCTCCTCTGCCATAGCGAGCTGCCACTCAGAATGAGAAGCAGCCTCAGATAATTATGCTCAATAACCAAAACGATCAGAAGGTCGAAGGGATGTCCGGTCACGAAGGGCGTAACAAGGAGTATCCTCAAAGGAATCAGACGTCGGTGTCAGCAAGATACTAGAAAATGAGTCTGGTGAAGAACAAGAACGCCTGGAGTAGTGCACCCCAGAGAAACGAGACAGTGGTGCTACAAGAGCAAGATGCGGTACTGCAGAAGGCAACACAGGAGGTGAAGGTACAGAAGGAACCACCGGAGACAGGCTAGAGGAAGGCAGTGAAAGGGGAGAGATGGGTGAAGAGTTAGGGAGAGACAATCAGGAGATTGTCTCGATGGTGGAAGTAAGACGAGGATCCGACTCTCGATAGAAGAAAGGTCGAGATTCATCAAAGATGTCTCGTGAGATCCTAATCCGTCGAGCAGAAGGATCATAGCAGCGATAACCCCTATGCTCAAAACTGTACCCAAGAAACACATACTCAATTGACTGGGCTGACAATTTGGTGCACTCACGAGGCTGCAGCAGGACAAAACAGGTGCAGCCAAAAACACGAAGGTGACTGTACTGAAGGCTCTAGAGTAGGAGACGCGGCTGACATCCTTAAGAGCAATGGAAGGCTGCATATTGATGAGATATGCAGACGTAGAAATAGCCTCCACCCAAAACTGTGGTGGAACGTGAGAGGAAAGAAAAGTGCGAGTAGTCTCAAGCAGATGACGATGCTTGCGTTCAGCAACCTCATTTTGAGCATGTGTACTAGGACAAAAAGACTGGTAAAGAGTGCCCTGCTCAGAAAGAAATTGTTTAAAAGCGACAGAACATTACTCATCAGCAAAATCACAGCGAAAAGTACGGATAGAGAACTCAAATTGAGTACGAACCATCATGGCAAAGCTATGATAGATCGCAAGAAACTGACAACGATTAGACATAGGGAAAAGCCAAGTGAAACGGGAATAATCATCAATGAAAATTACATAGAATTTATGTCTGCTTTTTCAGATAATAGGCGCAGGTCCCCATACATCTGAATGAACTAAATCAAAAGGACGAGAAGACATGGACTCACTAGAATGATAAGGAAGTTATAGCTGCTTACCCAGCTTACAACCCTGACAAAACATGAACGTGTCTACAGTAATACATCCAAGAACACCCTGACGAACTAATGAAGAAAGACGAAACCCACATAGGTGTCCTAAACGGTGATACCACTGCGCAAAAGCTCCAGAGGTGGTGGCAATAGTGGCGGTAGAGGCAGACGTGGTAGGAGCAACTGAAGTGGACAGAAAGTGGAGGTGGTCGATGTTATGAATATTGTGTATATTGATATGAGACCCAAAGGGTCATATATATAGGAGAGTACAAGAGGATATGCCATATAGAGATAAGGCATATATGGAATAGAATACAAATCTATCTCCTAATACAACTCTATCTCCTTAACACCCCCCTCAAATGCAAGGCGTATGCAATAGCATTGCATTTGAAAAAGGGTTAATCACTAAAACAAGATAAATCCGAAGTCCGAGTCTTGATGATGTCGTCGTTGCGTGCAGCCTTTGAATAAACTGTCAAATCAAGCCGAAGAGGAATAGATAGATGTATGACGGCGCAGATCGAAGCCCAAGAGGCGACAGCGTAGTGCACAGAGGACGCACGACGGCCTTTGAAGCTCGGGGCGGCGACTAGAGAAGCGGCGGCATCATAACGACTTCTACGATCTGCACGCGGCTCAGAGAGTAGAGCGGCGGCTGCTGCCATGCAAAAATAAAATTCCTACACTTCTATGACTGACAATAAATTTGTGGACTTACACGACTTAAACGAACTAAAAATTAAAGACTACGGATTTTGGATGGACTCAACGAAGAACTCATGAAAAGAAAAATAAATTGAAACTAGCAGATACTAGCAGCCAAGAGATAAGCCGGCTCCCCTCAGTCTCACACCCCCTCCCCTTTGATGAATAAGTCCCTGTACTGTGGTCTTTGTGGGGCTGTGGTAGTTTTTGTTTTTTGACTGCTTTAGAACAGCATCTGCTTTTAGGACAGCATCTGCTTTTGCTTTAGGACAGCATCTGCTTTTAGGACAGCATCTGCTTTTAGGACAGCATCTGCTTTAGGACAGCATCTAGGATAGCATCTTAGCATATGCTTGGCTGGTTCTCAGCCTATAAATTTGTATCCCCAACCCCTCAGGTTGGCATGGCATTGTGTGAGAAATAAACAAGAGAAAATTGCCCCATCCCCAAGTGTCATCCTCTCAATGAGAGTAAGAATCTTGCTATCACCAACAGCAAGACTCCAGCGAGTAACAAGTGGTATCAGAGCCTTAATATCCTGTAGCCTGAGCATCTCCTGCTCATCTCCTTCTCCGGCCTCGCAGCAGCCCCAGCCAGTAGCAGCAGCAGCTCCGGCTGTCCCCGCTCACTCCTCTCCGGAGACGGGCAGCAGCTCGTCAGAAGCAGCCCTCTCTCCACGCAACAGCCCCCCAGTAGCGCGCCATGTCCGCAGGGCAGTCTCAGCGCTCGGTCGCCTCGAGCATGCGGCGTCAGCAGACGGCCGAGCTCGTCGCGGCAGAGCAGCGCGAGCGAGCGGCGGCAGAGACCGCTGCGGCGGCGGAAAGGGCGTCAAGGCTGGCAGCGGCGGAGCTGGCAGCAGCCAGGAGGGAGGTGGAAGCAGCGGCGGCGGCAGATGCAGCGCGTGCGGCAGCAGCAGAGGTCAAGGCTCTGCGCGGCAGCAACAGCAGCTCCGGCTCTGTTGATGACAGCGCCGACGTGGACCCTCAGCTGCTGGAGAGGGAGGCAGCGCAAGGGCGAACGGCGCAATGGGCAGCCGCGCACGCCCACGAGCGCGACGGCAGCCCAGACAGGCGCGGACGCGCCGGCGGCGCTCCTGAAGGAGGCGCACACGGCGGTGGCGCTCCTGGAGGAGGCACGCACGGCGGCGGCGTACGGGTCGACGGAGAGCGCGGCCCTCACAGGCAACGCGGCTCTCTCCCCGGTTCGGTACCGTGGTCACCACGAGTACCAGGCTGTCGTCAGGGACGTCGGCCCCGGCGGCGGGTGGCCTACCCTCACCAAAACCAACTACGTCGAGTGGGCTGCGGTGATGAGGGTAAGGCTCCAGGTGCGGCATATGTGGGATGCAGTCCGGTACGGCGACGTCGACTACGACCAGGATCGACGGGCGCTGGATGCTCTCATCGCTGCAGTCCCGCCCGAGATGCAGTTCTCGCTTACCAACAAGCGGACTGCCAAAGAGGCTTGGGACGCCATCGCTGCAGCACGCATCGGCAGCGACCGCGCCCGCAAGTCTACACTGCAGGCACTACGCACGGAGTGGGAGCACCTGGCCTTCAAGCCAGGTGAGGACGTTGATGACTTTGCTCTCCGTCTCAACACTCTGTTGCAGAAGTTGGTGCAGTTCGGTGACGATACCTACGGCGAAGAGAGAGCTGTGGAGAAGCTCTTCCGCTGCGTCCCCGAGAAGTACAAGCAGATGGCCCGCTCGATCGGGTCTCTGCTGGACCTCTCCACGATGACCATCGAGGAGGCGCTGGGTCGCCTCAAGGTCGTCGACATCGATGAGCCACAGCGCCTCTCGGGACCCGTCACCATTGGCGGGAAGCTCCTCCTCACTCGGGAGCAGTGGGCTGCCGGCCAAGGTGACAGGAAGAAGGGGGAGCCTTCTTCCGCGGCAGGCGGTCGCAAGCATGGCAAGCGCGGCAAGCCGCGCAAAGACGCCCAGGCAGGGGCACGAGGAGGCGCCCAGGGCGGCGATGCTGGCAAGCAAAAGCCGGCACGAGACGACTCTTGCCACAACTGCGGCAAGCTTGGTCATTGGGCCAAGGAGTGTCGACAGCCACGACGCGGCCAGGCCCACGTCGCGCAAGCGGAGGAGCAGCCGGTCCTGTTCATTGCTCATGCGAGCATCGAACTACCTCCAGCAGCACCGGCCGCAGTGGCTCTCCTCCACCTTGACGAGCCAAAAGCACACGCCCTCCTCGGCGACAGTTCCGGCAATGACAAGACCGACGGGTGGTGCCTCGACACCGGCGCCACCCACCACATGACCGGGCGGCGGGAGTTCTTCTCCGAGCTCGACTCAGGCGTTCGAGGCACCGTCAAGTTCGGCGACGCCTCCGCCGTGGAGATCAAGGGCGTCGACTCTGTCGTCTTCGTCGCCAAGACTGGCGAGCACCGGCTGCTCACCAGCGTCTACTACATCCCCGATCTGCGGAACTCCATCATCAGCTTGGGACAGCTGGATGAGAACGGCTCGCGTGTCGAGATCGAGCACGGGGTGCTGCGGATTTGGGATCTTCGACGCCGCCTCCTTGCCAAGGTAACCAGAGGCGCAAATCGACTCTACACTCTTCACGTGCAGGTGGCACAACCCCTCTGTCTCGCAGCTCGTCGGGACGACGAGGCGTGGCAGTGGCACGAGCGCTTTGGGCACCTTCACTTCGAGGCCCTGAAGCGGCTCAGTGCCACGGAAATGGTGCGAGGTCTGCCGTGCCTTGACCATGTGGAGCAGCTCTGCGACGTCTGCGTGTTGACGAAGCAGAGGCGACTCCCTTTTCCCCAGCAGGCGAGTTTCCGAGCCAAGGAGAGGCTCGAGCTCGTGCACGGGGACTTGTGTGGCCCGGTGACACCGGCCACACCGGGAGGACGACGCTACTTCCTGCTGCTCATCAACGACCTCTCCCGCTACATGTGGGTGATGGTCCTCGGCAGCAAGGAAGAGGCTGCGGACGCCATCAGGCGCACGCAGGCTGCTGCGGAGGCGGAGTGCGGCCGCAAGCTGCGCGTGCTGCGCACAGACAACGGCGGCGAATTCACGGCGGCTGAATTCGCGTCGTACTGCGCTGATGAGGGCATTCAGCGCCACTACTCCGCGCCGTACAGCCCGCAGCAGAACGGCGTCGTCGAGCGGCGCAACCAGAGGGGGATGCCGGCTGTCTTCTGGGGAGAGGCGGTGGTGACGGCCGTCTACATCCTCAACCGCTCGCCTACCAAGGCGCTCGACGGCAGGACGCCATACGAGGCTTGGCATGGGCGCAAGCCGGCGGTCTCCCACTTGCGGGTCTTCGGCTCCCTCGCGTTCGCCAAGGAGCTTGGCCACATCGGTAAGCTCGACGACAGGAGCACTCCGGGAGTGTTCATCGGCTACGCGGAGGGCTCGAAGGCCTACCGCATCCTCGACCCTGACACACAGCGAGTCCGCATCTCGCGTGACGTTGTGTTCGACGAAGGGCGAGGCTGGACGTGGGACAAGGCGGTGGACAACGGTTCGACTTCGACTCTCAGGGACTTTGTTGTCGACTACGTCCACTTCGAGAGAGCCGGGGGAGCTAGCAGCTCGTCTTCACCGAGCTCGTCCACCTCGACACCTTGCTCGCCACCAGCTCCGGCGAGTGCTCCACCACCTTCGGCACCGGCTACGCCCCACTCTTCACCACCGGCCACTCCACGCTCTCCCGCACCGGCTCACCACTCTCCTGCACCGGCGGCCACACCACCGGAATCGGCCCCAACAGCTTCGGTCCACGACGAGCAGCGCACGGTGGAGTTCGCTACTCCGCTGTCTCACGACGAGGATCGCGTCGACGCCTACCACGACGACGAGCCTCTGCGCTATCGTACCATGGACAACATCCTCGGCGAGCTGCCCGTCCCTGGACTGGCGCAGCACGACTTCGAGGCGGAGCTGCACTTGGCATGCGACGACGGCGAGGCCCGCTCCTTCGCTGAGGCGGAGGGAGACGCGGCGTGGCGTGTCGCGATGAAGCAGGAGATGGACGCCGTCGAGCGGAACCGGACGTGGGAGCTGGCGGATCTTCCTGCCGGTCACTGCGCGATCACCCTTAAGTGGGTGTTCAAGCTGAAGCGGGATGAAGCCGGCGCCATCGTCAAGCACAAGGCTCGCTTGGTGGCACGAGGCTTCGTGCAGCAGGAGGGGGTCGACTTCGATGACGCCTTCGCACCCGTCGCACGGATGGAGTCCGTGCGACTCCTCCTTGCGCTAGCTGCCCAGGAAGGCTGGCGTGTTCATCACATGGATGTCAAGTCGGCATTTCTTAACGGCGACTTGAAGGAGGAGGTCTATGTGCATCAGCCGCCGGGATTTGCGATCCCCGGCAAGGAGGGCAAGGTGCTCCGCCTGCGCAAGGCCCTCTATGGCTTGCGACAGGCACCGAGGGCGTGGAACGCCAAGTTGGACTCCACGCTGAAAGGGATGGGCTTCGAGCAAAGTCCGCACGAGGCGGCCATCTACCGGCGGGGCAGTGGAGAAAATGCCCTGCTGGTGGGTGTCTACGTCGACGACTTGGTGATCACCGGCACCAAGGATGCGGAGGTGGCGACATTCAAGGAAGAGATGAAGGCCACCTTCCAGATGAGTGACCTGGGGCCCCTCTCCTACTTAGGGATTGAGGTGCACCAGAATGATTCCGGGATCACGCTTCGACAGACCGCCTACGCCAAGCGCGTCGTTGAGCTAGCTGAGCTCACCGACTGCAACCCAGCTCTCACTCCGATGGAGGAGAGGCTGAAGCTGAGCCGCGACAGCACAACGGAGGAGGTGGACGCTACACAGTACCGGCGTCTTGTGGGGAGCCTTCGCTACCTCGCCCACACACGACCGGACTTGGCATTCTCCGTCGGCTACGTTAGTCGGTTCATGCAACGACCGACGACGGAGCATCAGCAGGCTGTGAAGAGGATCATCCGCTACGTTGCGGGGACTCTTGACCACGGCCTCCATTACCCGAGGTGTCCCGGCGCGGCACACTTCGTCGGGTACAGCGACAGCGACCACGCGGGCGACATCGACACCAGCAAGAGCACAAGCGGGATTCTCTTCTTCCTCGGCAAGTGTCTCCTTCACTGGCAGTCAGTCAAGCAGCAGGTGGTGGCCCTGTCCAGCTGTGAGGCCGAGTACATAGCGGCTTCCACCGCTTCGACTCAGGCACTCTGGCTCGCTCGACTGCTTGGTGATCTCCTCGGCAGGGACACTGAAACAGTGGAGCTCAGGGTGGACAGCAAGTCCGCTCTAGCCCTGGCAAAGAACCCCGTTTTTCATGAACGGAGCAAGCACATCCGGGTGAAGTACCATTTCATCCGAGGCTTCTTGGATGAAGGAAGCATCAAGGCAAGCTACATCAACACCACGGATCAGCTTGCGGATCTGCTCACCAAGCCTCTTGGAAGGATCAAGTTCCTTGAGCTCTGCTCCAAGATCAGGATGGTTCAACCCTCCCACAAGACGACGCACAAGACTTAGGGGGAGAATGATGAATAAGTCTCTGTACTGTGGTCTTTGTGGGGCTGTGGTAGTTTTTGTTTTTTGACTGCTTTAGGACAGCATCTGCTTTTAGGACAGCATCTGCTTTTGCTTTAGGACAGCATCTGCTTTTAGGACAGCATCTGCTTTTAGGACAGCATCTGCTTTAGGACAGCATATTGACCGCTTTAGGACAGCATCTAGGATAGCATCTTAGCATATGCTTGGCTGGTTCTCAGCCTATAAATTTGTATTCCCAACCCCTCAGGTTGGCATGGCATTGTGTGAGAAATAAACAAGAGAAAATTGCCCCATCCCCAAGTGTCATCCTCTCAATGAGAGTAAGGATCTTGCTATCACCAACAGTAAGACTCCAGCGAGTAACACCCTTACTCTCCTAGCGTCTCTTCACACCCCCTCACTCTCCTCGCGCACGACATCCGCGCTCCCTCCCTCACCCAGAGAGAAAGGGAGCGGCGGGCTCCAGCGGGAGGCGGCGTCGAAGGCGGCGGCACGGGCGCTGAGGCGCGCGTGCGGCGGCCAGGAGACGGCGTCTGAGAGCGGCAGCGCGGGCGCTGCGTCCGAAGGCGGCGGATCCGGCCAGAGGCGGCCGGCGCGGCCAGGCGGAGTGAAGCAGAGGTGGCGGCAGCGGCGGGCTCCTCGAGGCCAGGCGGAAGGAGTGGGCCACCGGGCGGCCCAGCGCGGCGCCGGAGAGACGGCCAGATCCGACCGGATCCGGCGTGGAGGAGGCCGGATCGGGAGGTGCACTCGGCGTGCGGCGGCCCCGAGCGGCCGGGAGGCGGCGGGATCCAGCGGATCCGCCTGGATCTGGCGTCGGGGAGAGCAGATCCAGCGGCAGGAAGCCTGGATCCAGCGGATCCGGCCAGCGGGAAGCCGGGATCTGGCGGGCGGCGGCTGGATCTAGGCGGCCCGGGCTGAAGGAGTGGCGTCGGCGGCTCCGGGAAGGGCGGAGGCGCGGTCGTCGGCGAGTCTAGAGGTGGCTGCCCCCAGGAGTGGAGATCGATCCTCTCGGGGGCAGCGGCGGCGGAAGACGAATTTAGACTAGGTATGGAACCTAGGCTCTGATACCATGTTATGAATATTGTGTATATTGATATGAGACCCAAAGGGTCATATATATAGGTTAGTACAAGAGGATATGCTATATAGAGATAAGGCATATATGGAATAGAATACAGATCTATCTCCTAATACAACTCTATCTCCTTAACAGTCGAGAATGTAGAGACCCTGATGATCCCTACGGCGCCGGCCAATCCCAAGTACCGTTCCTGTCTATCGATCCAGGATGAAACAGGTGTGAGTCAAAAACAACCCTATAACCAAGATCAGTGAGCTGTCTCACCGAAAGAAGCTGCATTGTAAACTAGGGAACATGAGAAACAGATGGAACAGAAGTCAGTGGATAAAAGAATACCTTGATATCTGACAAACAAGGAAATATCGTCAGCTGTCTGAACAGAGATAAGAAAATCAGGTCCTACTGAAGTGAGAGATGTAGGGTCCGGTGTCATATGAAAAGAGGCACCAGAATCTTGAACCCAAAAGGTACCTTGAGGAGACGTCTGAGATAGACTGGCAGAACCCGCTGAGCTGTGAGAGAGTTGCTAAAGTAGAGCCTGGCAGAGCTACCGAGCAGTCACCTTTTTGAGCAGAAACTGATGAGCTGGTCTGTCCTCCTGTGAAGGAAGGGCCTCTCTACCCCCTTTGGTCGCCCACCCCCACGTGCCTTGTTCCGCTTTTTCCGCACCGCACACTTTGGTAGTCGTGCTCGAAGTTCTTGCAGTAGTTGCACTGAACTCCAATTGGTGCGAAAACAGGAGTGGAGACAGGCACCTGGGGAGAGGCTGTAGTCGAAGCAGATATCATCGTTGTAGTCGAAGAAGGGGCAACAAGCACAGTCGGAATAAACTGTGCTGCTAACCCGAGACAAAGCTCTTCAGCCCGAAGCGTCGAAAGGGCCTCTGTAACGGTCGGCCGCGAAGAGCAGCTCAGCAGCTGAGCTCTGACATGCTCAAACTCTAGGCGTAGGCGGCAGACGAAATCATAAAGGCGAAGGCGATCACGAACTTTCTGCACTTTATGACACTCCTAACAAAGTGGAGAGGCCAACTCATCCAACTGGAGCCAGAGACTTGCCAGGAACCGAAAGAAGTCATCGACGGAAGAATCTCCCTGGCGAAGCGTCTCCAACTCACACTGAAGCGAAAAGAACTAGGCATCACTACTCTGCTGGTATCGCTCACGCAAATACTCCCAGATCTGTCGAATAGATCGCAGACCAATAATGTCTGGCTGGATGGAGTCGTCGACGCTGACCACCAGGATGGCACAAACACAGGCCTCGTCAACACACCAGCGCTCGAAAGTGTCGATGGCATACTGAAAAGCCTTATTAGCAGCAGTCTTTGCCTCCTCCTTGGCAGCCTCATCTGTTGCAGCGGCGGCAGTGGCTTGGGCAGCGGCGGCCTAGGCGGTGTCGAAGGCAGCGGAAGAATAGGGTCAGACCCTAGTTCTAATACCCTATTATGAATACTGTATATATATTTATGAGACCCAAAGGGCAATATATAGAGAGAGTATAAGGGAATATACAGAGAAATATACCATATACAGATAAGGAAACCAAGGCATATAAAGAAACGAATAACAATCCTATTATATCCTTAATAGGATTAATTGTTGGTAAAAAATTGCAAGCTTTGAATCTTGAAATACGTCCACGCCTTAATAAAATCAATGGAGGGAGTACTACTTTCTCTATAACTCATCATTTTAACAAAGGGTCTGCATCATCCTCATGGCCCGAATGCCAAAACCAACCAAGCTACACCTCAAAAGCATCAAAGTTACAGAATGGTGATACGGAGAGAAGCGAGATATGAAATTAACATCCTTATTGCTGTCCTTTCTGGTTTTAATTGATAGACTGGACCACAACAGCACTGTCATCAGATTGAAGTCACTAAGCATGGCCCTCTTTCTTTGGGAAATAAATCATCACAATTATGCCTTTTTAACACACAGTATGATATATGAAGATGCAGATAATTGCTGCCTATTTATTTTACCGTAAATCCTGATGCTTCCAACCAAGGTTCAAAAACTCAAAACCAGAGGAAATCCCGTTAGGGGACTAGTAACGGTAACTGGCCGGTTACCAAAAAAACCGAAAAAACCGGCCAAATTTCAAATACCGAATTTTGAATTTGGGCTGTTTTTGAAACTGGTAACCAGAAAAACCGGGCGGTTACCATCCAAAAAACCGGAAAACCGCTAAAAACCGGTTACGGGTAATTAACAACTGAAAATTCCTAATACATTCATAGCAAAAAAGCATCAAGTCAAGCACGGGAAATCTTAATACATTGGATTAATGTTAGACAATGTAAACATCATTAGGGAATTCAATTTTTACGTTCAAAAATTTATAGCAAAAAACATCAAGTCAAACACGGGATATCTTAATACATTGGATTAGTGTTAGACAATGTAAACGTCATTAGGGAATCCAACTTTTACGTTCAAAAATTCAAATTTGCATTTAAACAAACCGGGCTGGTTAATGCTTCCCGGTACCCACCGGTAAATCCGGTAACCGGCCAGTTACCGACGGGATTTCAAACCTTGCTTCCAACTAACCATGAGAATGGTCCTACTAAAATAGTGGTTTGTATGTTGAGACTTGAGAAGCAAGATGTGAATAAATCCCAGCTTGTGTATGGTCATAATAAGGCTTTCCCAATTGGATGACATGCAATGAACTGTGTAGGGAAGTTTTTAATCACTCCTTAAACTACTTGATATGCCAATGCTATCCCACGGAATCAGTTTTAAACTGAATCCCCCACCTTACTTCAAAACTAGTTCAGATGGGGCACTTCACCACAGAAGATCACACATGGCGAAGTATAAATGAAAGCAAAAGCTTGGCTATGCTATTTATTGGTGGACATAACATAGTGTGCAGAAAAAAAAATGTAAACCTGAGAATGTAGAGGCCAGACAAGATACAACAGCCGAAGAGATCTTTAGTAGGTGTAGCAACGATATATTGAATACCATATTAACCAACACAAATAGTAGTGGCAGCAGTGGTGCCCCTTCGCAGCCTGCACAACTCAAAATGTTTTAACAAGATGCTTATGCAGCATGTATAAATGGTTGTTTTTATTAAGAAAAGGTAAGTCCTAAACATATCAGGAAAAAATAAACTTAATATCGATATATTCTTTCCATTAAAAACATGTTAACATTCCTAAGTACAACATGGTAGTGTGCCCACTGAGCTGCCCTTCTTGGCTTTAAGTCATACAACTGCAACAATGAATAATCCTTGCTGTGCTTAAAAGCTCAACTCAAAGAGGCAAAACGAGTCTAGTTTAGTACTACTACAATAAGTGGAAACTTCAGAAACTAAATGTCTACAGTAGTTAATCATCAGTGATTTATTTCTTTTTTAAGAGAGATCGGTGATTGATTCAAGACCTGCATTTAGCCTCCTAGTATCTCACAAAAGGAGCCAAGTGATAAGGAAACCTAATCATAAAACTGTTGCATGTACTACAGAGATCAAAACAAGCTAACGAGAGACAAAGAGAAGAGATGGCCAAAAGAAATTAGGAAAATTACCAGAAGATAGTGATCCCATATTTAGAAAGCAGGCTGCACCATCTCTGATGTATGTTGGTAGTAGATGGAAGGGAACCCCCCATAACTTTGACAAGAACGGTAGCAGGAGACACATAAAAAGAGCCTGAAATGATACTTTTATTAATTATTGATGGATGGTTGCTGTATAGTTCATGCAAAGCAGTAGACAGAAGGACCATACTTGATAAGCAGAGCCATATGAGTTGACGACAAAAAGATCAACTGAGCCACCCTAGAAACAAAAGAAGAATATTGGAATGAGAAAAGCATCCGACAAACACAAATCAATAGACAATGGTTATCAGTTATCACACTTTAATTAATAATAGCTCTTCATATTAAAAAAATTGGTGCAATATGACAACCATGGGAGGAAAGCAGTACCTTCAATTTCTTGGCAGCATTTAGAAATATTATCTCCTTCAACAATTAAATTTTAATTGTGTCAGGTAAAATTGATTGCTAAAGCACAACAATTGGTTCATTAATTGATTAAAATAGACTTGCTACCTTCAGTATCGTATCAGCAGCTTGGAGAAAGAATGATATTATCATTAGTAGTGGCCATAAAATTCCAGTACTTTTTAATGAAGCACCGGCACCAGATCCACTATACATTACAAAGTAAAGTCCACGTCAATTCTTTTTCACATTAGGTAATAAATATCTCAATCAAAAGCAAGCCTTCCAGTTGGACACTATAAATTTGACACAGTTTGCTCATGTAGCTGTAAGAGTTCCTTAATCCCCAATGCTATCATCTCCCACCCATGCATCGCAATGACAACCAAAATAATGCTGACTATGTCAAAACAATACTACGCTGAAACATTAGGCAGTTTTTACCTAACATTCCATGATTGGGAACCATCCATGAATCATTTTTCCTAAACTGTCAGTAAAGCATATTTTCCAGCAGTAGCAATTCATTAGTATCACCATTTCCCACACATGCATGGCCCAAGTTGTAAAGATGTCTCTGTGAACTATATTGAGGATTTCTGGAGCATACGAACCATATTGCACACGTCCCAACTCCCAAGTACTAATAAAATTACCATTATTGCTTCCTTGTATTTTACATATCCATCTCCCAACACTCAAGTTTCTTGTCTTCTGGATTTATTTTAACCAGAAGTTTTTTTTTTCAAGAATCATTGTTAGAAGGTTTAGGGGTGATATTTTAGACTCTCTGATGCAAGCTTAGGATTTTTGCCTTGTATGCTTTATTAAAATTTGCTCGTTTCTTTGACCTTAAGGAGGTTTTATTCCTACCCTACCCTAACTTGTTTAGGACAAAAACCTTTGTTGTTATTGTTGTTGTATTGTAACAGAGCATTATAAAAATCAGGAAAACAAACACCATGGATTACAGCTGTACAATAAACTCAATTGCTTACTAGGTGCTTATAAACCTACAGTGAGCTTATCAAGAAAGAACTTACCTTGCTACAGTTATTATCACACCAACTGTCACTAGAAAGCATCCGGTTATCTCATTGACTTTATAGCGCCTCTTCAAAAAAATAGCAGACAAAAGAAGCTGCCATACAAGATAGGTCTGCAGGAAAGTAGTAAAACAATTATGTAGATGTGCTTAGATGTGATAAAATTAAGATTTTCATATAACTCTGATAGTTCTCTAACCTGCGACAATATTGGTATTGAAGCCCCAGAAAGAACAGCTACTCCAACAAAAAGCAAACAAATAACACTGTGAGTGCAAGCTTCATATATCACATATCAGTAACATTTTACTTTGAAAACAACTGTCAACTCAACCTCATCAGTAAATAAGAAGTATATTGTATAGGTATGAACCTAAAAAAGCTAAAACAATTTTCCCAAAATTTTCATGTACATGAGTAGCAGATGTTATTACACATAGGCTTGGGTTGAAAGTCTACGACAAAAATGAGATAATTGTCATTGGTAGCTGTGTTTGATTCAATCTTTACCGAGTCAGAGGAAGATTCCGTATTTGGTTAAAAAAAATTACCTCCAGCAGCCATCCCTGATGCTGCTGCTAAAGCCTCCAAGAGGCCAACAGCTAGAAAATGTTTCTGTGGTAGAGACAGCATCTCATCGGTGACAATGCCAGCTTGATAACGAAGAAACAGGATTGAGAAATAGACAACCACATAGCTGCCAAAGTTACAAGATCCACAACATATTAGTGTCCAAGAAATGTTCAATCAAAGGGGGAAAATCATTTTTTCAAACATTTTTTTAATAAAAGATATCAAGATATCACTTCACACAAATTTGTGGAGTAGGAGTATATGGTATTACTGAGCAAAAAACAAAAACAAAATGGTTAAACGAATATGATTGTTGTGCAATATCACTTAAAAAAGGCATAAATCCATAAACAAGTTATGTTCCTTGGTATCGAAATAATTCCTTTGTTCTGATAGGATCTAATGGCAGAATGCAACATGCTCAAAACCCTAAAGAATGTTCAGTAAAACATACCATAAAAAAGTAGCATTTACTCAACATAGTTCAGGTATGTAAACTCGGTCATGCATTGGTGTTGAACAAGGTTGAACATATTACACATAGGAAGGGATTAGACATGAACTAGGATCGTGGCTGTATACAAAACATAACAGCCAATGTTTCTAGAACTGCAGAAGTTACAAGTTTTGCAACTTGACCCTTTTCCATTGCCCCGAAAGGAGGTGTCATTCAGAAGTAAAGCCCAGAGAACAATACACGAGTAACTTTTTGATGGAAACACATAGCTACCCTAAACTGATATGATACGTGGGGGTTCAGATCTAGTTATAAATTAACACTCGTATGCCTAGAAACAAATATAGATAAACTTTTTTTATGAAGGGCAGTAGAGGAAAGACTACGTGCGCACACTGTCTATGCCTGGTTCAGAATATGCCTTATTGTCTTAATGCCAATGGGAAGTTTTTGCGGAAAACACCAACAACATGGTGTGCAACACGTCAAATGTTAGGAAAGGCATGGACTCAATCAGAGTATAGTGAGACAACAATACAATAAAGCTTAAACCAGCTGAATTTATTATGGAGCACATGAGTAACGTTTTTTCTTTTAAAAAAATGCTTGACATGAAAAAAACTTACAAGCCTAGAACCAAATTTCTCCTTGCTTGGTCCTTACACTTCACCATCACATTAGTATCAGATAATTCTTCTACATTCCGTATTTGATTGTGCAAGGTTGCTAAAACAAATGGTAAAGCTGACAACTAATCCTGTGTGTAGCTCTCACGCTTCTGCACTACATATCCATCAGTTATAACAGACAATAATATGACAAATGACATTCCAGAAGTTCACCTGCGCGTGCTACCCGTCATGTAAAGTTAACCAAACAAAAAGTATATATACTAAATTTTCTTCCAATTAAAGATAAATAAGTTCCTAGTGATATACCGTGTAAGCGTGACACTATGGAGCCGTTTGGATTGTGGGAAATGAAGGGTGGGAATGGGATTGGGATATGATGTGGGATAAATTTAGCCGTCGGATCTAGGGCTAGATTATCACACCTTGTATCCAATCGGCCCCTACGAGTAAATGACTCGGCCGATGCATGTTAGTACTACTTATTATCGCATTACAATTTTCGGAGTATAACAACAACAGACGTGATGAATTTCGCTGTAATTCATTAACCACAACTCAAATGCTGAAAACAGCGCACGTGGAATTCAAAATTCCAGTTGAATGATCGGAAGGGCATCTCATGAGCTCAATCAGGCAGCAGGAAAAAAGCGCACAACCGTACAGCATCACAGCGAAAAAATATCGTCCAGTTATTCTCTCAGACACGTGGATCCCACCGCGAGGCACGCATCGCAAAGGCCGTAGAGTGAAATGATTGAGGACACCTCTCAATCGTGGAATCTCACATGTTCGAAGTCGAACCGGCTCTCCTCGATTCGATCAGACGCACAGCAGCAAAACGAAGCATCTCTGGTCAATCGATGGCTGGAGCGGAGGGAGAAGAAGAGCAAACGTACCCGAACGTGGCGAACTGCGCGAGGAAGAAGGGGTACTCGCGGAGCGGCACGAGGGCGAGCTTGTAGAGGACGCGGTTCCCCGTGCCCATCGCCACGACCGCCGCGGCGGCCAAGGCCACCTCCATACCAGCGCTCCTCCCCACCCCAGTGGTCCCCACCACCTCCCCCGCCGCGGCGCACCTCGCCGCCTCCTCCCTCCTGCTTCTCCTCCTCAGCCCCACCCCCGCCGCCGCCAAGTCGATCCGCCGCACGTGCGCCCGCAGCGCCACCCGCACCTCCCTCCTCGGCAGCCCCAGCCTCGCCGCCGCCGCTCCATTGGCGCGCTCCGCGGGGAGGCGGAGCTGCAGCGGCTGCCGCGCCGTGGAGGGGCGGCACGGCATGGGCGACGATGCCATCGACGAAATTTAGGAATAGCTGCTCGTTTCGTTCGAGTGGCCGCTCGAATTGCTGCTGCTGCTTCAGATGTGTCGGACTGTTGGTGGTGGGAGGGAGAGAGAGGAAGATTCGTATTCGTATTCGTAGTTGATTGTTGCTGCCTTTTGCTTTTGTTTGCGTTTCGTTCGTGTGTGTGGAAATGCAGGGGAAAGGTGATTGAAAACCCGAGAAAAATGCGAATTTTAGATATAAATGACACCGTAGATCATTGAAATTCTAGATATAGCCTTCAAACATTAGATTTTCTATTTGTAGCCCCCTCCCGACCGCACGATCAACCTATGTACAGTAACCGTGCGGTTGAGAACCGCACGATTTTGATGTCGTGCGCTGTCCAACCGCACGATTGCTATGTGTCACCCTTCGGTAAATCGTGCGGTCGGGAGGGAGTTACAAATGGAAAATCTGATGTTTAGAGGCTATATCTGGAATTTCAATAATCTATAGTGCTATTTATGTCCAAAGTTCGAAAAATGCCATGGGGAAGTTTTTTTTGTTTCCTTTGCATTTTAGCAGTTTTTGGTATTTGTGTACAGGTCCTTTTGTTTTTCCGCACGTGGAGATAGGGGCAGATTTTGTCAAACTAAATTATTTTTCTGAGAACGGCTTCACAACTTATGTCACTGTTAACATTGTTAAAAGAATGTTAATACTGCTAGCAACAAAACTAGAGTTCCCTCAGCTCCCCTCCCTTCATAAAATAGTAGCTTCTTTTGGGCTATAACTATAGTTTTTAGCATTTGAATTTTAACTGTTGACGAGAGATAATATAAAGAAAGAAACAGACATATGTAATTTTAATCGATATATTTAAATTTAATATAGTATTTACTATAATCAACTTATAAATCTCATATCAAAATATAAAAATTACTTACTACTTCAAATTACTCACTGTAGTAAGTAACAAGTCAAAGACAAAAGTGCGCCGAACCAGCCAAATTTCTTGTCCTCTCCTCGGTGACGTCATCCTATCATCCTCTGTCGAACAGGCGGGCCGCCCATGCTGTGGCTTTTGACGTCTCTGCCAGACAGAAATGCACAATCGTCGCTGGTGTCGGTTATTTTTAACCCTGTACCTGATTTATTTTATATTATAATAACTTATAACTTTTAATGTAATTAAATTAAAAAAATAAAATAAAAAATAGATTAGTTCATCACGAACAATACAAAGGAATACAAAAAAAGATTTAAAACCCCAAAAACAATAAATCAGGAAAAATAAATTAAGAAATTAGAAGCTAAAAGCTAAACCTCAAACGGGAGCGAACTTAAAAAGCATCAACGATCGCTATTGATGCCTTAGTTCACTCGGAAGATAGAACTAATAATGGAAAAAGATAAGCTTAAGAACTCCCAACAGTAAGCTGATCAGTCACTATCGGCGGTAGGGACGGGAGACAAAACTGCCACTGATGGGAAAGCGATTCTTACACAAGATGACTGGAAGGGAGTTCGATCAGAGATAAAACTAGAATATGAAATTGGCTCTTGATCCACGCCTTGCTTTATTTACCTGTCTTATCATATCGAATAAGGTTTTCCAGCCTAGCCCATCTCGGCGTCTGCTAATTCTCTCAATCCTTTCCTTGCGCCTATCATTGACCATTGGTTGCCCCAAGTCCAAGGATTGGAGCAGACCGATGAAATTCAAGAGCACACCATCCTGATCGTATCGCCGCCGAACGGTTGCTTTGCTGCTCTACAAGTTCGCCGCTAGGAACCCTTTCGAGGTAGCAAATTCGGAACAACTCGGATGTAACTCCTCATGAAAGAAACAATGTACAGTACGGTAGCGGTCAAGGCTTCGAGGGGCTGTTGCAAAACTGGTGCAAAGTTCAACTCACTCGTAGAAGAGCAGCGGTAGTACTAGTACTAGGTATGCTCTAAAAAGAATAAGTTTTTGGTTTATGGTTTAGCTGTTAGTTTTTGATTGAAATTATATGTAGCGGGTGTTAGTTTTTCTGAGTCATTCAATTAAAACATTTTAAAAATGTTATATCGTCACAGATAATACAAGAAAATAAGGGGGAAAAAAGCAAAAAACTTAAAATAAATCAAAATTAGAAGGCACTGTATTTTAAGTTGATTCTAGTTTAAATAAACTGAAAACCAAACAAGCTAGGAGCCGTGTGAAGCAGTCTATGCAGTAAAACCTTTTCTTTGTGTCGACACCCGCCGAGCCGAGACGAACGTGGACTATATAATATATATTTTGTCGTGGAGATTGGACGCTGCCGAGGCAGAGATGAGTAGATGTAGAGCGGCACGGCAGCCCGAACCCAGAAGCCACCCCACCATCCCTCACTATCCCATTTCCGCCCATTATCGCGACGTGTTGGGAGGCGGTGCCCATGCTTCAGTGACTAGTGTACGCCTTTCTCGTGGTCGATTTTCTTTCTCTTTTTTTTAGCGGGCATCGTCGTTTTGTTTTTTCAGCCAGTAAGCTTTTGTTTAGTGCGAGCGCCTTTATGAATAAATTTAATACCAAAAAATACTGTTTTAAAATGATTGTTCTGATGAACTGCTTAGAAAACAATAAAAAAATTACTTTATTTATTTATTAAAAAATATCAAAACATCAGCTGAAAGGAAGAAGTCGGCTTTGTTTTCTCCGATTCTCCCATAGCCAGCTTAGCCCCCGTCCTTTAATTATTTGCCTATCTTGGGGCTCTGAGTTGTGTACATCTCTAGGCTTTCAATCAGCATGTCTAGCATCTTATTATAGTACTGATCCTTGCATTTATTTTCTTGGGCGTGGTCCTGCATTTTAGATTTTTTTGTAAATAATTTATTTTTCATTCAAAATTATAGAAATATATCTGTATAAAAATTTTTACAGGAGTGAGATCCAGTCACCCAACCGTTGTGTGACTGGAACCTGTCGCCTAACGGTCGCATGACACAGAAGCAATCAGTGAGTCGTTGGGCGACATAATTGCAGCCGTCGAACGGTAGGGTGACTAGATGCTGTCGTCCAACCGTTAGACGACTGCAGAGTCCAGTCGTCCAACTATTCGGCGATTGGACGTGATATATATTCGACTGCTCGGCTGAGCCTTTGGCCGAGCGGCCGATTCCAGTGTACGTGCACGAGGAGAGAAGAGAAAGGGTCTATTCTTTTCAGCTTCCAAAAGCAGTTTTTCAACTTTTGTACAGTAACTAGCTTTTAAACGGAGTATCTTTTTAATATAGGGTCTACTAGTTAATTACAGTATATACTGGTATATACTGTACCGACTTCATTTATATCGACAAAAAACCGCACGTGAGTTTCTGTTACTCTGTAATCTCTCACATGAATAGCCCAAAAGCCAAAAGCCACAGCCAAAAGTCATAAGCTTCAGCCAAAAAAAAGGCCCAAAGAAATAAGAAGAGAAGAGAGGGAGGAGAGGAGAGGGAGGGGAAGAGGAGAGGTTCTGCTACTTCTGTGAGATAAATATTTTTTATGTTTTAGTTAATATTTTTGTATGAAGTAAATAGCTTGTTTAGTGTAAAATTGCAATCCGTACAAAATTATAGTTGTAGAACTTTGCTATGAAGTAAATAGTTGTAAAAAATTTAGTTAGCCTAGTGATGAAAAATTAGCACCCATAAAAAATATAGTTGTAGAAAATTTAATAAATATTATAGTTGTTAAAAATTTAGACCATATAGTTATAGAAATTTAGCATCTATAGAAAATTGTAGTTGTACGGTTTAGCATCCGTGCAAAATTCTACATGTAGAAAAATTAGCATCCATACAAAATTATAATTGTAGAAAATTTAGTCAATATTTTTGTACGAAGTAAATAGTTCGTTTCGTACAAAACATTATTAGTTAACTTTTACGATTCATTACGAATGAATATAATGTCGTTAGTACACTGAAGATGCATGTGGACCATTAGAACTGACATATTGGCATTTAAATCATTATGTGATGTAAATTGTAGAAACCCATTAGGAATAATTTACAGTACGAGAGAGCTCGAGCAGCGAAAAAAGAGCGGCATCAATGTGCGTGGGAGTAGATAGGGAGTTGATGCATATTGGGGCGGAGGATAGAGAGCGGTGGCGGTGCGAATGAGGAGGGATTACACTATAAGGGTATTGTAGTAGTTCATGATAGGCGAATGGTCATATAAATGTAAATTATAGTATAGCAATAGTTCCATATTGTGCGATGCGATTTGACCAATAACAACATTGAAAATGTTTGCAGGTAAACATCAGTAATGACGGTACCCACTACATTGAAAGTGCATTACGGTGTCAGAACCGTTCATGAAGGTCCCAACGGTGTTGAATTGAACAGTTTTGCGCAAGTCACTCGGTACACCCGAACGGCGAGAATGCTCGAATCGCAGATTTGATGTACTGCTCATCCACAGCTTCTCCTTGGACCATGAGATGTGTAGCGTCATCATACAAAGGTTTTGGAGTTAGTCTCCCACGCACATTAGATGGGAATTGAGACTATTGATGCGTACTGTTGCGTGGAAGGGCTTTGTGGAAGGCTATTGCCGTGGATATGAGTGTATGCTGCTTGTAAAACCATGCCCAATAGAAACTATACAAGGCCCTGCCGGTGGCTATCATGCGTGTGGTGCGAGCAGCTCGGGGGCTCAGCATGTTGGTGAACAGGAGGACCCAAAGTCGGTGTTGGAGAGGTTGCGGAGGTAGTTGCTCGTGACGAGGTCGATGCGGTAGATGGAGGAGAGGAAGAAGGGTCATGGTGTGCTGAGCCTATAGGCAAGACTGATGAAGGGGGAGCATATGGAGTATATAGTGCATTAAATGGATGATCGGATAGCCTGGGTTGAAGAGGAAGCTGTACAGAATGACGATGATGACAGTTCCAATGAGAACGAAGCTCCTATCCCGCGGGAATGGAACATGTTTGACGTCGAGGGTTTTGTAGCGCATGACAAGTAAGAATCATCGTGGGAGTATCATATCACAAAGATTTGGTTGCACTCAATATATGCTGACAAGGCATCGTTGTAGGATTCCATCAAGCTATGGGCCCTGTCCATGCAGAGGACTTTTCGGGTCATCAAATCAAGCCATGAGCAGTATACCGTGCGAGCAGGGCTGTTGTCCTTGGAGGGTGCATGCATGAAGACCGAAATATGAGACTCACTAGATTATTTTGAAGGTGGAGTTACACTCCTGCATTCTCAGCTGTGTTTTGCCAAGGCATCGCAAGTGGATCGATCTAGAAATCCACCTACATGACCAGTGGACTCTTGATTTTGAGGTGTGGAATGTCAAAATGGTCTGCGAGATCCAGGAGGAGAAGCACCGCAACGACAAGCAAACCGAGTGTATACGTCGAGAGACGAAATCTCATCTCGACGAGTGCACGCACAGGGAGCATGAGGCTCGCGAGAGGGGGTGTGAGAAAGAGGAAAATGGCGACCAAGACGAAAGAGGCCACCGAGGAGTTCAACGCCGAACTCACAAGAAAGGGAAATGGCTCCGGTCAACGAAGTAGGTTGGGCCGTCCCGCAGTAGTCCCCTGAAGGTCGAATTTATTTCCATTTTAGAAAGGCGTATATGTATCATAGGAGTACTTTGGTTTGTTGTATCATGCAAGATGTTATTTCTTATGCATGTAAACAAACCCTGTGCATCGTGTTTTCGTATTCTTAACTTATTATGAAGTCTATTTAAATTCACAACATCATATGTCTTCACAATATCAGTTTGCTTCGTACTTACCAGTCGTTGTATCAATCATCCTCAGAAATTTTTTTCTTGCAATACAACAATATACGATGATCACAAATTATTATCGCGAATCTAATAGATTTTCTACCATTCATACTCTACGAAAATCACAAATTAATCATCCAACTTTGTCTACCGTTTTCCCACAAAATACAAATCATACACAAATTTTGGTAAATATTACCTACCTACAGCAATTGTTATTTACCTACATGCGCTGTCGGAGGGCCAATTGCAAAAAAAGGGTTGAGATGGCAATCGCCGACCGGTCGGGCGACTGAATCCTGTCGCCCAACGGCCCACCGACTGCATTCGTATCGTGCGGCCGTTGGACGATAGGTTCTATTCGTCCAACGGTTAGATGACTAGATTTTATTTTTGTAACTAAATTTTTACGTGGTTATATTACTGTAATTTTGAATAAAAATAAATTATTAAAAAAATTCTTGCATTTTACGGCTTTCAGGTTTTCGGCTGCCGCATGTCGCACCTGTAGCCTTGTACCCTTGCTCACGCTCCGCCGCCTACTTAGCGTTTCGCAGCTTAGCGTAGCGACCGGTAGGGAAAAAAAGTAATTGCTCTTTAGAAAGCAACGAAACACTAAAGGTATATTATTTTGTATTGCTCCTGTCTTGCTCTGTCTCCGAATGCTCCTGTCTTGCGTACAAATTTTTTTCACTATTTACACCGCTTGTTGCGTCTTTCTAAAAACTATTTCTTTCAACTGCTAATATTTATTTTTAATTAAAAACTATCAACTAAGCTAAAAATTATCAAATCATAGCCAATACGATAACCCTGAATGGAGCTTAATTCGATGCAGAGATAAGTAAGCGCATTACAATGGCGATCGTTGAAACCGCCTTGGATATTTTACAGCACATCACATTCCATGCTTCCCGCTAAACATGTTATTTTGACTTCATCATTACGTTATTATTTTGCGGCCAACCTCCTGCGAGGCTGTGGCCACTGCACGCGTACCAGTACTCCCTGCAGCCCGTTTCGTTCAGAGCTTCTTCGTCTTGAGGAGATACACAACGGAACCAGAGGTGGCCAGAGGGATCACCACGTCGTCCGACAGCCAACCCAGGCCGGGCAAGATCCTCTTGGCAGCAAGCGCGCAGAACGGAGCACCGAAGAGGAGCATGAGAAAATCAATGGTCGCCTTGCCAATGGCGAAGTTGCCCGGCCTGATCACCTCCTTGCTGATCTTGATGAACTCCTCCCTCTTCAGCTCGCCCCCCACCGTGTGATGCTTCTGCACCGGAGAAGAAGAACCAAGTGAACTCGATCAGTGCCTTAATCTCACTAAAGTTCCAACCCATTAAATATTAGTTCTCCTTATCCTACTGTACACTAGTTGAGTCTTAATTAGTAGGGGACACGTTTCCATTTTGTTCTTCACAATTTACACCTTTATTTTCAGATGCTTAAATCAAATAATAGATTTACAGCGATCGGAATGGAACGAGGATAAAGCACTTCAAAAGCTTCACCATTGGCAGGTCAGACCAACTAGTGGTCAAACCACCAATTATTAAGTAGCGGTCAAACCGCCCCTTAGTTGAAGGTAATCTGTTGAGGCTCATTTGGCCTAGTTTTTTTGAATCTTTCCTTGTAGTTATTTGGTCTATGATCTCCATAGCTTCTAGTACCTATTGGGGTAAAGAGTTTTGCTTTCTCTTTCAAGGAAGAGATTTGAAAAAACTTTCAATCATGTTGATTCCTATTCAACTCCCTCTAGTCACTGTCCTACGGTAATTAGAAAGTGATGATATGATGCTCGTGGAAGCTTTTGTAACACGCCAAAAATCATTAGTGCAAAGCAATAACATTAATCCCTCCCTTTCCCTAACAAATAACAATCTTTCGTGAGGAAGTCAAGTAAGCAGTGATATGACGTTGGTGGAAGATTTTCAGGCAGGGCAGCACGACCTTCTAGTTTATGCACCTTCAAGAAGGCAGAAAGGGAAGAGATGGTTGTTACTCACTTGATATGCTTCCAGAAGTTTTTCTTTCTCTGGTATCTTGTACTGTAACTGCCCACGTTCCTCGCAAAACATCCTGAGGAAGAAACATTAGGTCGGATACTAAGTTGTTTGCTTTAAGCCTAAACAAGGAAGATATTGCTCTTTTTTTAACCTAATCGAACAGTTCAAAATATTCAGTAGCAATGAATGCAATTGAACTGAATAAACTTGAAAAAACGATGTCAGAGTTCCAACGTGCAGCCAAGAAATTAAATCAGAGTTGCAGTTGAGACTGTAGGTTACCAAACTTACTCGATGAGTTCAAAGATGGCATGGTAGAATTCGTCAAAGGATTGCACATTGGCAACATGCTGCTCATAGTTGTCTTCCATGAACTGAATAAGCTTTTTCGCATCACTAGTTTTTAGCTCAGCCTTCTCACCCTTCTGGGCGGTCTGCACATCACTAGGTTCTGGCTGAGCCTTCTCACCCTTCTGGGCGGTCTGCGCATCACTAGGTTTTGGCTCAGCCTTCTCTCTCTTCTGGTCGGTCTGGCTCTGATCTCCTACTATTAAATCAAAACACCATTACTTCCATTCATAAGCTATATCGCATAAAACTCAATCCTAGATCTTTTGACAGTTCAAAAAGAGCATAAACATTTCAACAAAAGGCGATCGAGTGATCAACATGATGACAATTCGACAAAAGAAAAATTAACAGCATGTGCACACATCAGTTGTTCCAATCTAAGCAAGCAAAAAACGAACATATCCAAAATGGTTCAGCATACCTTGCTTTGCCTCATTAGTAGCCTGTTCCATCCTTTTCGATGAAATGCAGGAAGCTGATTGGTCTCCTTGTCATTACAAGACTGCTAGTACATATATATATGTCACACTGCTACCCATGTTCTTTGTGTAGGACAGTGACAATGGCATTTCGTCCACAGGAAGCAAGGCCAGAGGGCAGCAAAAAAGAGCCTGAGGACAGGAATCTGATAGCCTTTGATTGAGGCTACACAATATTCTCTAGCTGCAATTGCAAGCATTTGGGAGAGAGTGAAGGTAAGGTTTCCAAACAAGGCTAGAAATTTAATATAACGCTTTGCCCTGAGCCAAGAAAGAGAATATATACACTGTGGTGATGATTTTACTTTTTCTCAATGACTTCTCGAAGAAAAGTAAATGTTGTGACACTGCGCTCTATCAGATAGAGAGAATGTTTACAACTGGAGCAAAAAACTACAATCACCAGCAGATCATAACTTGGCAGTTTGTCCTCGTTGATATCCTGGTGCGAGCCCAGTTTGCTCAGCATCCATTTCAGGCTCAAGGGAGTAATGCAAATATGCAATGCAGCCTACCCCTTCCACCTCGTACACCCGGAATGCCACCACGACTCTTTACACTTGTCGTAACCTTCCTCCACTTCCCTGCTTGTACCACCGTCCATGTCCACCAATGCCATGAGCGGTTGCACAGCTCGGTTGTAGAGATCTTGCCATCACCATCATCGACCATGGCAAGAACTCGCCAAAGGCAATCTTCTTGGGCTCCTGCTCCATGTACATGCCATCCAAAGCAGACAATGCCCCCTTAATATCACTGATGCAACTAAGCCCGCGGATGATAATGTTGGAAAAGACTATGCTGTGGACAGGCACCATCTAATCGAATTCCACAAGCAAGCCGTAATGTAGGACTAGCCGAGCTTGCACTGCGCGCGTGAACACGATCGCGGCATTTCGTCGAGCATTTCGCGTGCAGCGTCGACCCATAAGTTCAGTCACAGCGCGCCTCGATCAGCAGGTTGCATCCTTGGCATCCTTGCAGCGGAGGACACGTCGGCAACGTGGGCGCGCACCTGACGTCGTGCACACTGCTTCGGGCACGCAGGTGCGTCTCCTGCATCGCGTACTGGACGCCATCCGCGTCGATCGCCGCGTCCTGACCGATGGCTCGTCAGGTGTGTCGGCGTGCCTTGGACGTTCGGCGCGGCATGAAGCGCGCCCACGGGAGCACCTAGAGAAGCGCGGTGGTGAGCGGTGCTTCGCCTTCGCTGGCGCCGACTCGCCGTGGAGATGGGGCGGCGCCGCGGCGGTCAATCCGCCTGAGGAGGAGGTGGAGGAAAGTTTCCTATGCTGTCAAACTGGATCGAGCGGTACTCCGCGACCCAAGTTGGAGGACTCGGGACAGCAGCGACCTCCGGATCGCCATCTAACGGTACGCGGCGTAGGCTCCCATACTCGGTCAGCCGCCGCCTTCCCCACACCCACCCACCTCTGCCCTCCGCCGCCGCCGCCTCGATGCCCCCTGCTGCCGCTCGCCATCCTCCCCCACCGCCTCATCGTACTCTTATCCCCTCGCCGGCGACGACCACCACGGCCGGCCGGCGCCCCCATTGTCTCCTCGCCGCCTGTCGGGTGAGCCTGTCCAACTCCTGTGGCCGCCGCCGCTAGAGAAGAAGGTGACCTGTCCCGTTAGAACGGCATTCCGTTCGCAAGCTGAGAAGTCGGAAACAAATTTCCTCTGCCGGCCGTCTCCATTTCTGCCGCGAACGCCGTAGGCACGCGGTGCCGCACACCTTTTACATCACGGCGGCGGCGTAGCCAAATTTATTAGGGCAACAGCAGTGTATATATCACAATGAGTTTTAAGGTGGACTTTATCTAATTGTTAAAATCGACTCGTTATGTTTGAAGCCACCGTTCGGCTGTAACAAGGGTCCCATTCGGCAGTAAAAAAAATTGTATTTTAATGCTTGTGGTAGTTGGTAGTTGGCTGGTTGGAGAGAGAACAACAGGATTAAAAGAAAATTGTATTTTAATGCTTGTTGTCAGGTCTTTAGCTTGAGGACTGACCTCAAGCATTTTTTACTTATAACCTGTTTAAGGTCAACCCTGTAATATATAAGGTCAATTTTAATGTGACTTATAACTCTTTATTTTCATATACTCCGGATGCCCTTAGACCCGAGACACAGGCAGGTTACCCAGCCTTAAGTACTTCGTTAGTCATATGTGCCACCTATAACTACTCCATGTATTATTATGTGTGCCGTTGCTACTATATGCTACCGAAAAGGCTATAAATGTAACTAGCTTCCTCGGGGGAACAAACTAGCTTGAAGTTTCACACGCAACTGAATGAGAGAGTAAACATTATATACTAGCAAGAAACAGAGCATGGAGGGAGGACAAGCTGGCTGCTTAGCAATCTGAACAATGGGCGCCACGGTTATTTGATAAGAGAGGCTAAATAGTACTGATACTAATTTTACTGAAGTCTAAAAAGTTAAATTGCAAGCTTGCGAACTTTAGATCATGAGGGGGTCATGCCCCATGACCCCCCACCAGTATCCCCCTTCCAACGCCACTTTGGCCCAGATCGATGCCAATCACACGATGACCCTTGAGAAGATTGAGTAGGGTTGAACTGACTTTGCAAATGTCAGCTTTCGGCACAAAGGCAAGAACCCTAACACTGAATCCCATAAGTTACCTATACTTGGTGGTGGTTCTCTAGATGATGGTTGACACTTGTGACTGCTGGATCGCCCTGTTACCATTCATGTACCTCTAAGCTCTAATTATCCTCACAGTTGCACAGTTAGATATTAAGATACTATTATCTTTTTTATGCAATTCTAATTCCTATGATTGAAAATACATCTATATTCATTGTAAAAATCTAATTGGGCATTTTTTTTAGCTTTGGCTTTTGGTTGTGCCTTATGATTTTTAGGTTGTTCGTGAAAGAGAGTATAGAGTAATAGAAACTTACGCGTGGTTTTGACCGATATAAATGAATTTATTACAGTATGTACTACAGTCAATTTACAGACCTCACCTTGACAAGACATTCTGTTTAAAAACTAGTTATTGTAGAAAAACCAAAAAATAATTTTTACAAGCTAAAAAAAGGCCCAATACATGTGCATCACTAATCTGCATCATTATAATCTAATTGTACCAAAATGACGGTGCAGATCACTCTCCTTTTTCTCGATTAACGATAGAATTTCTATAAAAAAATTAGGATTATTATGTGATTACTTGCTCTCAAAACAAATAAGGTGTGTTGAATATCACCAGTTGTTTGTGCGTACATTTAATCCATACTTTTGTTGACACTATGATCAATTGACTCTTTCCTCTCATACTGCGGCAATTATGCTAGTTACTAACAAGATACTAGCTCAGCCAGCCTGTGTCCACCTCAAGTATATATAGGGTATGTTCTTTAACGGCTTCTAAAAATGGCTTTTGATTTTTACTACAATATCTAACTTTCAAATAGAGTATTTTTTGAAGACAGAGTCTACAAGTTAATTGTAGTACACGTTAAAGCCCAACATCTGTATCAATCAAAATCACAAGCGAGTATCTCTCTACGAAATCTCTGTCGCAAACAGTTAAAATTTAAAATTTTCAGCCAAAAGTCATAAACCGCAGCCATATCAAACAGGCCCAAGGTAGAGGCTATATAAAGAATTGAGCAGTGAAAAGTCTTGTTTTCTTAATTCTGTCATGGGAGTTAAGAGATCTTGTGGGTAAAGCCAGACAGTTCTGTAGAGTCGTGATTAATGGCATTTGAATGTGACATGCTTCCGGTAAATGAAGTAGTGTTTAATGGGTGAATCGAACAGCAAAGCATAAGTAGATTTGGAAATGATTTGGTAATGTTGAAATCTATTGATCAAGTTTGAAATATTGACTCTTTAAGGAAGTATTGTTCTTTCGTTGTTTAAAAATATTTATGAATAAAACTGCATCCACAAATACTTGGTAAAACCCATATATCCCTATCTTTTGTAAATCCTGTCAAGTAGTAATATAGTATTTTCTCATGTGACTTATTGAGTACAGTTAGTTATACTCTGTCTTGCTTTATTTTCCTCCAACACAGAGATTAGAAGAAGAAAGGATGTTACAAATTTTCGTGTTAGACTTACGACCGCACTCAAACGTTTCTGTGGAGTTTTCTTTAATTCTTCTAATTGTAAATTAAGTTTTAGGCTTGGATGCCCTTATAATTGGTAAAATTGATTGTTATATCTTATTTTAATCAAATTATTTCTTTTTAAATGTTCGTGAGCAGGTATTATACTTTTTTCTGTTCGTAACTGAACTCCTGAACTGTTGCGGTACTACGATCGCCCTATTCCAAAAACGGGGAGCGTTACATTAACCAAATGAACAGACACATGTGGCTGTCTGTCGTACGTGTACACGCAACGTCAAGACAACCAAACCAACAAGTAGAGTATGTGTATGTACGATGCCAATGGAATCATGCATCCTCTACGAATTCATCATAGTCTTGAACTCGTCGAAGCTGATTACCCCATCGCCGTCTAGATCGAACCTGCAGATCATGGCTTGGCACTCGCCAATGTTCTGGTGCGAGCCCAGCCTGCTCAGCATCCGCTTCAGGCTCAGCGGCGTGATGCACCCTCTCCCCTCCGTCTCGTACATCCCAAACGCCTCCCTAAGCCCCCTGCATCTCTCCTCCTCTTCCGCCTTGTGATCCACCTCGGCCAGCTTCAGGAACTCCTCTTCGCTGAGCAGCCCGTCGCCGTCCGTGTCCACCGATGTCACGAGCGCCGCGGCGTCCTCGGCGGATATGTCCTCGCCGAGCGTCGCCTTCATGCAGAGCCGCAGCTCGTAGGCCGAGATCCTGCCGTCGCTGTCGCGGTCGAAGGACGCGAAAACGCGGCTGAGTTCACCGGAGGCGACCATGTTCATGGTGCGTGGATCAGTGGATGGCTTGAGTATTGGTAGTCTAGCTAGCTCGAGGATTTCTGAAACTGAGATGGTACGATGAGAAGTTGGAGTTCACGCGTGATATATATAGATGTGCTCGCAAGCACTGAACTCATTCATGCAAGTAGATGCTGACAGAGGCATAAGATAGCCAGAGTCATTCTTGGCAACGTTTAGCCAGTAGTCAAAAGAAGTCCACTGAACAACAAGTGGTTTCGGTTTTTAAAATGGCGCGGCACTTCTGAACGATCACCGTATTTGCCTCCTTTGAGTTTTTTATTTCTCTAGGAAATCCCTTTCTTTCTTTCTTTCTTTCTTTCTTTCTTTCTTTTCTTTTCTTTTTTTTTGAGGCGATTTAAATGGGTCCTTTTGCTACCAGGAAACTTTTGCTCATGGTTGGGGCAAGCTCGATCTTCTATTCTGGACTAGTATGTAATAATTTAATTTTATGATTAGATTAAACTTCCAAAATCAATCATTCGAGGTTTTAAACGTAAACTAATCTAGCTTTCATAGTACTGTTTTTTTAGATTTTACATAGTGATATTAATTAGTTTATAAGATGCTCTACAGTCTGCACTAGATGGTTAATTTAGTGATAAACTGGTAGTGTGGTACTCGTATTTCTATGTCATACAGAAATTGTTGGATGATCGATGGATATAAGGTGCTAAATACAACGAAAATATTCCGAAGTCCAGCACAGCCATTTTTTTAATGAAACTTGTTGCCTTCTGCTTGATAAAAAGCAATCTTCATCACTGTACTATCCGATGATTTATATGACAATTCAATGTGTTTTGATCGATAATTATATAGATATGCCATTCAGTTGCATTCGATGATTCTACCGGCAAGGCTTTCATAAGTAAAGCCAAAAGCCAACCAGCGGCTAGTCCAACGGTTATATATGTCACGAGCGTCTTATAATCGATTACTATAGTTTTTGTTAGGAAACCTAGACCTGTACTTGAAGTCTTGGTTTATGATAGGTATCTCACCACTAGGCTATAAATAGAGAGTATTATTGGTTATTTTGTATACGGAATCAGAAAAGAAAGCAATAAAAGAATGACTAGGAGTTCTCTTTATCTCTGTATTTTAATCTACTAGTTTTATCTTCTATGATTGATCTGGTTTTGCATAGCAAAGGAATCGATCGGATTGGTCACCAGCAACGATTCCTCAATAGTTTTGAGTCCCACTAATTACTACGTTACGTGGGTTACTGGTGGAATTTTTAGGATTTAATCTCATTAACTCTAGGTTTTTAAGTCTTGAGGATCACTCTATTAACCAAATGCCCGTTTCAAAAAAAAAACTCTATTAACCAACTGCACCCTAGAGAAGTGAACCCAAAAATGTTAGACTAGTTCTTTAGGACCTCCTAGAGTAGATCTAGCGGGGTTATTCTCTAGGGTTCTTGAGGTAATCCGAGAGGGAGAGAGAGAGAGAGGTACCAACCTTCCGGTGTAGAGGATGAAGAGCCGGCCATTGTGGTTCGTCGGCGAAGCTCTGCGCACGGGCAGCGACGGTCGGGGAAGAGGAGCGGCGGTGGCGTCTCCCGGTGGCGACGATCTCCCTGGCCGGTGGTGGCTTCCCGTCGCTTCAGCGCTCCCCTCTAACAGATCGGTCTAGGGTTTGTCGGTGGGGTGACGGCGGCGCGGTCAACCTCGTGATCGTGCCGCCCGGCCCCCACCTCTGTATTTATAGCGCTGACGACAGGGGCCCACCAGCCAAACGGGCTGGGCGCCCCCGATCAGGGCGCGGTCAAGGGATGGGCTTTGGCCGTTGGGCCAAAGCCCTGAGATCACTCTAACATTCTCCCCCTTGATCTCAATCTATACTTTATCTTTAATTACTTTTGACTTTACACATTCCATCACAGATTAGTGCATAGAACATGTCTCATCGTCACGGTCAATCGCCGATAGATTCAACAGTTACAATACACCTCTCTGTTCTGAAACAGTTACTTTAATCTTTGGGCCATCTTTTAGTCCAGGAATCATAGGCTTTCCCTTAAACCCATGCCGGCTACATGTTCTCTGAACACGTTGGGTGGTAAGCCTTTGGTAAGCGGATCCGCTAATATCTTTGCGGTACTTATGTGCTCAAGACTTATAATTTCATCCCGAACTTTATCTTTCACAACATAGTACTTTATGTCAATGTGTTTGGCAGCACCACTTGACTTATTGTTGTGGGCATACGTTACTGCGGGTTCGTTATCGCAGTACAACTTAAGTGGTCTATTGATGTCGTCAACCACTTTTAAACCGGGTATGAACTTCTTTAGCCAGTTCACCTGCCCCGTAGCCTCATAACATGCTACAAACTCGGCATACATTGTGGACGATGTAGTGACGGTTTGTTTTGAGCTTTTCCACGATATAGCTCCTTTAGCGAGAGTGAACACATATCCGGATGTAGACTTTCTATCATCTCCCGCAAAATCAGAATCTGTATACCCCACTATATGGAGTGAGTCTGATCTTCTGTATGTCATCATGAGGCCTTTTGTTCCTTGCAAATAACGCAAGACTTTCTTTATCAATTTCCAATGTTCTATTCCAGGATTGCTCTGGAATCTGTCAAGTAACCCGGTAACAAATGCTAAGTCAGGGCGTGTGCACACTTGAGCATACTGTAAGCTTCCGACAGCTGAAGCATATGGAACCGCTTTCATTTGATCGATCTCATACTGGTTCCTAGGGCATTGAAAATCCCCATATCTGTCGCCCTTGACTATAGGTGCAGGTGATGGACTACATTTATGCATACCAAATTTCTTTAAGACTTTCTCTATGTATGCCTTTTGTGACAGTCCCAATACCCCTTTGTTTCTATCTCGGTGAATTTCGATCCCTAGAACGAATGAAGCTTCACCAAGGTCTTTCATATCGAAGTTTGAGGACAGAAACTTCTTTGTCTCCAGTAGCAGACTGACATCACTACTAGCCAGTAGGATATCATCCACATACAGGATTAGGAAGATAAACTTCCCATCTTTAAACTTTGCATAAACACAGTTGTCCTCTACATTCTCTTTAAACCCAAATTTTCTTATTGTACTGTCAAACTTCAAGTACCACTGTCTTGAAGCTTGCTTTAACCCATAAATCGATTTCTTTAGGCGGCATCCCATTCTTTCATTTCCTTCCACGACAAAACCTTTCGGTTGTGCCATGTAAACATTTTCCTCCAAATCCCCATTAAGAAATGCCGTCTTTACATCCATCTGATGTAATTCTAAATCATAATGTGCTACTAATGCCATTATGATTCTGAAGGAATCTTTACATGAGACTGGAGAAAATGTCTCATTGTAATCAATCCCTTCTCTTTGCGTAAAGCCTTTCGCCACAAGTCGCGCTTTGTATCTTTCTATATTCCCTTGGGAGTCAAGCTTTGTCTTGTAGACCCATTTACAGCCTACTGTTTTGGCTCCTTTAGGAATAATTTTCAAGTCCCAGACTTTATTAGTCTTCATGGACCTCATTTCCTCTTCCATGGCATCAAGCCATTTTGAGGAATTTTCGCTTCTCATGGCTTCTTCAAATGAGGTGGGATCATCCTCCATTTGAAATTCCTCTGTATGATAAATCTGATAATCATCAGAAATAGCTGATCTTCTTACTCTTTGAGACCTCCTCGGGGCCTCCTCATTTGGTACATCTACTGTTTGAGGCTGCTGTTGCTCCCCCTCATCATCTCATCCTCTAAGAAGACAGCGTGTCTCGTTTCTACAAACTTTGTATATCTGTCTGGACAGTAGAAACGATAACCTTTTGACTTTTCAGGGTAGCCAATGAAATGGCAACTTACTGTTTTGGGATCAAGTTTCCCAAGGTTTGGGTTAAATACTTTAGCCTCAGTAGGACTCCCCCACATACGTAAGTGGTTTAGTGAGGGAACTCTTCCTGTCCACAACTCGTACGGTGTTTTGGGCACCGACTTACTAGGCACTCTGTTGAGAATATGAATGGCGGTTTTCAACGCCTCCATCCATAAACTCAATGGAAGTGTGGAGTAGCTCATCATACTTCGCACCATATCCATCAAGGTACGGTTGCGTCTTTCAGCTACTCCATTTTGCTGAGGTTTGCCCGCAATAGAATACTGGGCCACTATTCCATTTTCCTGTAAAAACCTCGCAAAAGGTCCAGGAACTTGTCCATATGGGGTATGTCGACCGTAGTACTCCCCCCACGATCTGATCGGACTATCTTAATCTTTAAATCGTGTTGGTTTTCAATTTCAGCCTTAAATATCTTGAATTTATCCAAGGCTTCATTTCTTTCTTTAATTGGATAAATATATCCATAACGGGAGTAATCATCTGTGAATGTTATGAACGAGTCATATCCATCCACACTTTTCACAAGAAAAGGACCACAAATATCTGTGTGAATAATTTGTAGAACTCCTGTGCTTCTTTTAGCGTCTTTCTTTATTTTCTTTACATATTTTCCTTTAATGCATTCTCTGCATTGTTCTAAGTCTGAGAACTCTAATGGAGGAAGAATATCATTCTTTACTAGTCTTTCTATTCTCCCCCTCGAAATATGGCCTAAACGACAGTGCCATAATTTCGACGACTCATCTAGAGTTCTCTTTCGTTTTCTGTTTACATTCGTAGACGAGGATTCAATCACTTTCTCGCACGCAACGTTCTCATTATCGCATACGACATTCACATCATCACACAATGATAACAAATAAAGCTCATTCTGTAGTATGGCAATACCAACACATTCTTTATTAAACATTATTTCGCACTTGCCATTTCCAAAATTGCAATCATAACCATCTTTGTCCAAATTTGACACACTAATCAAATTCCTCTGTAAAGAGGGTACAAAAAGGACATCTCTAAGTAAAAGAGTGGAGCCATTAGCTAATTCTAATGAAAGATCGCCAACGGCTTCAACTTCAGCTTCGACTCCATTTGCAACTTTAATGCATCTTTCTTTTCTTTGCGTAGTCCTCGTCGAACGGAATCCCTGTAATGAATTAGCAACATGAACAGTTGCTCCTGAGTCAATCCACCAAGTGGATTTCGAATATTTCACATACAGACATTCATTAATAAAGGTAATAATATTCTCACCTTTCTTAGCCATTATCATCTTTAAGTAGTCAGGACAATCCTTCTTGTAGTGTCCCGTCTTCTTGCAGTGAAGGCACTGGTCTTTGTCTACAGCAAATTTATTCTGTTGAGGCTGATGTACAGAGGTTTTGCCCTTGTTCTTTGAGAAGGGATTACTGTGGTAATTCTTTTTCTTGTTTTCCCTCACAAAGTTGATAGAACCACCATGTGAGGTTTTGATTCTTTCCTCCTCTTGCACGCACATGGCTATGCACTTTTCCATGTCCCATTTTTCGGGCTGCATATTATAGTTGACAACAAAAGTGTCAAACTCTTTTGGCAAAGAAGCAAAAACCAAATGAATAAGGAACTCATCCTTGAGAGCCAAATCCATCGGTTTCAGTTTAGATGCCAAGTTGCTCATTCTAAGAATGTGCTCTCTTATGCCATTCCCACCGCCAGAATACCTCTCTGTTACCAGCTGCTTAATCAGCTGTGTAGCATAAGTCTTTGAAGAGCCAGTGAACTGACTCTTTATTTTATCAAGGTATTCAGTGACAGTGTCACACTCTGCAATTGAGCCCAGAATAGCAGGCTCAATTGTGTTCTTTATCACAGCCATACATTTCTTGTTGGCTGTGGTCCATTTCTTATGATCAAGATCATAAGACATCTGTAAGGGAGCATGATCCCTCTGTCTTTTCTGCCATGCAGTGTCATCCTCATTCTGTTCCCTCACTGGCGCCAGAGGCTCAGTGGGACGTGCTGTAGTGAGGACCCAGTCCACCTCAGCCAAGATAAAAGCTAAATCTAACTTTTTCTTCCACTCTCCATAATTATCACCTTTGAGAGTGGGGATTTCTCTAATACAACTCATTAAGTTGTATCCTCCTGAAAAAATATTTCAAATACAGTGAGAACGTAACATCAAAATCATATGCCTTATTTTCAACGTTGATCAAAAATACGACATACAATTTAAAACCAATTCTATCATACATTAAATCTACATCACCGTTGGGCAGAAATGCGCACGGCCCATAATGCGCACGGCCCAGCCAAAAGGCTGCTTCTTATCACGCGCCGTCGGATTGAAATGGATGGCCGAGATACATGCCTGGAGGGATAAAAACACTGAAAAAACCTAACCCTAGGCCACAACTCAACCAATCCACCGAAAAACACAGGCATGAGGCGGCGGCCCCATCGGCCCCAGCGGCGGCAGCCCCATCGGCTTGAGGAATGAGTCTTTCTTTGCGACAGTAATAATATTACACTGCCTGCCTCTTGAAACAGAAAGGGACCTCGTCAGCTGCCGCTGATATATTATTTGACTTCTCTAGCATGGCGCGCATATAACAAATAAACTTGTTTCGCAGCCGGCGATGACAAAAGTATGAACTTGTTGCGCAGCCGGCGATGACAAAGTCGTGCATGCTTCAAATTCGGCTGTTCCATTGTGTTTGGTCTTTTCTCATGAGTAAATAAAATATGATCTAACCTCATGGAAGTAGGTAGAGGATGCTCGGGTAATCAGTGGAGTATGTTTGTGCAGAAGATCATTGCGTCGGAAGTTCGGAACCTCTAGTGGAAGCGATACCGTATAACTGCATCCCAACTATGTTTTTTGAAACAGGGATGACTGTAAAATTACTAATTACTAGTGGAATATTTCTGTATACACTATCGAAGAGAAGCCCAATAAAGTTGGGACACCACTCACATACGGCATGCTATGCAAGGCCTTCAGGCCTTGTTTGTGTTGCCGTTTAAAAACTAATTTTTCATAGTAAATAACTTTTCTAGTGTATTTAACTTTCAAACGGAGTGTCTTTTCAAGACGGAATCTACTAGTTAATTATTATTAATTTCATTTATATCGGCTAAAATCGCACATGAGTCTTCCTATAAACTTCTCTACAAGCTATTACCATTTATAAGCTAAAGTCAAAATTCAATATAGTCCTTGCAATCTGTTCAAAACTCCTGTGCAATTCTTTAATTTTCCCGGTAAACTCTGTGCAATTTAAAACTGCCGTCCTCTTTTCTAGCCAAAAAAATTTTCCTTGCTCTTGTTATTCCCTTAGAAAAGTACGTGCTAATTGCTGAACTTAATCTAATAGAATTCCCATTTGGCTCGACCATTACCTAGATGTTCAACTATAAATACCGATACAGACGAACTCTCAAGTCTCAACCACCAAGCTAGCTACCAACTCAAGCAGCCAATTGAACACCGAAAGACAAGCCCACCTGCACCAATCTTTCTAGTTAGGTGAAACCGTGAAGGTGAACAACTGAACATGGTCGCCTCAGGTGAGTTAAGGCGTGTCTTCGCGTCGTTGGACCAGGACGGCGACGGCAAGATCTCCGCCACCGAGCTGCGGCTCTGCATGAAGGCGGCGCTCAGCGAGGACATGTCGGCCGAGGAATTGCGGGCGCTGATGGCGTCGGCGGACACCGACGGCGACGGGCTGCTGGACGAAGAGGAGTTCGTGAGGCTGGTGCAGGAAATGGAGGCGGATCAGGAGGAGGAAGACAAGTGCAAGTGGCTAAGGGAGGCGTTCGGGATGTACGAGATGGAAGGGAGAGGATGCATCACCCCGCTGAGCCTGAAGCTGATGCTGAGCAAGCTGGGCTTGCACCTGGACATTGAAGAGTGCCAGTTCATGATCTGCAGGTTCGATCTGAACGGAGATGGGGTGCTCACCTTCGACGAGTTCAAGACTATGATGATGGGATGAGATGCCGGCCGGCCCATGCATGTTGCTTCTAGCTAATTAAGCTAGCTAGCCTTATGTTTGTCGTTCATTGTGATCGAATCATTCGTCTACAAAAAACTGTACGTTCTTCCTTGCAAAAAAAGTATGTTCTGTTCTTCTCTGGTCAGTTGTAAATTCGATCATTTGCCTCTTGATTAAACGGATAACGCTAGGAATGTGAAATTACCTATGTTCACAGTGAAATGTGAATTCTTAACTCTGGCATTGCCAGACGGTTTCTAGCAGCGGGCAGCGGACAGGACGATCTACATGATGTAAAGGATACCTTGTTACGTTCGAGCACGTACGCCAGTAGACAACAAGATATAACAAGGACACCTGATCGTACGTGCGTACTGGCATTTCGTTTGGGATCGAAGAAAGGACTGTCAGATTCAAAAATGGACTTACCCATTTGGGTAGCCCTGATATCTCTACCATGCCTGACCTAACATGCCAAAAAGGCAAAACCGCTGGTGCAATCTGAATTGACAGGTGCAGAAACAACCAGGATTTTCGGCGGCCCAGCTTGAGCCAACCGCACCTAGAATGCTACCGCTATACATTTGCGGGGGAGTTCCGGCCTCCTGAGCCCATCCACGTCACGCCCCAGCGCTCGGCCGGCCGGCGCGTGTCGGCGCAATTCGCGTACGGCCGGCCGAGTCACTTTCCTTCGATTTTTCAGAAATTACGTATAGGTCCTTTTTCCTCGCGAAAAGGTCCCTGCGCGTTTTTTTTACATTTGCGGGGGAGTTCCGGCCTCCTGAGCCCATCCATGTCACGCCCCAGCGCTCGGCCGGCCGGCGCGTGTCGGCGCAATTCGCGTACGGCCGGCCGAGTCACTTTCCTCCGATTTTTCAGAAATTACGTATAGGTCCTTTTTCCTCGCGAAAAGGTCCCTGCGAGTTTTTTTTTAAAAAAATTTTGGATTGCGCCCCGCGGGTTTCCGAAATTACGTATAGGCCCTTATTTACTTACGTACAAGTCCTTATAGGTCCTCGATTTTTTTTCAAAAAAACCCTTTAATTTTCCCGAAATAACGCATGTGTCCTCGATTTTTTTAAATGAAACTCCCTGCGAATTTTCGCCTCTTTTAATTTGGTCCACACGGTAGCTAGCGCGGCGTACGCCGCGCTTCTGCAGCTAGTTTATCTGACGCCTGACTCAATATCACCACCACGTGGGCACGGCCGCACCAGGACTGCTTTTTTTTTTTGCCAATTGGTGCTTTCTCACTGTAGCATGTTCATATTGATTTTTGCTGATAGTTTTTAGTTACGGCTGATGAATAGTTGCGGTTGATAGAAGCGACTGATGAATAGTACTGCATTATGTAAGAAAGGCGGTGTAACGAAAGGCACTACAATATTTAGACCGTCATGCGACTTACAGAATTGTGATATAATAAAATACAGAATACGTTGTAATATGTGAAAGCGAAAACTAGTGCATGATAGAAGCACTTTATAGAAACTAGACGTTCGTATTAACTTCTGTTTCTAGAAGTAGAATTCATAAATTGGTAAATTTGACCGTTATATCTTATTTTAATCAAATTATTTCTTTTTAAATATTCGTGAGTAGGCATTATACTTTTTCTGTCCGTAACTGAACTTTTAGACTGTTGCGAAACGTACGATGACCCTATTCCAAAAACAAGGAGCGTTACATTAACCAAATGAATAGACACATGTGGCTGTCTATTGTACGTGTACACGCAACGCCAAGACGACCAAATCAACAAGTAGAGTATATGTATGTACAATGCCAATGGAATCATGCATCCTCTACGAATCCATCATAGTCTTGAACTCATCGAAGCTGATTACCTCATCGCCGTCTAGATCGAACCTGCATATCATGGCCTGGCACTCGCCAATGACCTCGTGCGAGCCCAGCCTGCTCAGCATCCGCTTCAGGCTCAACGGCGTGATGCACCCTCTCCCCTCCGCGTCGTACATCCCAAACGCCTCCCTAAGCCCCCTGCATCTCTCCTCCTCTTCCGCCTTATGATCCACCTCGACCAGCTTCAAGAACTCCTTGTTAGAAATAATCTTAACTTAGAGTTTAAGTCGTAGTAGAGTCCGTCTTCATGTGTAACTCAAGTTGAAGTTATATCTGACTTGAAATCCGAATACATATATGAGTAAGAGATTATTGGCATATATATTGAGGAGGCTTGTAGCCAATTTTGTAAGAAGAGAAAAGAAAAAAAAAGAGCAAATAAGATAATAGAGAAATTCAGAAATTCTCCTATGTTCTCTCCGTTTATTTGCAATGTGTGCGTTTTCTCTTGGATCAAAGTTATAACAAGTGGTATCAGAGTCTAGGTGAGAACCGAGTCGTTGAAAAAATCGTCTCGGCGATTTCGTTTTAGCGTGTCTCACGTGATGCTCCTGAGGTGCACGTTGCTCATCTTCGCACAGCTCTCCCGGGAAAAAACGTGCGCGGCACGTCCTTTCGTTCCCTCGGTTCAATAGCCGCTTCAAAGTAGCCCGAGATCTTGATCCATGCTCAAGATCATGTCGCATTCTCCGGGAAGTGGTGTCACCGGTGACGAGGCATCATCCAGTATGATGGCGAAGGAGAGTTCCGCTGTCTCGTTGTATTATCCGATGCTCACGATGAGCAATTATGCAGCATGAGCAATCAAGATAAAGGTGTATATGAAGGCTCATGGAGTGTGGGACGCGATTGAGGATGAAGAAAGCGTTTGTTGCTGAAGCGCTCAGTGATGATGAACCAACACTGCTCTGATGAAGGTTAGACTCAGGGACGTCGAGAAGATGTGTCGTCGTCCAAACTCAAGTAAGGTGAAAAGGAATCGGAACGGTGAGGAGACGTGTCACCGTTCTGTGTCAAGTATGAGTTTAATAAGTCGTAATTGAGACCGACTGCCTCAATGTTTTAGAATCTTCGCATCCGGATGGACCTGTACCAGTTGAGTTGAGTTCCTACATGTAGCTTGCATGTAGAACGCTTTATGTGGAGGCGTGGCTGGTAGTTCATAATGCATTGAGACTAAAACTAGAGTATGTCAAGTGAAGATTAAGAGAGATTGTTAGAAATAATCTTAATTTAGAGTTTAAGCCGTAGTAGAGTCCGTCTCCGTGTGTAACTTAAGTTGAAATTGTGTCTAATTTGAAGTCCGAATACATATATGAATAGGAGATCATTGGCTTATATATTGAGGAGGTTTATAGTCAATTTTGTAAGAAGAGAAAAGAAAAAAGAGAACAAATAAGAGAATAGAGAAATTCAGAAATTCTCTTGTGTTCTTTCTGTTTATTTATTTATGATGTGTGCGTTTTTTCCTACACCTCTTCGCTGAGCAGCCCGTCGCCGTCCGTGTCCTGTGAAAATTCACAGGAGAATGTAATTAGCCAAACTCAACGATCCAATCTGGATGATTGTTCTTATATGCTGAAGGATTTCTGAAACTAGCTCGAGGATTTCTGAAACTGAGATGGTACGATGAGAAGTTGGTGTTCACGCGCGATATATATATATATATAGGAAAATTACGTAAGGCACCATGGTGCCTAGGCACCCACATCCGATACACGTGTATGATTGATAATTTTTTTGAGTTTGGGTATGAAAATGTTTTATACTCTTAATATATTTATGGTAAGTAAGTTTTGAACTCAGTTCAAACTAGTTTGAACTACTTTTGAATTCAATGCGACTACAGTGAGTATATACCATAAAAATAGTTCAAACTAATTAAACTGAAGTTGAATTTAATTTTTTTCGGAGTTTGACATCTCAAATATACTTTTTTATGGGTATATGAAGATACACACATCAAACGTTGCGAATCTCAAAGCAAATTAACGGGTATTGATATGGGTGCCTAGGCACCATGGTGCATGAAACACTCGTCCTATATAAGCACTGAACTCATTCATGCAAGTAGATGCTGACAGAGGCATGAGATAGGCAGAATCATTCTTGGCAGCGTTTAGCCAGTAGTCAAAAGAAGTCCACTGGACAACAAGTGGTTTCGGTTTTTAAAATGGCGCGGCACTTCTGAACGATCACCGTATTTGCCTCCTTCGAGTTTTTTTATTTCTCTGAGTTAAGGAAATCCCTTTCTTTCTTTTCTTTTCATTTTTGAGGCGATTTAAATGGGTCCTTTTGCTACCAGGAAACTTTTGCTCATGGTTGGGGGCAAGCTCGATCTTCTATTCTAGACTAGCATGTAACAATTTAATTTTATGATTAGATTAAACTTCCAAAATCAATGATTCGAAGTTTTAAACGTACACTAAGCAAGCTTTAATAGTACTGTTTTTTAGATTTTACATAGTGATATTAATTAGTTTATAAGATGCTCGACAGTCTGCACTAGATAGTTGGTTTAGTGATAAACTGGTAGTGTGGTACTCATATTTCTATGTCATACAGAAATTGTTGGATGATCGATGGATATAAGATGCTAAATACAACGAAAATATTCCGAAGTCCAGCACAGCCATTTTTTTAATGAAACTTATTGCCTTCTGCTTGATAAAAAGCAGTCTTCATCACTGTACTGTCCGATGATTTATATGACAATTCAATGTGTTTTGATCGATAATTATATAGATATGCAGTTGCATTCGATGATTCTACCGGTAAGGCTTTCATAAGTAAAGCCAACTAGCGGCTAGTCCAACGGTTATATATGTCACGAGCGTCTTATAATCGATTACTATAGTTTGAGTCCCCCTAATTAACAACGTTACGTGGGTTACTGGTGGAATTTTAAGGATTTAATCTCATTAACTCTAGGTTGTTAAGTCTTGACGATAACTTTATTAACCAACTGCCCGTTTCAAAAAACGAAATTTAGATGATAGTTAGAAATAAAACATACAGATGATATTTAATAAAACTAAAACAACTCTATTAACCAACTGCACCGTAGAGAAGTAAACCCAAAAAGAGTCGTCATTCGAAAGTGCAGCAGCAGGGGTTCAGAGAACTACGGACTAACTGGTTCTCAACTCAAATCAATCTTCACCTCCGTCTTTTTCACCAAATTCACTGTGCCATTCATTCGAATTGTACGGTTTTGTTCATGTTTTAGTTTGTTACATGACATCAGTCCAGGTAATCCTCGTAGTCCTACGATCGAGTGGCTTCGTTTCAAAATGAAAAAAAGTCCTACGAGTGGCTGTTCCTATCGATAGATCTTCTGCCGTTGCCACCAACGACCAACAATAAGCAGCGCCACAACAGTCCATATAAGCCAATGATACTAAACCCATGAACAAATTAATATAGGACAGATGCGAAAATGTCCACACAATACATGCAGAATATTTCGCCGTGCATACATGTGAGTACACAAACAGATTCACGTATGAAAGAACATACTGAACTAACAATTGGTTCATCATATCATCATAATCAATCTGCTATGCACCCATCATGACCTTGAACTCATCGAAGCTAAGCACTCCATCTCCGTTCAGATCGAACCTGCAGATCATGGCCTGGCACTCCTCGATGTCCTGATGCGAGCCTAGCCTGCTCAGCATCCGTTTCAGGCTCAACGGAGTGATGCAGCCTTCCCCTTCCATCTCGTACATCCCAAACGCCTCCCTTAGCCCCCTGCACCCGTCTTCCTCCTCCGTTTCTAGCTGTACCAGTGTCAGGAACTCCTCTTCGTCCAGCAGCCCATCGCCGTCGGTGTCCGCCGACGCCACGAGAGCCTCGGCGTCCTCGGCCGATGTGTCCTCGCCGAGCGCCGCCTTCATGCAGAGCCGCAGCTCCGCCGCCGAGATCTTGCCGTCGTCGTCGCGGTCGAACGCCGAGAACACACGGCTGAACTCGCCTGTCGCGGCCACCATCTTCTCCATGATCACCTAAAAACTTGAGAGATTGTGAGTATTGGTGTAGTGGGTGCAGGGGGCGTTTTGGTATTGGAATGCGGCAACGGCGATGCTCCAGGTGCGTGCAATATATGCAGGGTTCGTACAAGCGTACATATGGTTGTGTACTTGTGTTGATAAATTCAAGGCACAGTCAATGAGTGAAGCCTAAGGAATGAGTCAGTTGATAGTGTCAATTATCAGTGCATGCTTTTAGATATTTGAACGAGTACGCTGTCGTCGTCGTAGTAGCAGTAGTGTACATGAGTCTTTCTTTGCGACAGTAATAATATTACACTGCCTGCCTCTTGAAACAGAAAGGGACCTCGTCAGCTGCCGCTGATATATTATTTGACTTCTCTAGCATGGCGCGCATATAACAAATAAACTTGTTTCGCAGCCGGCGATGACAAAAGTATGAACTTGTTGCGCAGCCGGCGATGACAAAGTCGTGCATGCTTCAAATTCGGCTGTTCCATAATGTTTGGTCTTTTCTCATGAGTAAATAAAATATGATCTAACCTCATGGAAGTAGGTAGAGGATGCTCGGGTTATCAGTGGAGTATGTTTGTGCAGTAGATCATTGCGTCGGAAGTTCGAAACCTCTAGTGGAAGCGATACTGTATAACTGCATCCCAACTATGTTTTTTGAAACAGGGATGACTGTAAAATTTCAGACGGACCAGATGTACCAGTAGTATGTAATTACTAATCACTAGTGGAATATTTCTGCATACACTATCAAAGAGAAGCCCAATAAAGTTGGGACACCGCTCACATACGGCATGCTATGCAAGGACTTCAGGCCGTGTTCGTGTTGCCTTCTAAAAACTAATTTTTCATAGTAAATAGCTTTTGTACTATATCTAATTTTTAAACGGAGTGTCTTTTCAAGACGGAATCTACTAGTTAATTATTATTATTAATTTCATTTATATCGGCTAAAATCGCACATGAGTCTCCCTATAAACTTCTCTACAAGCTATTATTATTCATAAGTCAAAATCAAAAGCTAATATAGTCCTTGCAATCTGTTCAAAACTCCTGTGCAATTCTTTAATTTTCCCGGTAAACTCTGTGCAATTTAAAACTGCCGTCCTCTTTTCTAGCCAAAAAAATTTTCCTTGCTCTTGTTATTCCCTTAGAAAAGTACGTGCTAATTGCTGAACTTAATCTAATAGAATTCCCATTTGGCTCGACCATTACCTAGATGTTCAACTATAAATACAGATACAGACGAACTCTCAAGTCTCAACCACCAAGCTAGCTACCAACTCAAGCAGCCAATTGAACTCCGAAAGACAAGCCCACCTGCACCAATCTTTCTAGTTAGGTGAAACCGTGAAGGTGAACAACTGAACATGGTCGCCTCAGGTGAGTTAAGGCGTGTCTTCGCGTCGTTGGACCAGGACGGCGACGGCAAGATCTCCGCCACCGAGCTGCGGCTCTGCATGAAGGCGGCGCTCAGCGAGGACATGTCGGCCGAGGAATTGCGGGCGCTGATGGCGTCGGCGGACACCGACGGCGACGGGCTGCTGGACGAAGAGGAGTTCGTGAGGCTGGTGCAGGAAATGGAGGCGGATCAGGAGGAGGAAGACAAGTGCAAGTGGCTAAGGGAGGCGTTCGGGATGTACGAGATGGAAGGGAGAGGATGCATCACCCCGCTGAGCCTGAAGCTGATGCTGAGCAAGCTGGGCTTGCACCTGGACATTGAAGAGTGCCAGTTCATGATCTGCAGGTTCGATCTGAACGGAGATGGAGTGCTCACCTTCGACGAGTTCAAGACTATGATGATGGGATGAGATGCCGGCCGGCCCATGCATGTTGCTTCTAGCTAATTAAGCTAGCTAGCCTTATGTTTGTCGTTCATTGTGATCGAATCATTCGTCTACAAAAAGCTGTACGTTCTTCCTTGCAAAAAAAGTACGTTCTGTTCTTCTCTGGTCAGTTGTAAATTCGATCATTTGCGTCTTGATTAAACGGATAACGCTAGGAATGTGAAATTACCTATGTTCACAGTGAAATGTGAATTCTTAACTCTGGCATTGCCAGACGGTTTCTAGCAGCGGGCAGCGGACAGGACGATCTACATGATGTAAAGGATACCTTGTTACGTTCGAGCACGTACGCCAGTAGACAACAAGATATAACAAGGACACCTGATCGTACGTGCGTACTGGCATTTCGTTTGGGATCGAAGAAAGGACTGTCAGATTCAAAAATGGACTGACCCATTTGGGTCGCCCTGATATCTCTATCATGCCTGACCTAACCTGCCAAAAAGGCAAAACCGCTGGTGCAAGCTAGTCTGCAATCTGAATTCACAGGTGCAGAAACAACCAGGATTTTCGGCGGCCCAACCTGAGCCAACCGCACCTAGAATTTATCTGACGCAACATCACCACCACGTGGGCACGGCCGCACCAGAACTGCTTTTTTTTTTTTTTGCCAATTGGTGCTTTCTCACTGAGGCATGTTCATATTGGTTTTTGCTAATAGCTTTTAGTTATGGCTGATGAATAGTAGTGGCTAGTAGAAGCGGCTGATAAATAGTATTGTATTATATAAGAAAGACGGTGTAACGAAAGGCACTACAATATTTAGACCGACATGCGACTTACGGAACTATGATATAATAAAATACAAAATATGTTATAACATGTGAAAACGAAAAGTAGTGCATGATATAAGCAGCTTATAGAAACTAGGCATTCGTATTAACTTATGTTTCTATAAGCAGAATTCAAAAGTGGAATCTAATAAGAACAGCCCTCATTGACAAGATGGGTCTGAGTCCACATGATGAGACAATGGGTGGCATATAAGAGATGGGCAAACTTTTATTGACATACAAGGAGTTTTCCCAAACTATAAATTGCCAAATACCGATTGGCCAATTTTACGAGTGAAACTTCAATCACGAAAAGTTGTGTAGAATATTGGTAAAAAAAAGAATATTGCCCCAACCTTTCCAGACTTTTGCATGCGTGCTTTCCTTTATCCCTTTGAATTAAACCGTTGAAAATTACGACAAGAACAGTGAGGTGACATCAATATTCCATAGACCGTAGCTGGGCTCTTGAATCGGCTGCTTAGGAACCACGCGGAGCGGCCGAAGGTTCCCAGCCAACGAGAAACGCCAAGTCGGACCGAACACGCCAACAGCATCGAATCTTCCTCTTCTCCAGCAGCAGACTTCCCCGTCTCTTCGCCTCCACGGAACCCAACACCGCCCGGCCGTCACGCCAAGACGTCTCCTGACTCTCCTCATGCGCCACGGTATTTCCAGGTTCCCATTCAGGGTATAGTGGAGTGGACTGTATAAAAATCGCCTCCCTTTCTTGGTCAAAGCTCTACAACACGGCATATTTACGACGAACGACCAGCCTAACTTGCATCCAGCATCTTCCCGCCCTGCCGTGAAGCTTCGAAACTCGCGTCTCCCACGTCCAGAGGCGGGTGTGTATATATACACGTGACTGGGCATCACCATTTGCAGCAACGTAGCATTAGCAAGCAGAGAAGAAGCACATAATTCAGCAAGCTCCGGCTGACCAATCCGCCGAGACTACTGAACCTGTTCTGCTAGCCGGTAGGCAAAGGAGATCGAGAATGGTTGCGTCGTCGAGCGAATCCAGGACGCTGTTTGGTGCCTTCGACAGGGACGCGGACGGCAAGATCTCCGCCGCGGAGCTGCAGCTCTGCATGAAGGCGACGCTCGGCGAAGACGTGTCGGCCGAGGAGGCCGAGGCGCTGGTGGCGTCGGTGGATGCGGACGGCGACGGGCTGTTGTGCGAGGCGGAGTTCGTGAGGCTGGTGCAGGCGGAGGTGGAGGAGGAGGAGAGGTACAGGGGGCTCAAGGAGGCGTTTGGGATGTACGAGATGGAAGGGGAAGGGTGCATCACGCCGACGAGCCTGAAGCGGATGCTGGGCAGGCTGGGGTCGGAGCAGGTCATCGACGATTGCCGCGCCATGATATGCAGGTTCGATCTCAACGGTGATGGCGTGCTCAGCTTCGACGAGTTCAAGATCATGATGAACGCCTGAAAGACTCATCAAGGGATGGTACCTGTACTTGTTCTTGGCGGTGTTGGATATATATACAGCTGTTGATTAGTTCATCGCTTGATTCGTGCAGGATGTTTATACATAGTTTATTCATTCATTTGTTAACTTGGCAGCCGTGTATGTATACATTATCTGTAGTTGTCGAGGATTAAATAATCCTTTCAATATGATTTTAATATTTAATTAAGGTCTCAAGAACCATATGGCCATAAGATTCTAAAAGCAATTACTTGAGTACCCTGGTCAGAGGTTCACAGTAAATTTTAACTGATCAGTAGATCACTCGAAAATTCCATAAACTAGTATAACGGTCCGCCTTCCGGGAAATCCTCTCGTGCGGCAAATAAAGCTTGTGCTTTATTCACTCAAGCAGTACAATGATTCGATCATTTATCTCTCACAACAACCGACATGCAGTTGTTTCCACGATTTCTCCCTTTGACAACAACCGAAGATTAGTTATTATCATATATCTCTCTCAGACAGCAACCACCCCTTCGACCAGACAGGATGATTCAACAAGGTGTCTCCTATGTGGATAACTGACACTCCTACAATGCTATTTAAAGGTTGACGAGAGAAGACACAAGAAGGACACAAAAACAATTTGGATCACAAGTCCAACTAGCATGGAATCGAAACCAGAATCCGAAGAACAACAAACAAGACAATCACGATCTTCCGGTCAGTGGGTAGATTGTAGATATTAAGCCTAGTTACATCCCTTTGTACTCTCTTAGTGAGAGTATTTTGTAACCAGTTCATAGCAATAAAGATCATCTCCATTCTCTTGCTGAATCATTTTAAGAAATCCATCCTCCTTTCTCACATTTTCATAAGATTGGCAATTCGATCATCGATAGCTGGCACCGTCTATGGAGAAGAAGTCATTGATTCCTTGAAATTTCTCATTAGCAAGCATCATCCTATTTTGTTTCTATCAACATCGCCCATGCGATCATGGTAGGAACCTGGGACGAGAAGAACTTGTTCGATCTGGCCGACTACGTCGACCTCGATATGGACGCATGCATCCGCGCCATGGAACATGATACTTCTTCGTCATCGTCCTCTTTGAGACCGAGAGATCGATAGGATGGAAGAAGACACGTTGCCTCCATCATCAGCGTTTCCCAAGGAATTGGTCGTTCCATCCTTGTCAGGAAGCCCAAGCACCAAGACAAGCCTGATACTTTTGATTGGCAAACATGATAACAAGAGCATGATGCCATGATCCGAGGATCAGAGTACTCTCAATGCAGTTGTGGACGGCTACTATTCACCAATGACTCCTACGTATAGTGGGAGCCGGTCGACACCTAGTCATGGTGTTGATGAGACAGCTGAAGGACTACGGGTAGGCTACGCTAGCGCAAATTAAAAAAATTCTACCCGTAAACCAAGATCACTGCAGTTATAGATCACGGAATTACCACTAGACGCGCAGGTGCGGAATGATGCAGCACGTCGGGGCAGAGTAGTCGTACTACGTCGATGCAGCACGTCGGGGCAGAGTAGTCGTACTACTTCCTCGTCCACGTCGCGGCGTCCCACGTACAACTCCTCTATTGCGGTTCGTCCAAACGCTACAGATGCAGCGCCGCCAAAAGGTATCCACACGTACGGGAGGAAGCGACGCACGCCGGATTACTAGATCCGCGCGAGCGCCCAGGGCGTGGGAGGGGTGGCGGCCAGGGTTTGAGGATGTCACAAAAAACTCTCCTCTCTTGTGCGCCCTTGCCCTCCTTTTATAGACGTCCTCACAATGGGCTTCTACGAATGGAGGCCCATTAGGACTCAATACCCAGTCTAACCCGGATCCAATCCGAATTAGGCTTCAGCCCTTAAGTGTGTGACCCTATAGGTTCACGTATGTTTAGACATGACGCGAGTACACATACTTGGTCAATAGTTGGCAGTGGCCTCTAGCAAGACGTGCCAACTCCTAAACATACACAAAGATCATATCGGACGAACCATCACAACTTTATGTACATGCTAATCCCTTTGCCTCACGATATTTGGTCGAGCTCCAAGCTGACCACTCTTTCTCGATCCTGTGATCCGGAATCCCTTACTAGGTTAACTCTTAACCTTAAGTAGCATGGCCATGCATTTCTGGATCCGATCACTCGAGGGGCCCAGAGATATCTCTCTCAGATAGAGAGGGGCAAATCCCATCTCGACTGACCATGCCTCGCAGCATGCTTCATGACAAACCCGAAAACTACCTTTATAACTACCAATTTACGGAGTAGCGTTTGATAGCCCCTAAGTAGGTCGATTCACATCTCAAGTACATGCGACAATCTTAGGTCTAAGGACAAGGCGTACACATTGTGTAGAGAGAGAATCATAAGTATAATTGTTATGTCTCATGTTGGGTCGGTCCAACCCCATGTTCTAAACATGTGTCCACATTATTGGTTTGACATCTCCATGTCTATGACCTGTGAAACATGGTCATCAACCGATACATGTGCTAATCCATCATTCACGTGTGTCCTCACATAAACTCCGACCAGGGACAACTTTAGAATAACCATATAAGTAAAGAGTTTCACAAACAAGTCACATACTTGTTAATCAACCCAAAGACAATATTCAAGGAACATTTATTAAATCATGGATACAACGAAATATCATCATCTCTATGATTGCCTCTAGGGCATATTTCTAACAGTCTCCCACTTGCACTAGAGTCAATCTAGAAGATATCTAATACCCATAGCTCTTGTGTGCGCCTCATACTTAGGCTGTGGGAGAGGCTTCGTCAAAGAATCTGAAATATTCAAATCCGTATGTATTTTGCATATCTTCAAATCTCCTCGATTGAGGATCTCTCGAATGAGATGAAACCGCCGCAGTACGTGTTTGTTCTTTTGGTGATTCCTTAGCTCCTTGGCTTGCGCAATGGCCCCACTGTTATCACAGTAAAGATCCAGAGGACTGCACGCACTAGGAACCACACTTAGTTCAGATATGAACTTCCTTATCCAACACCTTCCTTTGCTGCTTCAGAAGCTGCAATGTACTCGGCCTCCGTTGTAGAGTCAGCAACAGTGTCCTGCTTGGAACTCTTCCAACTGACCGCACCACCGTTCAAAATGAACACAAAACCCGATTGCGATTTGTAATCGTCTTTGTCGGTTTGGAAGCTTGCATCGGTGTAACCATTTACAACGAGCTCTTCCTCACCTCCGTAGACTAGGAACACATCCTTAGTTCTTTTCAAATACTTGAGGATGTTTTTAACCGCTGTCCAGTGACTCTCACCGGGATCGGCCTGGTATCTGCTCGTAATACTTAGAGCATAGGAAATATCTGGGCGAGTACATATCATAGCATACATGATAGATCCAATTGCCGAAGCATATGGAATCTTACTCATGCGATCTCGCTCATCAGTTGTCGAAGGACACTGAGTCTTGCCAAGATTTATGCCATGAGACATGGGCAAGAACCCTTTCTTTGCCTCCTCCATGTTGAACCGTTTCAACACTTTGTCAATGTAAGTACTCTGGCTTAATCCTATTAGCCTTTTTGATCTATCTCTATAGATCTTAATACCCAAAATATATGCCGCTTCCCCTAAGTCCTTCATTGAAAAACTATTTTTCAGTGAGGTCTTAACGGACTCGACCATAGGAATATCATTTCCAATCAGTAATATGTCATTTACATATAAGATTAGAAATACGAGCGAGCTCCCACTTGCCTTTTTGTAAACGCAAGATTCTTCTTCATTTTTGATGAAGCCAAACCCTTTGACCACTTCATCAAAACGAATGTTCCAACTCCGAGATGCTTGCTTCAATCCATAAATGGATTTTTGAAGTTTGCATACTTTTCTAGCATTGATTGGATCGACAAAACCCTCGGGCTGTATCATATACACGTCCTCGGTTAAATTTTCATTAAGGAAAGCCGTTTTGACATCCATCTGCCATATCTCATAGTCGAAATATGCAGCAATAGCTAGAATGATCCGTATAGATTTAAGCATCGCTACAGGCGAGAAGGTCTCATCGTAGTCAACTCCTTGAACTTGCCGAAAACCTTTTGCGACAAGTCGAGCTTTATGGATATGAACATTTCCATCCATATCAATCTTCTTTTTATAGATCCATTTGCACTCTATGGTTTTAACACCATCAGGCGGGTCAACCAAGTTCCAAACTTGATTGTCTCCCATGGATGCTATCTCGGATCTCATGGCACTTTGCCATTTCTCAGAGTCTGGGTCCATCATTGCTTCCGCATAGGTCGTAGGCTCATCATTGTCTAACAATAACATATCTCGCGCATTGCGGAGCCTTTCCGACCTTCGTGGTGGTGGTGCTTCCTTTGCCATGGGTTCCTCAACTTGTTCTGCCACGTGGGCATCATTTGTCGAGTCTTCCCCGATTGGTTCATCTTGAACCTCTTCAAGCTGCACCGTTCTTCCACTTGTTTCCCTGTTGAGAAACTCTTTCTCTAGGAAAACACCATTTCGAGCGACAAACACTTTGCCCTCTAGTCGGTTGTAGAAGTAATATCCAAAGGTTTCCTTTGGATATCCCACGAAAATGCATTTATCCGACTTGGGTGTGAGCTTGTCCGACTGTAGTCGCTTGACAAACGCCTCACATCCCCAAATCTTTAGAAAAGACAAACTGTGACCTTCCCAGTCCATATCTCATATGGTGTCTTAACTACGGATTTAGACGGTACCCTATTAAGTGTGAAAGCTGCTGTTTCTAGAGCATAACCCCAAAATGATAATGGTAGATCTGACTGGCTCATCATCGATCGAACCATGTCCAACAAGGTCCGATTACGCCGCTCGGATACCCCGTTTCTTTGAGGCGTTCCGGGCGGTGTTAGCTGTGGAACAATTCCGCAACTCTTCAGATGATTGCTAAATTCATGACTCAAATACTCGCCACCACGATCAGATCGCAGAGCCTTAATTTTCTTGGCACGTTGATTTTCAACCTCATTCTGGAACTCTTTGAACTTTTCAAAAGTTTCAGACTTATGCTTCATTAAGTAGACATAGCCATATCTACTAAAATCATCAGTGAAAGTTATGAAGTAATGAAATCCACCTCTAGCAGTCGTGCTCATTGGTCCACATACATCAGTATGTATGATTTCCAACAAGTCTGATGCCCTCTCAAAAGAACCTTTGAAAGGTGACTTGGTCATCTTACCAAGCAAACAAGCTTCACATGTCTCGTATGATTCAAAATCAAACGAAGTTAGAAGACCATCATCATGGAGCTTCTTCATGCGTTTTTCACTTATGTGACCCAAACGACAATGCCAAACATAGGTGGGATTCAAATCATTAGGTCGAAGTCTTTTAGCATTTATGTTAAAGATGGGCACATCATCAAGATTTAAAATAAATAACCCATTCACAATGGGCGCAAAAGCCACAAACATTTCATTTTTAGAGATCAAACAACCATTGTCTTTACTTGCAAATGAATAACCATCTCTCATCAAACATGAGGGGGATAAAATGTTTCGACTCATACTAGGAACATAATAACAATTATTCAATTCCATAATAAATCTTGAAGGAAGCTGAAGTTGCATGGTGCCGACGGTTAACGCAGCAACCCTTGCTTTATTTCCGACGCGAAAATCAACTTCACCTCTTGCGACTCCTCTACTTCTTATTAGCCCCTGCATCGAGTTGCAAATGTGAGCAACTGATCCGGTATCAAATACCCAAGAGTTAATAGGAGAATCAGCAAGAAAAATGTCTAAAACATTTATGACAAGTGTACCATGGGTGGAAGTCTTACTTCCAGCCTTCTTCTTGCATTCCTCGGAATCCATGTACTTCTTGCAGTTTCTCTTCCAGTGGCCAGTCTCTTTACAATAGAAGCATACTGTCTCAGCTCCAGGTCCAGCATTAGGCTTAGGCGTTGGCTTCGAGATCATATCTTTAACCTTGCCCTTATCCTTTGCCCATGACTTCTTACCCTTTTTCTTGAAGTTAGACTTGTTCTGCACAGCCATCACATGGCTAGGCCCTGCACACTTCTTAATGTCACTCTCTGCTGTTTTGAGCATCCCACAAAGCTCATTAAGGCCCTTTTCCACCCCATGCATATGGTAGTTCGAAATGAAATGTCCATAGCTAGGTGGAAGAGACGCCAAAATGAAATCAGTTGCCAACTCTTGGCCAATTGGAAAACCAAGTTTATCCAAAGTCTGACTGTAACCAACCATTTTGATCACATGTGGGCCTACGGGTGCACCTTCTGTTAACTTGCATTCCAGAAAAGCCTTAGAGACATTGAACCGTTCAGTCCTGGCCTGTGTCTGGAACATGTCCTTAAGCGCCATGATCATATCATACGCTTCCTGATCCTCAAACTGCTTTTGAAGGTCAGGTTCCATGCATGCAAGCATAAGACAGGTAATCTCAAGAGAGTCATCACATGCTTTCTTGTAGGCAGTTTTAACAGCAGCAGCCACATTGATAGCAGGCTCTTCTGGGATTGGGGTGTCCAGAACGTTTTCCTTTTTATCTGCCCTGAGAACAATTCTCAGGTTACGGACCCAGTCCGAATAGTTTGTTCCATTTAATTTTTCTTTCTCAAGAATCGATCGCAAAGCAAAAGGGTGTGTGCGGCTGCTAGATGTCATTGATCTACAATAGGAAATGCAAAATACTAAGACAAATAGAACCATGATAGAGTAAACCATATTAAACAAATTTAATAGAATGTACTCCCACTAAAATCAATATCCCTCTATTGATTCTTAGCGATTCAATATCCGCAATTAACTAGTCTACTAGTGAGCTTTTGCATCACCGCTAGGAGACAAGGTAATTCGGTAAGTAACACCTTACTAATCATATCTCTATATGACTCTTGTTGTTGGGTGACATCTCTATGCCTCGGCGCCCAACCTTTATGCCCCAAGGCCCATAACCTTTATGATAACCTTGTTAAGTTCACCAACCCTTATGCATGTATGTATCCGATACAAACCCATCTAGTCAAGGAAAGTCGATGGTGCCCTAATTTTATAGACCCACCATCAATTTACAAGACATGGGATGGTGCAGAGTTTAGTTGGGAGGGCATATGTTTTAACTTAACATTATGTGAGGGATCGCTATACTTCTACCATTCAAGCATGCATAGAAGTAAAACAATAGGAATAGCATTCACACAGTTGTGACTCAGTATGGCCCATTTTCTCATGGTGATCTCCATCGCCATAGAATCTGTCCACCATGATGATCTCCATCTCCATGGTTCATGTGTGCCATCCTTCCAAGTGATGTGTCCTCCAAGTACTAATATAAGCTATTACTCATAACAGCTAGTAATAAAATACATGGATACAAGGCATCATCACAAGTCGGCACGCAGGCCGTTAATACAATACTTTGACAACACAATGGCTCCAACCGTGTTGCCGAACCCACGACACGCAGGTCATGAAAATATTACAAACATGCATCACATACACATTAGGCCATACTGGTCACATACATCCTGCAAAAACAAGTTATGCATAGATTCGCAATCTACCGGATAAGGGGGTCGAGGGGGTTTCCCCCCGCGGGGTTCGAAGGGGCAGCGCCTCCGGACATTCGTAAAAAAACAGAGATCCAATCTATGCAATTTTTACTTAGGATTTTGATCGGCAAATCATATTTACCCCAAATCGACTATTGTTCCGATTCGACCAATTTGCATTGATCTTCGCGTGCCGCAGCCGGTTTTACGTGTCACTGTCTACCCCGATGGTGATTCCGACCGGTAGGGGTATGTTGTGGCACGACCTTAGCAGCATGATCACGGAATATCGATTATTAATCTAGGTTCCGATTCGACCAATCATATTGATCTTTGCATTCCGCAATCGGTTTTACATGTCACTGTCTACCCCGATGGTGATTCCGACCGGTAGGGGTATGTTGTGGCACGACCTTAGCAGCATGATCACGGAAACTAGATCTATCCATTACCAGAACTATACAATCGATCACATCGATCATACCGACTTACATATCGCCATATGCAAATCACCCGAACCTATAACATGACAGCAATGGCTCTGATACCACTGAAGGACTACGGGTAGGCTACGCTAGCGCAAATTAAAAAAATTCTACCCGTAAACCAAGATCACTGCAGTTATAGATCACGGAATTACCACTAGACGCGCAGGTGCGGAATGATGCAGCACGTCGGGGCAGAGTAGTCGTACTACGTTGATGCAGCACGTCGGGGCAGAGTAGTCGTACTACTTCCTCGTCCATGTCGCGGCGTCCCACGTACAACTCCTCTATTGCGGTTCGTCCAAACGCTACAGATGCAGCGCCGCCAAAAGGTATCCACACGTACGGGAGGAAGCGACGCACGCCGGATTACTAGATCCGCGCGAGCGCCCAGGGCGTGGGAGGGGTGGCGGCCAGGGTTTGAGGATGTCACAAAAAACTCTCCTCTCTTGTGCGCCCTTGCCCTCCTTTTATAGACGTCCTCACAATGGGCTTCTACGAATGGAGGCCCATTAGGACTCAATACCCAGTCTAACCCGGATCCAATCCGAATTAGGCTTCAGCCCTTAAGTGTGTGACCCTATAGATTCACGTATATTTAGACATGACGCGAGTACACATACTTGGTCAATAGTTGGTAGTGGCCTCTAGCAAGACGTGCCAACTCCTAAACATACACAAAGATCATATCGGACGAACCATCACAACTTTATGTACATGCCAATCCCTTTGCCTCACGATATTTGGTCGAGCTCCAAGCTGACCACTCTTTCTCGATCCTGTGATCCAGAATCCCTTACTAGGTTAACTCTTAACCTTAAGTTGCATGGCCATGCATTTCTGGATCCGATCACTCGAGGGGCCCAGAGATATCTCTCTCAGATAGAGAGGGGCAAATCCCATCTCGACTGACCATGCCTCGCAGCATGCTTCATGACAAACCCGAAAACTACCTTTATAACTACCCATTTACGGAGTAGCGTTTGATAGCCCCTAAGTAGGTCGATTCACATCTCAAGTACATGCGACAATTTCAGGTCTAAGGACAAGGCGTACACATTGTGTAGAGAGAGAATCATAAGTATAATTGTTATGTCTCATGTTGGGTCGGTCCAACCCCATGTTCTAAACATGTGTCCACATTATTGGTTTGACATCTCCATGTCTATGACCTGTGAAACATGGTCATCAACCGATACATGTGCTAATCCATCATTCACGTGTGTCCTCACATGAACTCCGACCAGGGACAACTTTAGAATAACCATATAAGTAAAGAGTTTCACAAACAAGTCACATACTTGTTAATCAACCCAAAGGCAATATTCAAGGAACATTTATTAAATCATGGATACAACGAAATATCATCATCTCTATGATTGCCTCTAGGGCATATTTCTAACAACTGCCTCTGGCGAAAAGCCAGGAGAAGATAGTGACACTCATCATTTGATCGGCGATCTACCGAATCAGGTTGACTCTACCACACAGCCCTCCAAAAACATGATCTTCAAGTGAAAGTTACTTGCCAAAGCGATGGAAGACTCTCGCTCGGTTTCAACAGTTGTACATCCGGAGATTCCTGCTACAAGCACAAAGTTAATGCAATCGGAGATACCATTGCAAATGTCATGCATGAATCTCCATGACAGACTTCCCTACGATCCACTGGTTGGAATGGTACAGGCACTTCTCCATCACCCAGAAGGGACAGAAATAACGAAACTAGTGGATATCATCCATCCCTATTTCTAACCCTCCACGCTTGCTAAGTCGCGTGGAGCAAACAGGAAACTCGGGGTGAAACTTGAGTCATCGTACCCCTTTTGTTGACAGGAATACTTCGAGGCCTTCGGTAACCGTTCAAAACATACAACGTGTGCAAGATATTCTTAACAATCCAGACCCTGCTCTAGCAGAAACCCCAAGACATACTCAAGTCGCAGGTCAGGTATCAGAGATTCTACAGCAGATCATACGATGAACGAAGATGTATCGAGAGTAAAGGCACTCCCAGAGCCAAACACTAACTTCATCCATGCGTTCTTTGCACAGCAAAAGCCAATGTGGTCGGGCTAACAATAATCTATTAGCAGGCACAAGACCCTTTCAAAGATTTCATCAAGGAAATCACGAGGGAATAAGGCTCTTTGAAAATAAAGCAGCTCCTCCCTGTCGTCATGAAAGATGAAATTAGGGATATGATCTAGATGATCTACGTCATCATCTGAACCATGAATCTGGTCGAAGGCACAACCTAAGTGTCCACAACTGGATAAGGGCACTAGCTCCCTACTACGACTATCAGAGGAATAGGTCTCCAACAGATTACAATCTGGCACCTTTCTAGAGAACGCACCGTGATCTAATCACAGACTGTTGGGCTTTCTTGGTAGGCCTTCAAGGGGTGCGCTGGCCAAAAAGATTCCGATCGGCAAATCTTGAGAAATTTTATAGAAAGCAGAACCTATTGGAATTTCTTAGGAAAATTTAGAGCTAGACAAATCATAATAAACTTTCACCTAAATGGGAAGGTCCCTACACTGTGGTTGAAGTCACCAGAACAGGTTCGATAAGACTAGCCATGTCAGATGAGTGTGTTCTTCCAAATTCTTGGAACATCGATTAGTTACGTAAGTTTTATGTATAATATGTTTATTTATTTTCATATTTAAATAAAGTTACATTTTCATTGTTTCTTTTTCTGATGAGTATTTTATTTGTACTTCATTATCCCAAATTTAGTCACAATCTATCATTATTGTCTAAACTGCTCAGAAAAATATCCATATTTCTCTCGAAATCCCTTCTTAGGGATGCTTTTTACTATATTAGTCTTTAACATTTTTGTTAAACGCTATGTGGATCATTATCATCACCTTCACAGTGAGGGTTTCTACGATAATCTTCATTCTTTCCTCGATGGAAAACCAGCAAGAATGAGACAGACAACTGAACAATCATTAACAGCTCAAGGGTTCGAAGGCTTCATTTCTAACTTCTTCATTATGTTCTTCTCTTGTTTAACCTGGTCGAGACATGGAAAACCTCATAGTCAAAATCTCCTCTCTACACGTAGTTACACCCACTAGAAGGAATTTCTTAGTGATGGTCCTTTTCCTACGATCTTTGCTGCCAGTCAAAACTCGAGTTTGAATATGTTCTAGGAAGTTTTCTTCACACCTTACATCCTCAGCTATCTGACGACCAGTTCAAATAACGACCACAAATAAAAAACACTTGTCTTTTTGGCATACATTCTTGCATAATTTCTTTTCGTGCATAAATCAACAAATTTATGTCACAGTATTTGTCTGATCATATTATGACTATGCTATATCATGATAATGGCAAAAGTATCTAAGACTAGTCGAAATCATTCACTGGTCTATCCAACATGATTTCCTAATGCTACTAGATCCTTTCAAAATCATAATCAAAATGTAATGATATACTTAGTCTACCGATCGAAGGAAACTACAATACATCTTTTCTTCTCTACTGCTTATTTAGTATGTTATACTACTAAAATAAGCAGTCAGAGGCTAGGAGAGATATGACCACTCTTCAAAATTTGAAGAAACAACATAAATTTTATTGCTACCAAAGTAATTTTTTACATGGTGCATATCAATTACATGATCGTTAACTACTCATCAAAGCCTCTAGTTGGCCATTGTCCAATGGAGACCTAGCCTTCATTTTTTCAGTGACCTTGTTCCCGAAGAACTTCACCTCTTCAAAGAACAAGTGCTTGAAGGTTGAGAGAAAGGTCAGAGGCCTTAAGCTTTGCTGAAGTGAAGATGACTCCATCTGTGATAGCATCCCTCATGATCCACTTGTGGTTGCTCTTGGAGGTAGCTAGCAGATCCTAAAGGCTTTCAAGTTGTCGACCAAGATATCTTACCTTCTCGATTGGATCCTTCGAGAAGGAGGCAAATGTTTCCGCACCCATCTTAGTAAGCTTGTTGTTGAAGAGAAGGATCTTTTCTTGAAGAGTCCCATGAATCTCCTTTTATTCTCCTCCTCAGTACCAAGAGTTTTTTCTAATTCTTGAACTTTCAAAGCTTGATGTGCATGAGTAGCTCAAAGTTAATCAACACAACTTATAAACAAATCAAGCTAGCTGGATAAAAAATTAGTTACCTTGGTTCTTCGTCTCATAAATCTCGATGGCTTCCTCATGCTTAAGGACGCTGTCATTGAACTTGGTTGACCAGTCTTCGATCAACCGGTCTTTGGCTGTATACATGTCTTCAAGCTTTAAAATGATAGCGCCCTTTGCCTTTGCTTTTTTCTCATACTTCTAATTCTATTGACCACTACAAGGAAAGAAGTAAAAAAATTAAGGATTTAGAAGGAATAAAGGGGGAAAATCAAGAAAAGTCTTACTTCTCAATTGAAAACTTTTCTTCTTAAGGGTCTTGAGAAGCTGTTCATTATCGGTCAAAGTTGACCCGAACAGATCTCTCTCCTTCTCGAGGCTATTCTCAAGCACCTTAATGGTATTTCCCGACCTATAGAGATGTTTGAAGAGTTACGAGAGGAAAGACATTTCACGACTAGAATGTAATGAGAAGAGAAAACTCATTACCATTCGTTAGCCTGTTGGTGAAGGGTAGCCCTCTCCTTCTTGAGGGCTAATGAGCGCCTGGTCATCTCTCCGACTAGGGCAACTCATTTCACCATGTGCTAAAGAGAGAGAGAGAAATTCATAAAAATTTTATAGGATCAACAATGCATCGAAAGTGGTCATAAGAATTTACCAAGACCACTTTGCTTATGTATGTGGAGTAGAGTTCTTTAGGACTAGCCTTCAATTTGAGGTTTGACACCTTCCTCTACCAAAGTTCCTTGAGTTTTTGGTTGTAGAAGATATGGCCCTGGTCGGGAATGTTCCTCAAATGAGGATACTACGTTGTTAGTGAAAAACTTTCGACCTCCAGCCCTCCAAAAAAGAAAGGAAGCATTTCTACTTCCTCCTCTTCGACCACCGCTCTTCCAGCAGAAACAGGAGTCTACTGAGACTTCATCTCCACTTTTAGAACCTTTGATGGTGTTGGCACCACCGAAAGATTCTTGGTCATAGCAGCCTCAATTCCCTCTGTTGATGACACTACCGGCTGAGTGGCTATTGTGACCACTTTCTCCTTTGATGCCTCTTCAACATAGACACTTGGGAGAAAAGTGATCAAAGTGATAGAAGCACTACAAAATCAGAAGATTAAGAAGAAAGAAGGACCTCAAAACATAGAGAAATCAAAAGGTATGACTCTATGCAATTTCTTACAACTAGTACATGCATGATTTTCTTTGTTTTGAAGTTAAAATACATTGGAGCATAATCCAGAGCGCTTGGCTTCCTCTTCTTCTCAACCAATTTTGCCAGTGTAATACTGGTACAGCTAGTTAGACCCTTTATGCTTTCCAACTAGATGCTTTCATCCTTAGTCGACTCCTCGTCGGGGCGATCAAAGATTGCTTTTCCAATCCCCTACACATCCTAAGACGGTTGAGCCTCCTCAACCACTAGAGCACCTTTTTCCCATTGGTGTCGTTGAAGTCTTGTGGGTGACCACTGAACCTTCGATCTGGTCAGTGGTGATTATTTCGAAGACCACGGCCAGTGGATCTAATGTCACCATTGGCTCCGTGGTCATAGTACCACCGATTAGTGGCTCTTCCCTTTCTCCCACCTTGTCATCAACTGAGATGAGTTCAGCGGTGAAATCCTTTATCCAAGAAATACATTCTTGTTGGTGTAACTTATCCATTATTTACACAAGAGCAAGTGTGGGTTTGTAGAAAAAACTCTCGAAATCATAGTAAAACCTACTTCCAAGGGGATTTCTACTTTTTTTTCTCAAGCACTTTGGTGGTTGGAGGAAACTAAGAAGATCCTGATGCCCCGTACAACTTCTTGATAATCCATCATTCCTTGGGGGTTGGAGCAGTCTTATCTATGCTTTCCTTTGGTTCTACACCATCTAACTTGACCATATGCACATGTCAAGAATGTTATGATACATCGGTCGAAAAAAGGAATTTGAATGAAGAAAATCATTTGTTGCCTTAAGTCTTTTGATCCTATCTTTTGGAGAGGTAACCACTAAGATCAAAGAAACTCCTTCCTTTTCCTCGAGTTCCCCCTCGCAGATTGCCTTTACCCTCTCCCTCACTTCAGAAGGGGATAAAGTTACAAAATCAAAATAGAAGGAAAAAATTTAAAGTCAGAGAAGTATACCAAACAAAAAATGATTCAACTGGTCGGAATTCTTGATGCTTAACTTCCGAGGAGCCCCTAGTCAAATCCTTTGTGCCCTCATACCATAGCATATTATGATCTTGCGATTTTAAGGGACTAATTCGACGCATGGAGAAGTCTCTCACCACATGCCATGAAGTTAGCCCCTTGTTCTTAAGATAGATGATGGCATCAACCCATCTCTCTATCCTTCCTTCTTTCTTCAGAGAAGATCGTCACCTCGAATTCTCTATTGTTGTCCATCCCGTGAAGGAAATGTTGCCTTCTTTGTTGAATGTCATATAAAACCAGAATTTCTTTCATGAAGACCATGAAGACCTTGAGAACATTAGATTATACTCCCTCGCCTTCCCGTCTTGAGGCCGCAAAGAACAGTCATAGGTGGCGCCGTCGCTTTTTTAGCCCTTCCTGTCATCCTATAGTAGTATCTGAAGAATTCCAAGTTCGTGGAATCCCCATATATGCCTCGCATAGGTGGACGAAGATGTTAAGGTTGGCGATTGAGTTGGGGGCTAGGTTCACCAACTCAATCCCATAAAACTCCAAAACGTTTGATAAGAAGGGATGCACTTGCATCCTAAATCCACATTTCACACATGCCTACAAAATAGGAATTTCGTCATCACTCCTGCTTGGAAAATTTTCTTCCATCGCTGGCCTCCAGGGGATCAGAACCTTATCGGGGATAAATCGGTGATCAAATCAAACATTTTGATTGTGGTGGTTGAAGATCTAAGTATGAATTGAGAGGATTCGAAGCTATAGTTGGAGGGCGCTAAGGCAGTTAGGCAAAGAAAATCGAAGAAAATGAAAGGTTTTATTTGGAAAGCGTGAAACCAATAGGTACCATGCCAATTTTTATAAGGGTTTTTCCAACTACAAAGACAATAATTGCTAGATTTTAAGCCCAACAGATAGAAAACATGTTAGTTTTTTTTCAGTTCGTTTTCTCAATTTTAAGTGAATAAAAACTTCTGCTTTACTCTTGTTAAAAAATATTTTTTTGGATCAAAATGCAATCGGAAAAATTTAGGTTATAAATTCACTTAAAGTTCGAGAGTTAGTTAACGAGAATTAAATAATCCCTTAAATATGGTTTTAATACCCAATTAAGGCCTCAAGAGCTATGTGATCATAAGCTTCAAAAAGCAACTGCCCAAGTACCCCTGGTCGGAGGCTTACCGTACATTTTACTTGACCAGCAGACCACTCGGAGATTCCATGAACTGATATAAAGGCCCATCTTCATGGAATTCCTCATGTGCGGTGAACAAAGTACATGCTTTATTTGCTCCAAATAGCATGACAATTTGGCCCTGTATCTTTGACAACAACCGCCATGCAGTTGCCTCCATGATTGTCTTCAACTGACAACAACTAAATATCAGTTATTACTAGATATCTCTCTTTGACAGCAACCAGCCCTTCGACCAGATGAGACAATTCAATAAGTGTCTCCTCTGTGGATAACTGACACCCCTTCAACACTATTTAAAGGTTGGCGAGAGAAAACACAAGAAGGACACAAAAACAATTTGAATAATAGGTCCAACTAGCACGGAATCAAAACCAGAATACGAAGAACAACAAACACGACAATCACAATCTTCCAATCAGTGGAAAGATTGTAGAGATTAAGCCTAGTTACATCCCTTTGTAATCTCTTTGTGAGAGTATCTTATAACCAGTTCATAATAATAAAGATCATCCATATTCTTTTGCTGAATCATTTCAAGTAATTCAACCTCTTTTCTCATATTTTTGTAAGATTGACGTCTCAGTCTTCGATAGTAGTGATGTACTCTGGTGATTCCCTTGTGAATTTGGATTGTTGATTGTTTGTACTCTGACTCTTCAGAGTACAAGTAGGTTCATTGGTCGGCTTGTCCTATGCAAGGTACTAAGCAGCATCCGTAGCAGGCGTTATAGCGCCCGCAATAGTGGTAGCAAGTCTAAACACTACTAAGACAATGTAACGCTTCAAAATAGTGTCCTAGTGCTCGCTATTGTGCTAGGCTGCTAGCTATGCACTGGTAGCGGCCGCTATAGCGCCCTCAATAATGGTAGCGGGGTCTTAAGCGCTACTGACACGACATAGCGCATCAAAATGGCGTCATAGAATACAGCGTCTGCTATTGTTATGGTAGCGTCCAAGTTAGCAGCGATAGCGGTTACAATTTTTTTTCAGGAGTATAAATACTTGTTGTACTCATAGAATAATGCAGATATTTATTTCATATTATTTTGACATTAGCAGGGCTTTATATATGCACACATAACTAAAAACTATGAATAATTTAAAGATTCCGATAAGGAATACAGTACTCGCTATCCGATATCCGAAGCCACCGCGGGGCCGGGCGAGCAGATGGATGGGCTGCGCCTGTTCCCGCGCGCTCCAGCAGATCTCCATCCACATCTCTGTTCCACTTAAAAAAAGAAAGGATCTCTCTGTTCTGTGGTGGCTGCACCTACACGCATGCTGTTTCAATCATCACGGTTACTTTACATGCCATTACCAGTTTGCCACCCAGCTACGCGTTGGAAGTTGAAACCAAAAGAAAGCATTGCATTCGCCTCCCTGCTATCCACCGCATGCTCAGCTCTGTTCTTGCTTGCTTCTGCCTTCTGCACGTAAAGTCTTGATGGAGATCGGCGAAGCGCGCGAAGGAATGAAAAACAGGCGTCTTTTGCTGTGGAGGTTGACGGGCCACCAACATCGTGCCCCACACGATAAATAGCTAGCTTTATGCAAAGAGATATCGACGGCGACCGGCACACTGCGAGAAATGCTCGGCTTAGTTCTGGAGTGTGCTGGGCTGCTGGCGAGAGCCTGAGACTGAGACAGAGTGCAATCGATGGATCGAGATTCTTAATGCTGCTTTTTGGAGATCGAACTGGTACCAATAAAGCATGCGAAACGAACCGCGGGATTAACCCCACTCAGCAATCAGATCGCTGCTGCTGCATAACTGTATGGCCCTGGTGAGCCCGTCAATGGCTTTTAAAGATGCGTTGCTCTCGATCATTAGCCAACTTTAACTGTCATCTATCATGCCCTTGGGCATCGGAGACATGTATGCTTTTTATCCGCGTGGAATCCTTTTTTTCGTTTGCTTAGGGCACTCCAAATGGTTCTACGTAAGCAATATCAATAGTATTAATTAACATGTCATATAGAATTAGTACTGAGGTGAATGGAAAATTAATAAAGAGAGGGAAGCAGTGTCTCATGCAAGCAATTACTTGAGCATTGTCGGTGTTTTAATACCAATCTTACGTACAATTTGTTTGGATTCGGGAATTCTCTTAGAAGACTAAGATATGATCTTGCAGAATAAGGACACAGAAATCTTTATCCAGGTTCGGGGCTTCTTCAAGGAGACTAATAACCATACGTCCTGTGTGATTACTAATTAAAAGAAATGATTACAAGAGTGTAATGCGAAAAAGAGTTTGCACTATTTCTAATCTGGCTTCGCTCTCTCCAATCTAGCCATCTTTTCTCCCTTTCTCCTCTCTGGCGCTAAGTATTAAATACTTGATGAAACGACGGCAGTTGTTCAGTTCTAGAAGGTGTTTCAACGCTTCGTGCGATAACCATCTGACGGAGATTATTATCAAAGAAACATGATGGCTGTTCGACGTGCAATGGTTGTTGTCAGAGAGATATCGTGTGCGGTTATTAGATAAACGTATGTTCTAACCGCCTCATCAGACACCTCCACGTTGTAGTAAGATGTCTCTACAAACTGTTACTATTCATCAATCGTAGATAAAAACTATATACCCCAGAAAAAACAGACCCCAAGTAAACCAGCATGGCAGTAGGGATGGGTCATGGGTGTGTGGATGTGCAATTTTAACTGATAGCTACAGACCATGGGTGGGTTTTTTTATTGTGATTTTAGTTTTTGGCTTATGGTTTTTAAATTGTTTGTTCGTGAGAGACGGTACGAAGAGAGAAAAGTCGCATGCAATTTTGGTCGATACAGTTGAACTCGATACAGTGTGTACAATAATATATTTGTAGATCTCATCTTAAAAAGACTCACTGTTTAAAAGTTAATTAGTGTAGTAACAAAAACGAAAGCCAAAATGTAAAATAACACACCCAATAATTACACGTAAAAAGGACAAGGGTCATTGCCACGGGCCCACCATTTAGTCAGCAGTTGGTTAAGGCGCAAGGGGATATCGGAAAGCACATTGCCACTTTTTTTTATAATTTGTACACTGTCGTACAGTTGAATGGCTAAGATAAATCATAAGCTCTCACCTATTTTGGTTGCTCTTTGGAAAATGCATGCATCCGATAGATTCTTTTTACTCTTTGATTAATCAAAGTAAGGTGCTTATGTATTGCAACGAAAATTAATATTTATAGTAAATATTATACATGTTCTAACTATTCATCATAAACACTTTCCCTGTTTTTCCAAAACTAATAAAGCTTTTTTCCCCAAAAAAATCTTTTGAAAGGAGAATTTTGTATATGAGAATAATCTATTCAGGTAAGTCCATGAGTGTATACAGCACAGTAACATGCCTCTTGAAATGTCTGGACATTTTCAAGAACCATGCTAGGCAAGGATATGAGAATAATCAATTAAGGTAAGTCCATAAGTGTATATAACATAGTAACATACCTCTTAATATGTCTTGACATTTTTAAGAACCATGGCAACCTAGTATGTTACTATGCTATATACACTTATGGACTTACCTTAATCGATTATTCTCATATCCAAAATTCTCCTTTCAAAAGATTTGGGAAAAATAAAAAAAGCTTTTTTAGTTTTGGAAAAGCCAAGAGAGTGGTTTAGGATGAATGGACATAACATGCATGATATTTACTATAAATTTTGATTTATGTTGCAACGTATCTATACCTTGCTATTTCTTTTAGGTAGCAGAGATAATATCATCGCGGGTCAATTTCACACGAGGAATTAACTGTGTCACGCAACCATTGGGTATCTTCTTTTCAGATTCTAAAAACTATTTTTCGGTCTACAGTAATTATCTTTCAAATGAAGTATCTTTTTAAGACAAGATATGCAAATTGATTATAGTACACGATAGTAACTTTATTTATATCACCTAAAATCACATATAAATTTTTCTTACTTTATATTTTTTTCCTCGTAAATAACTAAAAATCATAAACCCCGACCACAAACTGCTATACAAAAAACTGCCCATCATCTTCTCGTGACCAACTAGAACCACTACTAGTAAAACAGTGGGTTTGAACCATGTTGCTGCTTGGGCCCGCGGTACTTTCGGATCTATCTCAACAGAAGGTACCAGCGGCACGGTACGCTGCACCAGTACGGCTGCTTCGCCAACCTGAGGAAAGTGGCGCGCTTGTTCCCACTAGTCGCAAGGAACAGACCACGTAGAAACATGAGGATCCCACGCTAAACAAGTAAACATCGTCCATGCACCGGATCAACCGTCCGTCCTATGTTCCACCGCCCTCACAGATTGCAAAACGGTGGTCGATTTGGGGGCGTTGATATTAGATTTTACTAATAAATAAAAATAGTTTATAGAGAAATTTATAGATAGACATTTATATCTAATTTTAGCCTATATAAATAAAGTCATTACATCGTCTACCATAATCGACTAGTACACCCACTTTAAAAAGACATCTTATTTAAAAGCTATGTATTGTATAAAAGCTATTTACTGAAGGAAAAAAAGGCTTTTAGGGCATATAGAATAGTTTATCTCTTAAGGTTATGTCTAAGCATTCCATTTCGTCTAAAGACAGCGCTAGAGACAATCTCTCCAACACAGTAAATTATTCATCTAACTATTTTATACTATTTTCATCATAACTTATTGCCTCACATCCTCTCACTATTTGCGTCGGTTTACGGACTTAAGTCGTCTCTTGCATAAGAGACAGAATATTATCTCTTCTCATCTGCTCTCTCATCCATATAGAATTTTATTTATTTAATATAGCTAAGAGACAGTTGAGATAGAACAATTATAGATACTCTTAGAAGCCAAAGCGAACAGACCAAGAGAATCCATACTTTCAAACTTTTAAATTTTGATCACTAATAAATTATATATATATATATATAATAGACTTATCATTAAAAAAAATAATTTTAAAAATACATCTTAATATAAAGTTATAAAAATAATGATCAACATTGTATCTCAAAAGTCATAAAAATAAAAATAAAAGTTAAATAAAAAGAACAGAGAAATTACTACGCACTACAACTAAAAAAAATGCGATCTCGTAGCTAGCATAACGTATGCACAAAAATACAACATGTATGAATGGAAATAAGTTTTGTTTAGACTTTAGATACAACATTGATGTATGACTAGAAAGAATATCAAACGATGTATACCAACAACGAGAGCAATTAATGTGTGAAATCAATGGACGATACAATACTGAAATTCAAAGGACTATGAGGTCAAGTTGTCAGGGTAATATTCTTCCTTATCTCATTAGAAGTGTGACTAATTAGAAAAAAAATTGAGTTATACATGCTATGATTTTAGTATAATTGCTAAGATTTTTTTTTCAAGGAGGTGATTTTCTTGTCGTAGTACTATCTCTAGGAGAGTAAGATCTGAAATATGCTTTTGGTTGACTGGTTGTTGGATAAGGAGGATTTGATGAAGAATAAATTGTGCTAGCTATGATTCCATCATGCATTGCGCGGCATGATCCGATAGTTTGGTCTAGATATGGCAATCATGCACGGCGGACACGGGTTATACTCATTCATATTTATACCCGCCAGCCAATTTCTCACCTACGGGCATACCCACGAAGGGCAATGGGCAGAGAACCTCGCCCATGCATATCACCTGTGAGTGCCCAATGCCCGTGGACATGCCTGTTTACTTGCCACCACTCAAAACAGCAGTCTAGCTCATAGCACATGAAAAAAATCAGTGATTCAAATAGCAACTCTCCACAATTCATACATGCGGAAAGAGTTCAACATCTTCGGCATGTTGTTTTTCAACTTGGTGCTCAACACCTTTAGCTTTAGATCCAGATTGAGGATGAAGTATTGAGGCTTGCAAAAATTATCCAGGTTGGCTGCTATTTGCAGGAGTTGTCATCTGACAAAAAACATAGCAAGCAAATCTGAAGTAACACAAATCACAAGCACCAAATCCAGAATTAGGAGAGGGAATGGGTGAAAAATGGGCCTTGGGGTTGGGTCAGCCTCTTCCCGTGGTGTCGTCCACTCTTCAAGCGCCAAGGCGTGGTGCCGTAACCTGGTGGCAGGAGTATATCGGAGCGGCCTGGTGATGGGGAGTATGCTAGGGGCGGAGAATGCTAGGAGAGATGTGGGAGTATGTTAGAGCTAGAGGAGAGCAAGAAGATTTGCCAACGGCTGGCTCTTGATCTGGCTAGTGCGCGATGCGGGCGTGCGGTGTTGTAAGGTTTTGGGTGTGAAGAAAGTGAGAGAGCGAGATAGATGCGGAAGGGAGGCATCGCGATTTGGGTTTGGAGAGGGATGAGTGGGGACGGGGATGGTTGAGTGGAGTTAGGGTGGAGACGTGGAGTATTAGAATTTTTTCTACAGGCCCACTTGACAGAGAAAGATGTCAGGTAAATAGGCAAAGCGGGCATAGGTGGAGCTTACCCATGCCACGTTCGTCTCCTCGATGGGTAGAAGATTGCCATATTTTCACACTTATATAAAAAAACTTATATTTAATTTTATTAGAGTATTTATCTACAAACACAGGGGCAATCGTGCACCGATTGCCATCTCAACTTTGGTCTGGCGTTGTAGACCCTGTCTATGCCGACCCATAAGAAGACAATAGCCACCCCACGCCGCACCTAATAAGACACCACCCCACCCCGACCCCGGCTACCCCATCACGAGCTCCCCACACACACCACAGTACCCCCCAATCCCCTCCGGTCTCCACTCTCCAGTACTACAAACATACAAGCAGAGAGCCAGAGAGAAAGAAATGGCGGTTCCCACATGTGGCCGCCGCCGGCCGCACGGCCTCCTCATCACCGTGCTGCTCCTTGTCGTCTCGTCCGGCGTCACGCGGCCTGGCCTGGCGGAGAGCCCGATAAAGACGGTGGTGGTGGTGGTGATGGAGAACCGCTCGTTCGACCACATGCTCGGGTGGATGAAGCGGCTCAACCCGGCGATCGACGGCGTGACGGGCGCCGAGTGGAACCCGACCAACACGACGGACCCGTCCGCGGGGCGCGTCTACTTCGGCGAGGACGCGCAGTACGTGGACCCGGACCCGGGGCACTCGTTCCAGGAGATCCGGCAGCAGATATTCGGGTCGGACGACGCGTCGGGGCCGGCGCGGATGGACGGCTTCGTGCAGCAGGCGCGGTCGCTGGGGGGCAACATGACGGACGACGTCATGAACGGCTTCGCGCCCGACAGCGTCCCGGTTTACCGCGAGCTCGTCAAGGAGTTCGCCGTCTTCGACCGCTGGTTCGCGTCCGTGCCGTCGTCCACGCAGCCCAACCGACTGTTCGTGCACTCCGGCACGTCCGGCGGCGCCACCAGCAACAATCCAAAGTACGTGCGTTAACTTTAACCAACTCCCCATTGCTGGCGCGGCTCGTTAATTCCGCGCTTTCAATTCATTCGTTGATATCCTGAGCTGGTTGCGACAATAATGCATTTTGATTCGTCGCGTGTGGACGTGGTTGATCCATCCTGATGCGCCAAGGGGTTGGTTGAATTGGATGGTTGCCGAAATATTATTGATGGATGTTGTTAGTGGCGGCATGGTAGGGTGTTGCACGCTAGATAAGCACAAAATGCCATCACCATCCTAGTTACACACAGTGTTACTACTAGGGAGTTGCATACTAACCGAAACGGTAATATGAAAGCATTTTAAGGGAGTGTTTATATATCATTCGCATGTTTTTTGAGCCAAAATTAGTCAAAAATATTTTGCCATGTGTGCAATATTTTTTATCTATATTTGCAATATTTTTTTGTCTATGTACGCAATATTTCAATATATCTGTAATATTTTTCCGATGACTGCAACATTTTTCCGCCGAAAACTATTATAGACATGGTGAAATATTACATACATGAGTGAAAAATGTTACAAATATGGACAAAAAGTTACATATATGACAAAAAAAATATTGACCGATTGTGGCTCAAAAATCAGTCATGTGCTATAGCACTTCCGTTAAATATATGCCAAATTCTGCTTGAAATATTTTTTTTGGATATATGCTGCGACGTTAACTATTGCGTACTACAATTGGAATGAAGTTCAGCTGTCAACTAGCGGTCTAATTTCATACCGGTTTTTTTTTGTCAAAATCACGTAAAAAACAAACAGAACAGTTTCTCCGTTATTGTTTTGAAACGATTTATTGCAATAGTTTTTTAAAAATAGCTTATCCACTTTCGATTTATTCGAACAAACGCTCATATTAGAATCAAAAATCATATATCATAATCATAAATCACAGTCTACAGGAATATATTTCTCTTTTGCGGTCAGGCTAGTTTGCGGTGTCGCAAAATGTAGCATGATTTTTTCTTCACAAGTACAGAGTAGTCACTGTGCGCACCTATTCCCTGACAGACAAAATGATTTTAGACAGAAAGCTAGCTGATCAACCATCCTGCATATGGTTTAGAAGACTAGAACAAGGTTTCAAATAGTTGCACGGTCGTCGAACGTTCTAACTTGCACTAGAATGCATAAAGATGATGAGATTGAAAGCCTTCTTGAAAATTACTCCCGTGTAACATTTTTTTTCCAAGTGTTTTTTTTTTGGAAGAAACCAGCGCTAGCTACTCTTATCTTTTTGTGTAGTACCGCAACCCAATACCCACCTCGGTTTCCTTCTCTTTTTTGGAAGTGCTATATAACATTCTACTGTTTTTTTAGAAAAATTAGTCGAATTTTGCACCATTCGATTTGCGTCAAGATTCGTGCTCCCGTCCACCTCGATATCCAATGAAGATCCGACAAGGCAGTGAAGATTCAGCAAGGTTGCCTGTCGTCGTCTTCTCCAGTCACCACCACTGCCGACGTCTTCAACAGAGGCGCCGAGTTACGGTTAAGGTTGGGATTCACAGGTAGCCACTTGGTTTAAAGGGATGCTGGGGTGGCGGCCGACCGACGGTGAGCAGTGGCATGTCAAGGCAGCGGTGGTGCCGCCTCAGCAGTGGGATTAGAGGAGGGCGGTGGGCGGTAGAGGCGACGAGAAATTAGGAAATGGTGGATGGTGCTGGCGAATCTGGCAGTGGTAGCTACCGTCGCTGAGGACAGGGAAGAAAGGCGTCGGCGGTGACGAGAGGTTGAGTTGCGGCAAAGGGGAGAGGAGGCGGGGTGTGATGGCGTGGGAGGTGGCAGTGGTGGGGGAGGGGCTCAATGAAGGGTTTTACCGGCATCGAGGTGACGTTGGTGAGGCAACGTGCTCGATGGGGAGAGCGGGTGGCGGCGGCTGGAGGGAGGAGATGGGGTTAGGATTTAGGTGTTGGTTTATATTGAAGATAGGGAAGAGATCTGGAGTGTTGGATCTTAAATCTAATGATCAAAAAAATCGACTGATTTTGGGTTAAAAACAGTGTTGATGCATGGAGAGATTTTTTTTCCTTTTGAGCTGGATGACCCAATCGACTTGTGTTAGCTGAACAATACCATACATACGTCCATTGGCGGAGCTATCTCCCGGTGACCCTGGGCGGCTGCTAGGGGTGAGTCCAGCACAAAAGCCCACCAGTGTCTCTCGCAGTAAGTAGTCTGGTCACTTGCTATCAACACAAGGGGACACAAGGGATTTCTTTGTGCTTTACCGGTGAGCACTGGTGTCAACTGAACCCAGTGAATACACTTGGATCCGTCCTTGGCGGTTGTCCGGGCTCGCCGCTCGCCGGCGAGCAATCCTGTTAAGTTCCGTTGAACTCACGCCGGTCTTTTGCCGCACGATGGCCACTCTGCCCGGACTTCCACCGTCGGTTGGCTCTGCCACTACATACGTCATTGCCTGCGGAGATTATGGGCCCTCCTATTTGATATTTCTTTGCTTCCCTCTCTCTCTTTGTTAAGTAGTAGTATCTTTTTTTTTTGCAAAAGTGCTTTAATCTCGCATTCTCCTGCCAGCTGTGAGACACAATTATGATAGGACACTGCCACACCAATAATACAAGAAATGGCAGTGTTTGATAGTATAAGAGACACGTGTCAGGTTGTGATTAACCGGCACAACCGATGCCATTGGTGGCTTTTATTACTGCAAATTGTGATCAGCCTTTGATTATTTCTGGGCCATGCGTAGCTTTTGCCTCTCGCTTTTGCTCTCTCTCTCTCTCTCTCTCTCTCTCTCTCTCGATCAGGTTAGTGCGCTAGGGTGAGCCTTTAGTAAATTGGCAGTATAATCAAATGATTAGAGCAAGTACAACAATGGTCTTATAGCCAAGCTAGTCAGCATTTTTGCTGACGTGGAGGAGAGAAGAGAGGAGAGAGAGGAGAGCTTGGCTCTCATGCAAGCAACAAGCTGCACACGGGAGCCTATGCAGTGGTGGGTCCAGACAATAAATGTATGTGAGGAGGAGTAGGAAAGAGAATGTGAGACATGGTACCACATAATAATAAAAAAATCTTTTGTAGACAAATAGAAGACAGATCATTGTATAACTTGGCTCTTATAACTTGGCTTATAGCCAAACACTTGGCTCTATTATTGGACTTGCTCTTAATCGCCAAGGTTGGCTCGATCCATCGTCCATGTGAAAGGAGGCGACGGGAGGTGGCACGCAACTCGAGAGGGTGGGCCCCCTCGATCGATCGAGAGGCGAAAATAAGTAGTGCTGAACTGTGGGACCACAGATTAACTGGCCCCACCTGTCAGAGACTCTATGGACGTCTCTATTGGTCATCTCGCTCGGGTCATGGCATAGAGTCCGAGGACGTCGATTTGGCCGTGAGTTCATGAGACTGTGTCGGTGATGTGTGGGGTGGGTTTTGTTCAATATTATCAGGATGTTTTCTTCCTACTTATCATTTAGATTTAGAACTATTGGATTAGAGATTCAATAACCATGAATTCTCCTTACTCCTCTTGAATTCTACCCCCTCTCCCTTGAAAAAAAATCTCCCCCCTTTAAAAACAATGGCCCCTTGATATCTAATTTAAAGGTCACAAATTTAAATAATAATTAGAAAGAAAATATTCGGGTGATATCTAAACACTCCGTGTGGGCTTCGTGTCTGTCCGTCTTGCTCCCCTCGGAAAAACGTGATGGGGCTCCAAAACTACAACACGTCCGAGGGGAAATGGGCCCAGCCAACCGTGCTAGATTGGGCCCAGCCGAATAAATGGGCCCAATAGTCCAGCCCAGTCTGCTCGATTGAGTGCACAAGCATCATCCAGGAAAGCTGAAATCAGCGAGAAGAAAGTTCAGCAAACCCCACCATCAGAAACTTCAGAGCAGCTGTTATTTGGGAAGAACAACAATCGATGCGATGTTTACGGGAGAGGCTAGCCTTGCTTGAGTTGAGCACTTCTTGATGAACACTTAAGAGGACAGAGATTATCCTAGCTCTCTCTGACAAAAGGTAATGCACGATGGCAGGCTGCTCGCCAAGGGGTATCCGCAGAGGACAATCTTCGACAACGTCCACGACGCCGGGCTGTCGTTCGGCGTCTACTTCCAGGACGTGCCGGCGGTGCTCTTCTACCGCAACCTGCGCAAGCTCAAGTACATCACCAAGTTCCACCCGTTCCACAACGCCTTCAAGGACCACGCCAGCCGGGGCTCCCTCCCCAACTACGCCGTCGTCGAGCAGCACTACACGGACTCCAAGGCCAACCCGGCCAACGACGACCATCCCTCCCACGACGTCTACCAGGGCCAGATGTTCATCAAGGAGATCTACGAGACCCTGCGCGCCAGCCCGCAGTGGAACCAGACGCTCATGATCATCACCTACGATGAGCACGGCGGCTTCTTCGACCACGTGCCCACACCCCTCGACGGCGTGCCCAGCCCCGACGGCATCGTCGGCCCGGCGCCGTATAACTTCACATTCGACCGGTTGGGCGTGCGCGTCCCGACCATCATGATCTCTCCGTGGATTGAGAAGGGAACAGGCCAGCAAGAATTTATTTTTTTATCCTGTGCAGATTATAATTTGAGTGTCTGATCAATCAAATATATAACCTACTGATTAAATGTTGTTTCAGTTGTCCACGGGCCAAATGGAAGTCCAACCCCAACGTCACAGTACGAGCATTCGTCGATTCCTGCAACCGTGAAAAAGCTCTTCGATCTGCCACAGGATTTCTTGACTAAAAGAGACGCATGGGCCGGAACCTTCGAAAGCATTGTGCAAACGAGAACTGAACCGAGGACAGATTGCCCAGGTAGGACTCCATTTTTGTAAGCACTTCGATCCGTATAGTAAAGTGGTGAACAATAACTTACTTAGCCAACCTGAAATTACAGCGCAGCAACTATACAACATGTTATTGCTACACGGAAAAAAGACTTGGTTAGACTGTTTATACAGCTAACTTTTGTGTTCTGAGTATTTCTCCTTGTACATATGCAGAGCAACTTCCCATGCCGACAAGGATACGGCAAACCGAGGCGAACGAGGAAGCGAAGCTGAGTGAGTTCCAGCAGGAGATCATCCAGCTCGCGTCGGTGCTGAACGGGGACCACCTCCTCACCCGCCTCCAGGAAAGGATCAGGGACAGGATGAACGTGAGGCAAGGCATAGCGTACATGAGGAACGCTGTAAAGCGCTTCTTCGAGGCGGGCATGTCCGCCAAGAGGATGGGCGTCGACGACGAGCAGATCGTCAAGATGAGGCCCTCCCTCACCACCAGGACCTCCCCTGAAATTGAACATCCATAGAAAGAGCCACAAGGAAGCATGGAAATTGAAGCCGAAAATTACATACAGAATAGCCAGTAGTGCTTGTGCATGGGCTGTACTGCATAGTAATTGAGAGTGCGCTAGGATATACACGGGATGTACAAATGAAAAAAATTGGTTTGGTATACAAACTGCACTGTCCTTGGCATGCAATATTCTCTCTCTCTCTCTCTCTCTCTCTCTCTCTCTCTCTCTCTCTCTGACAGGAACCAAAGATTGTACATGGAGAGCAGAACCAGAACGTGGTCTGGACTCTGGACCGGTGTTGCATCTAATCAGTTGCGAGAATTAGCTTATCAGACAAAGTGCACATCTGCCAAAACACTGAATGAAGACTCACCCAAAACCAGACATCCAAAATTGGCAAGTTTGCAGAGCTCCAGATCAACAAACTACAGTATTTTACTAACTGAAACGTACAAATTAATCTATAAAATCACCTGGAATTAACTTTTACAGTTCAAAAAAAATTAAATGAATTACACCCTCTAATCATAAATATATATCCTTTTAGGATGTGTTCAGTCAAATTTGAAACTTTGATGGTCGGTATTTTTTTAAAGGATTTGTTAGATACATGATAATCATATGTATAGATTTGTCTTAAAAAGTACTTTTGTAATAATATAATTTTATTAAGTCTTATAAATACATTATAATATAAATCAGTAGTTAAAGTTACATTTAGTACATTTCGATACTTAAAACGATATGTATTTGTAACTGGAGAGGTAAGTTTACTACGAGGAATGTGACGTACAATTTGACTTCTACACGCGGAAATGTACGAGTCCACCATCGTTGGAGTGCACATCGCATGCATGTGCTCGTCTCGTGCTCTGCCGGAGCCGACCGCAGCAGCCATAGCTAGCAAGCACACACCGGCAGGGCAGGGCAGGGCAGGGCAGGGCAGGCTCAATCGTCTACCTTTCAACTCCTCATCCCGTCGGAGCACTACTCCCTGCCTCCCGCAAACCCGCGCTTCCCCAGAAAAACTCACAGTGCCAACACTTCGATGAGGGCCATCATCACGCTCCATCCCAACCACCAACAACATGGAGTACATACAATCTGTGCAGTGCACCCTCATCAACCACCAACGCGGTCACTGACCAAGCAGAGCAAAGGTCCCCAGAAAATTTTTGAGAGCTGCAAAGAGGTAATAGTGTTATCTTATTTTATTTTTTGCTATTATTTATTGATTCAATAGTAAATTAATTGTTATTTACTATTTCAATTTGCAGTTGATTCAATAGAGAACTACGACTTTCAACTCTCCGAATTCGGTCTCTCGGCGGAGGTTATGCAATCCTTTCAAGAAGGATATCCATCCGCAGAAGGTCTACATCTACAACAAACTAAAGGGCCAAAAAAAAGCGACGGCCCTGGTGGCGTAGGGTTCAATCAATCTATCTTCTGCTGGCTCAACAAGTGCATCACAACCCATAGCACATGTGCAAAAAGAACAAGAGCTACTACATAAGGAATCTGGAATGATTTTGACAAGAAGTTCAAGACCGACGATGATGGAAATTCGGTGAGGTATACTTTTTGTAAAATTTGTGGTAATGAATTGTCTGCAAAATCTTCATGTGAGACGGGTCACCTACAACGGCATGCTGCAAGCTGCAAAAAAAAGACAATGAATACATATGCCAAACGCAGCTGCTATATAACCCGGACGACTCGGTACGTACTTGGGGGTACAAACCAAAGGTAGCACGGGAATCTCTTTGTAGATTAATTGCTTCTCAAGATTTACCTTTAAAATTTAGTGAGTTTGATGCTTTTCAAAAATATATTAGGACTGCTCATAACCCTCGATTTAGTGTTGTATCTAGGCAAACCATAACTAGAGAATTAATTAAATATTATAATAATTGACATGAAAAATTGGAAAAAAATGTTTCGTACATTTACATTCTCTATTGCTTTGACATCAGACATATGGAGTGGTAGGGCTAGAGATGATTATATTAGTGTTGTTGCTCATTATGTTAATGATGACTGGGTAATAGAAAAAATATAGGATTTAAATTAATTAATGTTTCACCTATTACTGAAAATATTGCATAATGTATTATTAAAGTTGTAGAAGATTTTGGCCTCACAGATAAGATTTTTTTCTATAACTTTAGATAATGCAGCTACAAACACTAAGCCTATGGAAATTCTCACTTCTTTGTTTTATGCATAATCTTTATTACTGCATCAACGTTGTGCTTGTCATATTATTAATCTTATTGTTAAATCTGGTTTAAAAAGATTAAATGCTTGTAATGTTTTTTAGAGATTCAATTTCATATATTAATTGTTCTAACCAACGAATAGCCACATCATGTAAGAGCTTTTGCATAGCAATGAATGTCCGTCCTAGAAAATTTGGCTTAGACATGCCTGTTAGATGAAACTCTACTTACCTTATACTTAAACATATATTGCCATATAAGAGAACCTTATCTATTTTCCTTCACACCCAAGGTCATCAATCTCATAGCTCCTCCAGTAGAACCCAAGTTAGAGACCCTGAACTTACTGAGGACGATTAGGTTGTTAGTGAAAAAATATTTTTTCAGAACTTTTTCACAAAGTTACATTTTGCCTTTCTGGAGTATATTATCCAACCTCTCCTCTAATTGTTCATAACATTTTTGAAATTGCCACTCACCTAAAGGCTTTTAAAAATGATTCTGTATTACGAGATGTTGTAGTTGTCATGAAAACTAAGTTTTAAAATATTGGAGGGAAATTCCTATTTTATATTCATTCGCCTTTATTTTGGATCCTAGGGCCAAACTCCAAAGATTTATAAATGTATTACAACTTTTAAGTGATGCTACCGGTTTAGATTATTGTACATATTATAGAGTAGTTAAGGATAAATTGTATGAGGTATATGAAAAATATGAAAATAAATTTGGGTTCGTGTGTTTGGAAAGACCCCTGGTAGCCCCTAGTACCTTGATAGCAATGAATAGGATTTTCAATATTTTTAGTAATTAGCGTTATAGACTGCACTCTTTTTTCTTTACAAATGTTTTCTTAAGTTGAGTATTTTACTTGGTAAAGTTTTTAACGAGACAGTCATCCCATGTAATTTAACAAGTTAATAAAGCTCATTATGTCATTAAAAATAATTATCTTGGTGATTAACAATGTCTACAATTTTCTATAATTTTTCTGAATTTTCTACAATTTTCTAAATTTTTTCTCTTTTTCCCGACTTAACAGGCCGACCGGGACGACACGGCCCGTTAAGCTGTAACCGTACCCATGCCGGCACGGCACGGTCGTGGGCCGTGCCTGGGCTTGGACCATGGCCCACGGGCCGACACGACATGGCCCATTTATTTGGCAGGCTTTAACAGGGCATACCGTCGTCAGGCTCATGTACCAGCACCTTTGGCCACCACTATGAGTGACTGGAGAAGCAGGCAACTTCCATCCGGGAGATTCAATTTTTTGCCACTCTTAAGATTTGCCAATTCACTCTGCCACCTACATGTGGAGTCACCTGAGTTATTGACAATAGACCAGGGTGGCAAATCTATTACCACTGGATTCATAAGAGTGGCAAATAATTAAATTTTCCCTTCCATATCAAGCGCAGCCGCTGGCCCTTGCATCCCACTCCTATATATACACCACCGTGTAAGTAACACCCAGCGCCTTGCGTCTCACTCTCAGCCATCGTTCCTCACACTAGGAGCAGAGCAGCCATGTCACTCCTTGGATTCCCCGCCCTCCTCGTCATACTGTCCACGTTCTGGACGGGTGCAGCTGCCGTGCGCAGCTCAACGCTGCACCTGGCACGTTCTCACACGGTGTCACCCAATGCTGGGGCACCGCTGGCCGCATGGGCGGCGTCGCTCGCTGCCCAGTCGGCGGCTGACGCGGCACGCGTGGTGATGCTCGCGGCGGGGCCTGCCAAACCCAAGAACAAAGGCAACTCGTTCGTGCCGATCGCGCCGGGCCGGCAGATCCTCAGCATCCCCAACTACGTCGCCCGCGCGCACCTCGGCACGCCGTCGCAGACGCTCCTCGTCGCCATCGACCCCAGCAACGACGCCGCGTGGGTGCCATGCAGCGCCTGCATAGGCTGCGCCGCGGCGCCGTCCTTCTCCCCGACGCAGTCGTCCACGTACCAGCCGGTGCGCTGCGGCTCGCTGCAGTGCGCACAGGTGCCCAATCCTTCCTGCCCCGGCGGGGCCGGTTCGTCGTGCGCATTCAACCTCACGTATGCGGCGTCCACGTTCCAAGCCATGCTCGGGCAGGACTCGGTTGCCCTCGAGAACGCCGTCGTCGCGTCCTACACTTTCGGGTGCCTCCGTGTCGTCACCGGCAGCTCCGTGCCCCCGCAGGGACTCATCGGCTTCGGACGCGGGCCGCTGTCCTTCTTGTCACAGACCAGAGACATATACGGCTCCGTCTTCTCCTACTGCCTCCCTAGCTACAAGTCGTCCAACTTCTCGGGCACACTAAAGCTCGGTCCCATCGGGCAACCGAAGAAGATCAAGACGACGCCATTGCTTTACAACCCTCGCCGGCCTTCCCTCTACTACGTCAACATGATCGGAATCCGCGTCGGCGGCAAGGCAGTCCAGGTCCCGGCGTCCGCTCTTGCGTTCGATCCGATCACCGGCAGCGGCACGATCATTGACGCCGGGACAATGTACACGCGTCTCGCTGCCCCGGTGTACGCCGCCGTGCGCGACGCGTTCCGGCGCAGGGTGCACGCGCCAGTGGCGGCGCCGCTGGGCGGGTTCGACACGTGCTACAGCGCGAACGCCTCGGTCGTCTCGGTGCCGACGATCACGTTCATGTTCGCCGGGCCGGTCACCATGACGCTGCCGGAGGAGAACGTCATGATCCACAGCTCGTCGGGCGGCATCGCGTGCCTGGCGATGGCGGCGGGCCCCACGGACGGCGTGAACGCGGCGCTCAACGTGCTGGCCAGCATGCAGCAGCAGAACCACCGCGTGCTGTTCGACGTCGCCAACGGGCGCGTCGGGTTCTCGCGCGAGCTTTGCACGGCCTGAGATCAGAGTGGGAAGTGCACTAGTAGCATGTTCATCGCGGGTTCGGACTTTTGGCCTAGCATTCATGTGTTTATGCCACTACTTATGCCACGGTGGAGTTAATTAAGGCATGAATTGGTGATTAGGTCATTTAGGTGTGCGCTTTGTGCTTAGAAATGTTTGATTCGGAATTATTTCTGGAGTTTGATGTTGCTTTTGGGAGCTTAATTGTCACCCAAGAACGCAACGACGACGCGTTCGTGGTAATGTAACGTGCAATTTCCTGTTGTTATTCACTTCTTCTGGTGATGAGGCGCAAAAGCTCTGATGCGAACTTCCCCGTGTTGGTTATGGCGTTGTTTGTACTAGTACAAATACTACACTATTTGCACTGAATGACCTAGCATTTCTTTCCTATGCAGCTATGCTTCTTCACTATACTTTAGGGCCTAGTCTAGAGGGGCTAGGATGTTAGACGAGCTCGCTTAGAGCAAGTATAATAAGAGGCTGTTAGTAGACTGTATGCTGAGGTGGAGCAGAGAGAGGAGGAGAGAGAAGAGAGGTGGGCTGTAAGTTTACAGCCAGCTGAAGCATAAGAACCAAAAAACTTTGTGAGATAAGGGCATGTACAACGCGTCTCGGAATGCCGTCTTCGTCGCGGCACTTTTGCAGAAACAACCCCGGTTCCCCGCATTCAATGAGGAGAGAAGCGCTGCTCGTCGCATCGCGAGGCGACGCCGAGCGCTCGTGCTCCAAGACCATGTCGCCGGCTCGACACGCGCTGTACGGGGGCAGCTTCGAGAGTCGACGCGCCCGCGGATCTAGCTGCGCGCGCGGAGATGTATTTTGCGCGCCAAATCCAGCGTCGTCTCCAAATCCCGGGCGGCAGAGGAGGAGGACGGCGCGGCGGCAGCGCCCAGACGGAGGAGTCGGAGGACGGCGCGGCGCGGCAGCGCCCAGGCGGCTTGGGGAGGCGGGAGGCGGTGGCCGGGGAGCGCGGTGGTGCCCAGGCGGAGGAGTCGGAGGACGGCGCGGCGCCTCCGCGCCCTGCCGATTCCTGGAGCCACAGTTCCTGCCGCTCCTTCGCCTCCTCCCCGCCGACCATGCCCTCACACTCCTCCGCCTCCTGCCCGCGCTCCTCCGCCGCAACCGCGTCTCGCACAAGGCCCTCGCCGTCTGCCTCGACCGCCTTGTTTCCTCCCGCTGCCCCGACATCCTATCCGAACTCATAGCCGACCCCCGGAACAAGTACCTTCCCAAGCCCAACACCTGCGTCTACAAATCCTCATCAAGCACTACATCAAGAACGATGACTTGGAGACCGCCTTCAAATTGCTCGACGAAATGTGCGAGTAGCTTTACAAGTTGTTTTTGCTGGTGGTGAAAACATATGCATAGGTGACCAAGAACTACGAGTTGTTTTTGCTCCTGTAAGCCAGTTCTTTGCTTGGAGGATTGTTCTCCCATTTTAGTTTTATGCCAATGAACTTAATGGTAAAATGTTCCCTCCTGAGAGTTCTTAATACATGATAATGCATTTGATTGGTCTGATCATCAAAAAGTTTCTGAATTACTCAACTTATTTGCTGCATCGACTTCTATATAGTTAAGGCCAACTCAAGAACATCACCCTATAAAAAGGTTGTAGTAGCAGTTAACAGTAAGACGTGTAATGCCTGGTAGCTGGAAAACATTTTGCTTCTTCTAGTTCAAATATAGATACTTGTTAAATAGTCCATACAAAAGGATTAAACTAATCACTGGTGATATTTTGCAATAATTGTTTGAACAAAAGATGGTGGTGTGAGGTGATACTTAACTGGAGTTAAAGTTACAAGCATAGCAGGACTTAGTAAAATGGCAAAATGTAGCATTCCTGACGTTGTTCAGAGGCGAAATTCAGCAAGATACAAGAAGAAGCTAATGCAATATACCACAGGAGAAGATGTATCCTTTCTAAGGATAATCTGGTGAAAAGAGGTTGAAAAGGTCATATAAATTGTCAGTAATTCTACAATATAGGTCTTGATTAGGACTTATGATTCTACAATATACCACAGTTAGGACTTGTGATTGCCCACTCTCATTTATCATCCAGCATGCTTTATCTGTTGCCTACAGTAGCTACAATGCATAACTTTCTTTTGTTGAAATGATGCTCTAATGGAGCTAGCTGTGTTTCTTTATCTGAATATTGGTTTTGTACGTCCATTACTGCGTGCTCCTTATACTTTCTATTACTTGTATACATGAGTTCTATACAAATGTGTTGCCTTTTTTGTCCAGGCAGTTCAAAATAATTAGCCATCTCTAAAAATAATTTTGTTCTTGCAGTGTCTACAAGTTCACATGGGTTGTTGAGAAGTTGATGTAGTGCAATCTTAGTGATGGTTTTAATAATGTGAACAATATTCCAGCTTTATGTGAACAAGTACTAGTATTTGAACTTTTGTGATGGTTTTATTAATGTGAATAAGATTCCAGCTTGTATCAACTTTGCTTGTAATTTTGCTGTTGCAAGGAGTTATATTACATTATATATAAATATATAAACATATAAATATATAAATATATAAATATATAAACATATAAATATATAAATATATAAATATATAAATATACTATTTATATTGATGGTTCCAAAAAATATTGTAACCATGATCATCTTATTTTTTGTTTGATCTGTTTTGTATCAATAAGCATCACAATGGTTTACATGAATAATATTCACACTTGATCTTAACTACATGCAAGCATTAAACAAACAATAGACAGCCAAACAGACAACCCACTGTACGCGCTGTCTGTTTAGTCGTCTGTTTGTCATGTGACATCACCATACAGACAACCCCATGTCTGTGGGTTGTACATGCCCTAAAGGGTGGGTCATACAGCCTTCAGCTGGCTATAAATTACTATATGAATGGGTTGATAAGTGAGCTGTAAGTGTCCATACACCCAGCTGAATGCTATATTATTAGCCTTGCTCTTAGGAGATAAGAGCATCTTCAGCAGGAGCCCTCAAATCAAGGCCCTAATTTTTTATTTGAGGGCTCTCCTAACATTTGAGAGCTTGATTTTTTTGCATCTACTCCAGCAGTAGCTCTCAAATCAGGGCCCTCAACTTCATCCTAATAGACACTGCCATGTGGGACCCATTCATCATCCTAAACCAAAATTTGAGGGCTGAGGACAAAAACACAGGTCCAGCAAGGCCCCTACTCAGGTCCTCAAAACTAGGAGCCTCCTTCAGGGTCCCCAGGAATGAGGGCTTGATGGGTGAATTTGAGGGCCTCCTACTTTTGAGGGCCTGAGTAGGGGCCCTGCTGGACCTATGTTTTTGTTATAAGCCCTCAAATTTTGGTTTAGAGGTTTGTTTGAGAGCCCTGCTGGAGTTGCTCTAAGGAGTCGTCTTTTGTTCACATCACAGCAACGTTGAATTGTTCATCGCACGATCACTTTTGTTATGGTGGCAGCAACACAAGCAGTACCATTTGTGTATGTAACGACGAATGTGTATGTTTTTTTAGGAGGATAATGCAATCAACTGCAAAGAAAACTATATTCGAATAAGGTTATAACGCCTGAATGGGGATGAAGAATGGATTGGTTCGTTTTGGCTTAGGTTATAGTTTATAGCTACAGTCAATGACTTTTGGTTTTATCCAAGCGCTTTTATGAATGAATCGAATGTTGATAAATTGTTTTGAAAATACTGTCTTAATAAGCCACTTCAAAAAATGATAATAAAAAAGACTTTTCGTTTGTTTGTTTTATAAAATTAATAAGTCCTGAGCCGTAAACTGAAAAAGAAGGTGCCAACGGCGCGAGCATCTTACGAACGCACAGCTCAACGAAGGGCAGGAAAGCAGGTCGAGTTTTTCTAGCCCAATAGTTGGGCCGGCAAAATCCGAGCAACCATGTACACGCACGGCAATCGGGCCAACACTGTTCGCCAGGTGATATTTGGGATCTTCTGGGCCTGTAAATAACAAAAGACAGAGCCCATTAAGAAGAGGAGCCCGTTGAGAGAAGAAAGCAGAACGCCCATCTTCCTGACAGCAGAAAACGTTGCTGCAAGGTCCACCGGAGCCACCATTGCAACAGAGCTACGAGTCCGGCCTGCTGTTGCTGTACCGTGTTCAACTCGAAACCCAACTACAGAGTATACTACTGGGCCGTCGACACCGTTGCGACGTCACGTGACAGGGGACAGGCACTGAGGCAGGGCTGGGCTAGCATGGATGCTGAAGGAGATGGCCAAGCTCGCCGTACCGTACGGTGAGGATCTGGCTGAAGATAAGAGCAACCACGCAGCGCAGGCAGCCAGACTGGTCGCCGGCGCGGCGTGGCCTAGGCTCCTGTGCCGCCGCAGTAGCCTCAGGCCCATTCGAGCCCCAGGCGTCAGACCACGCCGCTCGGTCGCTGACACCCTGAGCCCCCCGGCCTTTCCGTGCACCTGCTTTCAATTCGCCGGTACGGTCTCGCACCGCGCGCGCGGCATCTCATGCTCGCGCGTGCCGCATGTCCATCGAGCACAGCCTGGACTGGCCGGACCCTTCCCACCGCAAGCTCACGTCGTTTTTTCAAGTCGTTTTGTTTTTGGTCTTCTTCGATTACAAGGAAGAAACAGAGCTCACGTCGTCTTTAACTACGTGCAAGTGGATCGTTGGAGTCGAGATGACAGGGTTAATCGCAGGAATCCAACAGCGTGCATGTAAACGTGGCTGCTTTTGCGCGTTGTTTAGTGAGGGCAGCGCGACGGAGCAACGGATCGAGCAAGTGGGGGACGGGACGGACGTGTCGGCGCTTAGGGAGGCGACGGATAAAGGGGAGAGCTGCCTGCCCATGGCGAACGCCGCGCGTCGCGGCGCAGGCTTTAAATGTCATCACGGCCGCTGTGCCCCCACTGGCTCTGCAGGGTTTAGTTATTGTGGTCGTCGTTGTCAGGACGCGCGCAGACAAAACAAAAGAAAAGGAACAAGACGAGCGGAGGAGGGTGGCAGGCTGCGGGATGCGTCTGGTCCCCTCTTTCGCCTGCCCGCGCGGGGCTCGAGGCGGGCATCCGCCGCGCGCCTCACTCACCACGCCACGCACCCTCCCCCTCCTCCTCCTCCTCCTCCTCGGAAACCGCGGCTCCAAAGCATGCCTCCGCCTCCGCCCCTCTCGCTGCGCCACCACTGCACTGCGCGTCTCTCTCTCCCCGCTCGAGTGGTCTCTGCGCCGAAAGTTTCTTTCCCCGCGCGCGCGCGGGCCCCCACCGCGGTGGTGCCCATCTGTGCGTACAGTACAGGGACACTCGCCGAAATCGTGCCCAAATGCGAGAACGTGAACGCAGATGGTCTGCTTTTTTAACGGTTCTGACAGTTTTTGACTTGGTTGGGTTTTTCGTCTATTGTTTAGGACTAATGATTTAAATACTTGAATTCTGATTGTTTATGAGAGTTAGTACGTAGAGGAAAATAATCGTATGTGATTTTAGCTGATACAGCTAAACTTAATATTTTTTACTATAATTTTTCTATTCATCCCATCTTTAAAAATACACCGTTTAAAAGTTATTTATTGTAGACAGCAAAAATATAAGTCACAGATAAGCTGAAACGAACCAGCAGCCTTGTTAATGCTACTACTCAAGTCCTTAATTTTGTTGATCGGTCAATTCACGTTTTTTTTCTTTTTTGAAACCGTTGATCAATTCACATTGGTCTAGCTTGATCGAATGCTAGCAGCTGGTTCTTCTTGCAGTGATACCTACGGTCCAATTCCACCGAACCCAGTATTCGTATGTTGTGTGCTACTACTCCAATACTGTACTACGGACTAGTACCAAGTAGTAGCAATAGCGTTTGTACAGTAGCAGTACCACTATTAGTTCATTGTTATTTTATGCCAGAAAAAACCTGTTTCTCGAATTCTGCAGAAATTGTTGGCCGGTTTACCACCCAAGAACATGCATGTACTCCGTTAGTAGCGAGTATTGTACTCCCCACATTCAATTTCTACATTCTTACTGGTACCAGTACATATCAGGAACATTACTCAAATTTTTTTAAGAAAAACTGTAGGAGAGTCTCCTAATATGGTAAATAAAATAATAAATAGGTTACACTATGTACAGGAGCGAAAATCTGTAAATTATTTAATATCTAGCTGATTACAAATTTCCTCATGCAAGCTATCATTCACTCTATGCAAATGCACAGCTATCTCCATCTTAAATCCTCTTTCCCAACTATTAAAGCTACTAGCTGCATATAAGCACGGCGCACGCCGCGCTAGCTACCGTGTGGACCAAAATAAAAGAGACGATAATTCGCATGGAGTTTCATAAAAAAAAATCAAGGACAAATACGTATTTTCGGGAAAAGCAAATGGTTTTTTGTAAAAAATCGAGGACTTGTAAGGACTTGTACGTAAGTAAATAAGGACCTATACGTAATTTCGGAAACCCGCCGGGCGCAATCCCAAAATTTTTTGCAAAGAAAAAACTTGCAAGGACCTTTTCGCGAGAAAAAAGGACCTATACGTAATTTTCGTAAAACCGGAGGAAAGTGCCTCGGCCGGCCGTACGCAAAACCCGGAGGCCACGCGCCGGCCGACCGACGGCAGCGGGCGAGGCAGGGGGCGACGTGGCCCCTCTCGCTGGCCGGGAATCCCCCGGGTTTGTTATGTGTATGATGTCGTCGTGTATCACCTCAAATACCAATATGAGATACCACTATAAATCATCATCACCAAATTAAAAAATAAATAAGACAAAAATAGAAATCCCAAGGAAATTAAAACTTTAATAGCACTTTAATAGAGAAACAACGGAAGCTGGAACCAATGCTTGAAATATGAAATCGGTCCACTTCTAACCAAATGAATAACAAATAAGATAATATAAATTGCGGCAAACCACGGTGCTGAAAACTCGAGTGCTCCCACCCATGCTATTGTTACCCTTTTACCTAAGAATGGAAAGAGCAAACATGGGATTTGATAATCTCAGTAAGTACCCAACGACGGTCGCAACCAAGGTGTATAAAGGACAAGTAATGCAAATAAGTAATTGACACAGGTTAAGTGCAATGAAACTAAATTACCAGGAATACTGATAAAAAGTGAGAGATAAAGATAACAAGAATAGTGAAATTAAGGATAATCATTATTTAGTCAGTTATGACAATGGCACCAGTGATTACTTTCCACATACCCGATTATATGAGAGTAGTTAGGCACAACACTATCCTCGACTGTATAACTGTAGAGGGGGTGCAATATCCTAAGTAACGAAAGTGTACGTCCCCCATAAGTTACCAGTGGGTGGAAATCTCCCCTATATGTGGGTAACCTCATGCCAGGTAACTGTTATATTATCAACAGGTTGTATGGTGTAAGTTTAAAGAAATCAAGGGAATGCTAAGATAAGATTATAATAAGTGGAATGATTTGCTAAGGCTGAAAACGGAGAAACATAATTGCCGATATGAGGGCGATGTCGGAAGATAATATGATGATAGTGATATAAAAATTATTCTAAAAGAAGTATTATAACATAGCTCACACAAGGGTTGGCAACCATACAAGTTTTATTATGTGATGAGTGATTATAGTCAAATTAACAGGTATTAGATACATCAATCATGACTCACATACGAAATCATACAAGTAATGGATCATAATATTAGGAAAAATAAACATAGCAGCCCTAATGTTAAAAGATTGCTAGTGGTTTAAACCTAAATTTGAAAATATGTTCGTATGCTACTCCCATTAATGATTTAAACATGAATTCTAGAACATTATTAACGAGGATTCTAACAAATCTAAAAGCATGTGAAACAAGATAACCTAGAACATCATGGTATGAATAGAATATTCGAACTCTTTAACTAGGCAAGCATTATAATTATGATAACAATCAGTTAACTTTTAATAATATGATAATAACTAGGTAAGTTTTAGTGATATGATAATAACTAGGAGAGCATTAATAATCTATTAATTGTACTCAGTGGCAGTGATGATATAACATGACAGATGTGATATATGGAACAGAGAGGTTACGGCCGTAAGGTACTTGCCTTGAGCATGCTCGGTGAACTCACTGCACGAAAGATCTGGATGGCGCAACTACCCAAACACTCCCTCAACAACCGCGTGCGAACCTACACGATGAAATGGAAGTGCATTAGATACGGCTCAATTAGAATTGACGAAAGACGACAAGAGATTCATTTGATCGAAAAGGAACGGGTTCGCCAGCCCTCTTTGCCGTGCGAATTGTTGTTCGGCTGAGTGAACCACGCTCCTTAGCCCACACTAATGGAACTGTGCGTGAAACGTGATTCGGCCGTGACCCAACCGGCCGAACCACATCGGCACCATACGTCAGCCGCACCGCCACTGTCGCCACCGGCCATGCCGCCATTATTGGCCTGCCGCCGGCCATCCCCACTGCCTGACCAGTGCTACATCTAGCCTGTATTGCGCATGGCCGTTGCTCAGCCCTATCGCCTCCGTCGGCCACGCTGCCGCCGCCGGCCCACTGCCACCTGGCCTGCGCTGCGCTGCGCCACGCTGTCACTCAGCCTTGCCTTGCCCATGGCTGCCACTCAGCCTGTGTAAATACGCGAGCCACCCTGATAGTTAGTATATATATACAAACGTACTTAGGTGGTGTGCTGCTTATTAACAATACTACTACTACGCGAGGGTCCACGATACTGTTGACAAAATCGGGCTTTTGATGACAGAAGAATTGGCGAGTGGGGTCACGCGAGGGATGAAACGGGAAAGGATCGTATCTTTCCCTCTGCACCGATCCATTCCCATGAATGCGCATATAAACAAACAGCTAGCGAAATAATAAATTGTGGCGACGGTAAGGACGTAGCTCATACTACTCCATGTGCATCATCCATGGTGCACGGCCAGCACTAGTACCGCTAGCCTCGGAGCAGACGATGCAAAGTATCCGATGCCATCGAAGGGTCAGTGGAGGAGATGATGCACCCAATAATTGTTGCTCTCCCCCGTCGCTTCGTCTTGCAGTGCCCTACACTGCTTCCGAGTGCGGAGTGCCCTTTGGTTTTGGGTGGTTTGGTGGTGTGGTGATGGTGAAATCTTCGCGACGGGTATGGAAAAATGGCCTCGCCCTCTTGCATCCTTTTCCTTCCCCCAGAGAGCCTTTTGTCATGTCATCACTCCACTCGGAAAACACTACGGTACAGCTTCTCAACGTACGAAATCATTTGTAAGTAACAATAAGAGTGGACAGCAAGGGCTTGTAAAAAAAAAAAGCTGAATAGATCGGTTGTTGCGAGCCTGCGAACAGGTCAAATGTTCAAAGACACTGGACAGGGGTTATGAAAGCAATTTTGCTGCATGAACCTCGGTTTTGCAAATAAATAAGGGGGAATGCAAGAAAATTTTCTTTTGGTTAGGCAGTTAGCAACCAGGTGCAGCAGAGTTCATCATGAACTAGGGAGTTGCACAGACGGTGTGGGAGGAGAGGGGAACGGGCGAACTGGTGAGGTGACATGACGGTGCATAGGGTGAGAGTGTGAGGGAAGGAGAGCGATAGAAGGTGGCGGTGGATGATTAGAGGGGAACGGGAGAGGGGGTAGGGTATGGGGCGTGGAGAGTGCGCACGGACGGTAGGATCTATGCTTTGCTGTGATCGGATGGGCAGAAGCTTGTAGGATGTGAATGTAATTGTAAAAAACTAAGAGAGCTTTTCTGCAAAAAAACCCCCACATTTAAACCCTTGGAGCTAGGGCCGGAAATGAGCCAAGCTGAGCCGGCTCGAGTTAGGCTTGCCCGAGCTCACTTCGAGATGTGGTTCGGCTCGTTAAGGAAACGAGCCAAAAGTCTAGCTCGATTTGGCTCGTTTCCTGACTTGAGCTGGCTCGCGAGGGCTTGCGAGCCGAGCCACCTAGAGCCAGCCGCTTAGGATGCTTCTCTACAACACAAACCAAATACAATGACACACTTGCTGGAATCCAACAAAGAGAAAATAAAATGGTTTGGCTCTGCAATGTCTTCCTTGGAGATCTTCCCTGATTCTAATAGCTTGTTTTGATTTATCTCAAGCGCACTTGGATGGTTCCTAATAACCTGATGCAAATAAAAAGGACCTACCAAATGTAACATGATACATGTTTCATGGATAATACCATTATTTCATTATCCAGAATCAATGTTATTGCCGACTCTTGGTAATCGTTCTGCATTTGCATACCAACAGATACATAAGTAAAATACTCAATACTCATATTTTTGTCCATTAGTTGATAAATTAGCTGCAGGTCTAGAGATGTCATTACACAAGTGGTAAAGCAAAGATCATGATGAAATCAAGAATCACATACCAAATACCCCAGACGAAGGAGGGCGATGATGGGGAAGAATGAGCGGCCAGCGGGCAGGGATTAGGGGGGTGGCGGCAGATCTGCAGGTGATCGGCTGACGGGCGGGGAGAAGGGAGGCGGCGGATCGGCATGCTGACCGGTCGGTGGGCGGGGAGAAGGGAAGCGGCAGGAAGATTGAGCGACCGGCGGGTAAGGAGAAGAGGGAGAGTGACGGCAAATCGGCATGCTGACCAGGCGATGGGTGGGGAGACAGATCGGCGCCGTGGGGTGTGCGGGAGGACAGATCGGCTGAGAGGGGTGGCCGGGAGGACAGATCGATGGCAGGGGCGGGCAAGAAGAATGATAGGTGGCGGAGCCAGGTGGGGGAGAGCGGCGGTGACACGAGGGGAGGCGGTGGCACCTGGGGGAGTGACGGTGGTCTAGCTGGCGAATGAGGGAGAAAAGCGTCTACGTGTGGGGAGAGACTCATCGCTGGCTCCCATGAAGCCCACCCCGCTGGTGACAACAATGCAACGCGCCAGCGGGCGGAGCCCTGCAGGAGACGACGGAGTGGGCGGTGAAGGAGAAGAGAGGGCGGTGGTCGGGAAGGTGGGATGAGGGGAGAGGGAGAAGTGGTACGGGCGGAGGAAGAAGAAGGCACCGACCCGTGTACATGTGGGAATTGGGACAGATGTATCATATGACTCTGCAGACTTATCGGCTCGATCGGGCTCGTGAACCACTTGCAAGCGGCCCAGGCTCGGCTGATTTGTGAGCCAAGCTGCAACCTGGGCTTGGCTCGCCGGGAGAAGCTCCAAGCTCGAGCGAGTTTTTTTAATTTAGTCCTACTTGGAGCGTTGTTCGACACGTCGCTGTGATTTTGATAAATTCAAAGAATTTTCTACAAAACCGGTGCATGAGGCACTAGGAGGCCAACGTTCCTTCCGCTTTAAAGCTAGTAATATTTCATTGCTAGGAGAAAAACATAGCAGATTGAACAGTAAGTTATTCCACACATGCTAAAGCGTTAAGATAACATCTAGGCCTAGACCCTTCGTCGTCAACCTGAAAAATGATATTTTTTAGATTAATCGGGAAGATAACATTTAGCATTTGTTGTAACACCTCAGGCCAAAATCTGCTTTATGCTTAATCAACTGCGGGTTAGACTCACGTACGCATAGCACTCTGATACGTACCACCGAAATGATTGTTGCTGGCTAATAGCAGTGATACGCGTATTCCCTGCTTCCATTGTCGTACGTGCTATACAGGCCGAGACGAAGCTTGCATGCTCGTCAACGATCCAGATGCAAGAGAAGTACATCAAAGAGGCAAAGGATTGATTTTCTTTTTGTCATATGCTCGCGGGAAAAATGCAGAGCATTGTGCTCACGCTGAGGAGATGCGCCATTGCGTCCACACTAATACGCTTATCCGCTAACGATGTCACGCATGATGGATGCATCTCCTCGTTTGTACAAACGGATTAAGCGTCCGCCCGTATTAGTTTTTATTTCTATCTTTTATTTAGAAAAGACATAAGGTAATAAATATCGTACTTTTCAAAACGACTTCTCTACTCCTCTCATTTCAAAAATAAAGTAAGAGGGTCACAGATGTATCACACACTCCACTACCATGACTGTCTCACATACACATCTCTCTTAATTTTTCTATTGCTCACATAGGGCCTGTTTGGTTGGTGACTAAGCTTAGGCAATATGTGGCTGCCACAGAAAGTGTGGCTAACAAAATTGAAGCCACACTTGTGGCAAAGTTTGGCAAGAAACTGAGTCTATGACGTGTGGGGCCGGGTGCTAAGAAAGTGTGGCATGACACAGTTACGTCAGTGAACCAAACAGCTACCTAAAAACTGTGGCACGCCTAACTTGTGGCCAGGCAACTTCTGGTCATGAACCAAACAGGCCCATAATCTTTCTTAAAGTCGTTTATTTTCACTGTTACTATTTATTTTTAGTTAAAAATCATAAAATATAGCCGGAAACCATCAAACGCGGCCAAATCGAGCTCCCGGAGTAAAGTAAGACTGTAAGAGGGTCACAGATGTATCAGACACTCCACTATCCTCGCTCTGTCTCACATACGTGTATCTCCTTCATTTTTTTCCATCGTTTACATCATCTTTCTTAGAGTTGTTTATTTTCACTATTACTATTTTTTTAATTAAAAATCATAAAATGGAGCCGAAAGCCATCAAACGCGGCCAGATCGAGCTCCCGGAGTAAAAATGATCTGGCAGACAGGCAGGGCCTGTCACATGCATGAAAGCGGTGACCTTGAGATGCCCAGAAGTTGCACCCATCTCGAACAGCTCTCCACGGCCGTCGCACTGATGGGCGACACTTGTACGCCATCTTTTACTCCCAATTCTGAACCAATTCATTTCGGGCATCCGTTCGAGACAGAGGAAAAAAACGACTGGCGATCCATCGACTGACGGCTGCACACCGGAAAGAACGGATGTGCCTCATGCGCTTGCAGGGGTAGTAGCAGTAGTACTCCCATTAAACAACGGAGAGGCCGAAATAAGGTCCTGATCAATATGGCTTCAGCTTATTTTTATATTATTCATAAATTTCGTTTTTTTCTGAATTTTTGGCTTTTTTTTGAGTTTTTTTACCGGTTCTTTTTTTTCCTCGTATTTGTTTACATTATACGTGATGGGTTAATATGTTTTTTCAATTTTTAAATTTTTTTAAAATTTAATTATGGTAAATAAGTCTCTGTCAGCTACAGTGCTTTTTTCAGCCAGCTACAGTGTTTTCAGCCATAAGCCATGAGTCTTTCAGCCGAACCGATCACCTAAGTAGCACCCGCGGTTCTGGCCCGATCTACGCACCAGCTCAGCTATTCGATTTTTTTACAGCGGCTCTCGTAACCCCGGAGCTTGACGAGTTAATTTTAATGGGCCTGCTTTCTGAGTCTGACACTGATCGCCTCTGTCTTCCCCGACTCAGATTCTTAGGGACCAATGAGCAGCGGAATGATGGGATTAACCGGGCAGGAACCCTCGTGATCTGAGTTGCAGGCAGGTGGGCTCGAAATCTTATCAAAGATACTCTACACAGTCCACTAGTTTTAAAATATAAGATGGGCACACAAATGTCTGCCCTTATTTATCATATATTTCTCGCTTTTATATGTTAATTTTTTATAATTTCGAAGCATGTATAGTTTAGGCTCGTATCTTTTGTAACGCACCCGTTTCCAGGAGCGCGTACAGACACGGCATTCCGCAACTATTCATGCATGACAGTTATGGAGTGTCGCGCAAGAGTATACCATTGCATGCTTACAGCAAAAGTCCAGCATATATTTCACATACGGATCAACATCCAAGATTTTGACAACGGGGCGTGTAAGCCCAAATTATAATTACATTACAGAAACTCCAAGATCCGCTTGAGCGCGGCGAAGACCTAAAGCCACGGACCCTCGTCGAAGAAGCGATCCTCAGGGGCGTCCTCGACGGGGAGACCTTCACCTTCGTCTTGATCCTCTAAAGAGGGGGATTAAGCAAGCCGTGAGCCAAACAACCGGCTCAGCAAGCCCCAAAGGGGCTCTATCTTACTACATGCATGGATAATCAAAGGAACGGAGTATATTTGGTTTATTAACTTTGAGTGGATGCAGTTTTATTTGCAAATATTTTGATAAAACGGACCCAAAACTACTCCTTAAGATCTCAGGGGTTTTCACGAAAGTTTAATTAACCAACTAAATCAAGTTAAAGCATGTACAAAATTACTTAAGCTTCGCTGCTGGAATCACCCAAGTGACACAGCTCTATTAACCGGGAGCACGGCGTATTCGAATACCATTTATTTGACTTTGCAGAGTTTGCTCAGCTTTACCCACACGATTTCTTAACTTCCGCATCCGGGTTAAGAAAGCCAGGTCGTTTCACTGCTCAACTCTTTATATAGGCTCTACCCGGTAGAATTCACTGGGTCTAGCACAAATAAATAATAATAATAATAATAATAATAATAATAATAATAATAATAATAATAATAATAATAATAATAATAATAATAAAACGTCCGCTTCGAGTGAACTCTACCGTTGTTAGGCATCCGTAGTACGGCTTACCTAACCTCACTGCTTAACCTCCTCCTCCTCCACACCTGTAGAGTTTCAATCGAGTTGAGCAGCTACTAGACTAGTGTTGACAAGTCAATGTAACTCCTGTGGTTGAGCGATCACTATGACATTTGCTCAGCGTAAGGGTTTCAGTCCTTATATTTTCACATGGTCCGCAACCTCGCCAGGTCTGCGACCCAACCTAGGGTAAGCGGTGGGCGAAAGCCGTCTCGCGGCACCCCACAACACCCTTACCCTAACTTCAATCCTAGGGTAAAAGACGGGCGAAGACCGTCTCGCGGCTCTTCCCCAACCCTTACCCTACCTCGTGCACACCGGCACTCTCCGCTCTAAGATACGGTGTCCATACCACCCTACTTTAGAGTCGGGTTTTCCAAATTCTATTGGCCCGCAGCCACGACCTTATTAGTGTAAGACTTTGCATGGTAATAATAATCTACAATTATCTAGATTATCAGATAATTATTTCTAGGGTTAGAAAGGCATGGCTACAAGTTTATCATGGCATTTGTCGGTGGTAGGTTTAACTACATATCATGTCATTCTAAACATTTTTATTTTACTTTGAACTAACATTTCAGAACTAGCTTAATGCAAATAGCATAATAACATAATTAAATAACATGGGTTACAACATTATCAAAGGATTTTGGGACTTGCCGTCGATCCGGATGATCTCAGCTAGCTCGAACGTAGAAGCACCTGGATCCTGAGACTGCACTTGAACTTCCGGGATCTCCGAAACTAACGCAAACACATAAAATAATTAAATCCAGCTTGAGCCTAATCAAGCGAGGGAAAATAAACTATTCAAAAAGGAGTAAAATGCATAAATCCTCAAATGGGGAATTTTCAGAATTTATCTGGGATGAAATTGGGGAAATGGAGGTCAAAAATGGGTCCAGGATATTATTTGGAGCAAAGTGGTGAAATTTGGGAACTTTTGGGATTTTCTGTGATTTTCTAGAATTTATTTGGATTTTCTGGGATTTTAGAAAAGATTAAGTCATCTGGAAAATTGTTTGAACAGTAACGGACCGGCCCCATGGCTACAGTGCAACCTGGCCGGGAAACGGCCCGCGCGGCCCAAGCGATCCGCGCGCGCGCGGTGGTGAAACAGGCCGAGAGAATTTGGCCCACGTACACGCGCCCACGCGGTCCAGATGCTTGACGCGTGGCTCGGGGAAGCGCTGAGATTGAGGGAAACGGGCGGATGGATTGGAGTGGGGTGGCAATCGGACGGTGGCGAAGCAAGGAAAGCGGGTGAAGCGGTACAGGAGATTCGACGGATGCGAGGTGGTGCGGTTATGAAGATCGGGCGGTGGGGAAGAGACTTCATCCGACGGCCGCGTTTAAACGATACCGAGGAGAGGGGACGGTAGAGATAGGGCCGCGTCCCTCGTCTCCTTCCTCTCGCCGGGCGCGCATGGCAGAGGGGCAGCGCCTCCGCTCTCCGACGACGGCCATGGACTCCGGCGGCAAGGGAGGGTCTCAGCGGCTAGCTCTCGGTGAGGAGGATCCGTTTTAGGGCCGTAGGAGGGGTGGGAACCAACAAAGGGGGCGACGACGCAGAAGGGGGAGTTCGGCTTCCACTGCGGCGCAAGAGCTTGCCGGCGGCGATCCATCTAATTGGCGGGCAGATTCACGGACAGGGGAGCTTGAGGCTTACAAGGGCAGTGGAGGACTCGGTCGGGGAGCTTCCAAACGAGCTGGCCACGGGGAGGTGTTTGCGGCCGGCGGTGAGCTTCGACGACAGCACTCCACGGGGCTCCGCCTGGCTAGGGGAAACCATCAAAGTAATGAGGAGACAAAGGAGGTGCTCTGGACGAAAATAATCGAAAAATGGGGAAATGGGGAAGGAGATCCGCTTTGAGGGGTCACCGGCGCAGAGGGGGATGGCGGCGGAGCTCCAGGCAATGCGGCTTCAATTGGAGGCTCAGTGAGACTCCTTGGAGGGGTAGGAAGAGAATGGAGGTGTTGGGGAAGCTTGGAGAGCAAAGGAGAGGGAGGGAGCGGTGAGGCGGCTTTTATGTCCGGGCGGAGGGAGGGGAGCCGTAGGGGACAAGGCAACGGGCGTGGCGCGGGGTCAACAGCGGAATGGGGAGCAGGTGGCGAGTCTCCCCCGCGCAATGGGCAGAGACAGGACGCTGCCAGGCGTTAATGCGAGTGACGGGAGATGGGAGCAGGTGAACGGCGAACATGGCGAGGGCGCGTCCGCGCGCGGGAAGGGGGAGGCGCGGCGACTGCTAGGTGGGGTCGGGGAGAGTAGCTGCGACACGTGGAGTGGGAGGGGCGGTGTCTCCTTCGGACCAGGGGACGGCGGGGTGGCGCGGCGGTCCAAAACCGCGGACGCGAGGGCGCGGAGGCGGTGCGAGCGCAGGCGGGCGCGGTGCGCAGCGCGTTCGCGAGGAGGAGGCGGGGAGGGAGCGGGCGCCAACGGGAGAGGGGAGCGGGGAAGGCGCCGCGGAAGGGGTAAAACGGGAGGGGAGGCGGCACTGGAGGGAGGGGGAGGCGGCATCGCCCAAAAGGGAAGGCGGAAAACCGGGGCACTTTCCAAAAAGGGAAAGTCTCCGAAATCACTCAAAAATCCAGCAAAAATCACGAAATTTTTGGTTTTGAAATTTTAGGGGCTTTTCATCTCTAGGGTTGTGGTGGGTTATTCACCCGCAGTATCCATTTACAATTTATCAGTTCATACAGTTCGACAATGTGAATAGCACTGCTCTTAGCTGCATTCTGACCATGTTTGATGAGTTTTTGTGCAAAACGGTGGTTATAACCATGCTGCGTCAATCAGGCTGATACGACCACGTTTAGCCGACCGGTACGACTACGTTCCGATCGCTAGGGGATCGGCAGTTGTTTTCAATCACGTTGTGCCGATCGACTGATACGACCATGTTGTGTCACACGGTGTCGACCAGCTGCTACGACCACGCCTGCTTGAGTACTCGCTACAACCATGTCTTTGACCGCTTGGGTGTCGAGCACATTCTTCGGTCACGATTACACTGTGTCGATCAGGCTAATATGACCACATTGTGCAGTTCGACCACGGTTGCAAATCATCAATAGCAAGGTATGGCCGCACCGTATCCTCAACCAGTTGGAGATAGCACTGAACAAACATCTGAGATGAAAGTAAAGTCCCAGAAGGTAACGAATACATAGCCAATCAGGAATCTTATCTCAATTGGAATCTTATTTCTGATTTAAATAGCGCAACCGACACCGTGTTGGAGCGTATACGGCACCTACAGCCCTCTCGAGCCTATAAAAGGAGAGGCAGGGATGTACGGAGAAAAGGAGACAGAGGTGGTCCTCCGACGCAGACGCAAAGGGAGACAGAGGAGAACCCCGGACGCAGAGGCAGAGGCGAACACGAAGGCAATCGCGAGGCCAAACACCTCGGACGCAGAGGTGGAGGTGAAGAGAAAGACCAAAGTAGAGAAGGAGACAGAGACAGGCCTGAGGCGACGCTCATGGCCTCCTATGTCAAGAACAGTAAAAAATGGCCCTTCATATCTTTCTTTTGCAGCTAGTTAAGATGCATACAACGAGCGGCGTCTACAACAGCAATGTCACCAAGCAACAACGACCGATGCCAATTGCTGTCGAAGTTGTAACCTCCCAATCGCTGACCAAAGTCAGTACTTTCGATCGCTTCATAGAGTCAGAGTCCCCTGTCGCCGTCGATCGACTCTGAAGTCGAGCGTGTCCCCAATCACTTTGCAAAATCGGAGTCCCCTATCACTGCTAATCGATTCCGAAGTCGGGCATGTCCTTGATCGCTACACAAAGCTAGAGTCCCTTATTGCCGCTGATCGATTCTGAAGTCGGGCATATACCCGATCGCTTCGCAAAATTAGAGTCCCCTGTCACCGCTGATCAATTCCGAAGTCGGGCATGTCCCTGATTGCTTTGCAAAGTTAGAGTCCCCTGTCGCCACCGATTGATTCCGAAGTCAGGTGTGTCCCCGATCGCTTCGCAAAGCTAAAGCCCTCGATCACTACTGACCGCTTTGCTGAAGTGAGGATCCTCCGATCACTCTCCAAAGATGGACACATATGACCATCAGCCATCTACGATCGCTTTTCGAAGCCGTAGCCTTCGACCGCTTCCAAAGACGGCCATCTACGACCATCAGACATCTATGATAGCTTTTTGAAGTCGAAGCCTCCGACTACTTCCAAAGATGGCCATCTACGACCACTGGAGCCGGACGCCTCCGACCGCTTCCAAGGACTTCTCAAGTAATTGCTAATGTACACGTATATTCTGATATTTTTTATTTCTTGCTGCCAAGTAGTAGGGCTTCCTCCATCATAATGGGATACGGGTTACGCGGTTCTATTTTTGGTGTTGGCACGGTGGAACCAAAGCTTAATTTAGGGAAGATTGTCCACTTGAAGGACATGCAACATGTTCCTACAATAAATAAGTACGTTATTAGTGGTTCTCTCCTCTATTGGGATGGTTATAAACTAGTATTTGAATCAAATAACACTATAATGTGTAAGTTTGAGAATTTTATTTGAAAATTTTTGAATTGTTTCAGGCCAGCGGCTGTACTGGGCTCGCGTTAGCCTTTTGCGCGCGACGCAAAACAACGAGTCTTGCGGGCCATCCGGCCGGCGAGGCGGGCGAGAACGTGGCATGCGTCATCTGTTCTTGCCGTGGCATAATAACGCTGGGTCGCTCGGCATATTTCCCGCAAGAAATCGCTAAACACCTGAAGCTTACATTGACCTGCTGCATTGGCTTAATTTGATACGCACGCGTGATTTCGTGAGTTTTGATTTCACAACCTTGATGCTTGATGAATATCGCGGATGATTCGCAGATCTTTCAAGCACGAACCGATGGAGAAGCAGGCAACCACTTCGCGTCGATAGATAGGTACAAGTAGGGGTGATACTATCGTCTGTTCTTTTTAGTTCTTTTTTGTTTTTTAGCTCCTGCTGTTTTGAAAGCCGAATCAAACTTGCTTTATTTTTCAAAAGTTTTTTAAGTATAAAATCGTATGTATCATCTATATCAACATCTTCTCTATCTCAAAAAATATAAATAAAAATCACTATTAGCAACAGTTTAAAAGTACACGGTCTATATTATGCCATGCGTTTGTTTGCTCATCCTAAGAAAAAGTAGTAGTGTATTTCGAGTTGGCGGTGAAGAGCTGTCATGTCCCATGCATGCAGGCAGCAGAAATGAAATCACTGCAATCGAGGTGAAGTCTGTTGCGTGTTAAAGTTCAATAGAGGGTAGCAAAAAGAGCTCTGCAAAAGAGAAAGCGAAAGCTTCTATTCTTTTCTCATAACTCACGAGTTACAAATATATTTCGTCTGACTATATGTTTCCAATTTGTCTCGCTTGATCTGATATCGTTTTGCTAACCGCACTTTCTTTTTGCAAGCGGCCGAGACAGATTTTTTTAAGGTCTTGAGGTATCATTTTAATATAATTATCAATGAGAGAATTTAGGTGCCGCTCGGTTAAACTAAAATAAGCTGGCTTATAGTTAAAATTGTACTGTAACTAGCTGAAAATACATTGTAGCTGATGATGGCTTATTTGGCGTAACTAAAATTTAAAAAATTTACAAATGAAAAAACATGTTAGCCCATCATGGACAACGCAAACAAATACGGAAAAAAGTAGAACCGGCAAAAAAACTCAAAAAAGCTAAAAAGTTAGAAAAAAACAAATTTTATGAATAGTAAAAAATAAGCTAGAAGTCAGAAGTTCAAGCCGAAATGAGCGATGACTTAGAATGTAGTTATTATAATTTTTTCACTCACTACATCTACTTAAATGTTTTGGAGGAAATTAGCTAGTTGTGTTATATCATTTAATAGAAATATGGCACAATGAGGACAAATATAGCGGAACTTAAAAAAATAGTAAACTACGGTCTTTTGCAATCAATTTTCTTAATGAAACATTATTATTTGATACCACCACCGCGGGCTGCTACTTCCCGCCAAAAACAATGCTCGCTAGTACTTCTTTTAAGAGTTACTAGCTAGCTACTCATCCTTGAGTAATTGTGCTGGAGGAACAAGATCTGCAGGGTCATCATGTCAAGTCCTCCATAGTCCAATCTGATTTTGGAGGACGAAAGAAGCACTTTAGTGCGATGCTTGCATTACGGTGCATCCAATAAATTGTTGTAATGGGGGTTGAGAGAGTTGAAAATAAGATGGGATCAGAGGGACGGGGGCAAGAGGTGGATAGCAGCAGCTGACAAGATTGCTGGCAAGGACCACGGATCCAGACGCGGCTCATCAGAGCAAGTCTTATAATACAGCCTTCAGCTGGCTGTATGGATACTTACAGCCCACTTATCAGCCTACTCATATAGTAGTTACAGCCAGCTGAATGCTGTATGATCTACCCCTTCCTCTCACAAAGTTTCTTGGTTCTTGTGCTTCAGCTGGCTGTAAGCTTACAGCCCACCTCTCTTCTCTCTCCTCCACCTCAGCATACAGCCAGCTTACAGCCTCTTATAGCCATCTTGGTCTAACAAACCTCAAATACCACATACTCCTATCATATCACGGGAGAAAAGCAGATGCAGAGAGAGAGAGAGAGAGAAATATGAAGACGGAGCTAGCGCCATGGATCGGGGAGAAGCGGAACGGAGAGAGAGAGAGAGAGGAGAGGCGGTGACAAGCCGGGCTAAATTCACGGAGGTTGGTGGTGCGGGGCCCGTACGCACGGACGGTGCTGCGTGCTGATGCCCCACCACCAATAATTGCCACCCATCCACGCGCCCCTACCACCGAAGCGCAACGCAGCGCGACCAAACGGAAAAGGAGGCGCGCCGCCCGCACATGCGCGAGCCGGAGCGGCTCAGCCGCGCGTGTACATCGCCGCGCCGCGCGAGCTTTGGTGGCATGCATGTAGACTGTAGACACGCACGCACACGTGCTTTCGTCAAGCTCGCGTCCCTGCGGATTGAGACGTATACCTACGTAAAGGTTGACACTAGGGCCCCGTTTGGGCGGCCTCGGTGTTAACGCATCAAATCCTGCGTAAATAGCAAGGGTTGGTTCCTTCTGTTTTTCTGTAGATAGTTTTCGTTTGTATACTCGTCGTTTATATGGCCTTGTAATAATCCGGCCTTGCCGGTTGCGTAATCCGGGTTTGCCGGCCAACTGTAGACCGTCTGGCAATACAATCCGCGGCTCTCCCAGGCGTACAGCCGTGTGCTGAGCTTCCTGAAATCCTCTTCTTCGTATTTCATACCTCCACATGGTATCATATTGGTTTCTTCCTCCGACTTGCTAATCTTTTCTTCCTCCCGCCCTCTATTCCCAATTTGGCGCCGTGAGAGGGACTCCCAGCTCTCCTGCCCATGGCAACTCCATCTCACCCGCGGTGACCTATCCAGCACCGGCCTCCGCACCAGCGAGACATCGCCTCTTGCTCCTATGCTGTCCACTCTGGCTATCTCCATCGAAAGCATCCAGGCTCACGTTCCAATGACTCTTGACCTCAGGGCCTCGAACTATACCAAGTGGCCAACATTCTTTCTCGCCAATCCATAATCGGCAAGTTTGGCCTCCAACACCACGTCAACAGCTCTTTGGCAGAACTAACTGACCGCACACATGTCCAGGAGGTCTTCGCTATTCTCAATTGGCTCTATCTCCTAGCAAATCCTCGATATTGTCTTGTAGCCAACACAGAGGACACACCAGTTGTGGACAAGCACGGCCTCCCTGTTCCGTGACAACATGGCCAAGCGAGCTGTCCGCCTCGACGCCAAGTTCTACAACCTGTTGCAAGGTGACTTTGACTTTGCTACCTATTGCCAGCATCTCAAAACGTTGGCGGTCCGTTAGCCAGTCCCTGACGGTCGCCTCGTCCTGACCCTTCTCTGTTGTCTCTGTTGCAGTTTACCACCACCTGTTGTAGCTTATGACCGCTCTGTGGTCGCTACGACAACTCAACAATCATTACGACCACGTAATGAGTCTGCTCCGACTACTCTGACCACACCCTCACACTCCGAATGCGTACTCATAACTTCTACTAACGAGAGTTACAGTCATATCTTCTGCCATGCCGCGTTCCTTGTAACAGCTCCTTCGACCACGTAGTATCGCTCGATCACCGTAGTCGTAACTCGATTACAACCACGCTGTGACTTACGACCACGTTAAAGGCTCTATAGACTACCGTGGTCGTAACTCTTACGATCACATTTTATGCTCCGCGACCGTGGTCGTAGCTCGTTTACAACCACGTCTTCAGCCAGTTGTGTAATCCAGGTGCCAACCAACTATAGACCATCCGGCAATATAATCTGCAGCTCACCCAGGCATACAGTCATGTGTCAAGCTTCCTGAAATCCTCTTCGTCCTATTTCATACCTTCATACTCGACTTCAGTTTTTGGGCTTTGAAACCGTTTTTCCAATCAAACGTGCAGGTTTCAAAGCCTAAAAATAAACTATATATTTGAAGACGAACCTAAAATAAACTATGAATTTAAAGGTGGGATTTCGTAGCTTCTTTTGAAGCCTAACTTCAAAGCCAAAAAAAGAGAAGACGAGCCTGACCAAACGGTGCCTAAGTCACTAACTACAGATCAGTGCTGAATCAACCATCTTAGAGCATGTTCATATTGGCTTGGAGAAATTAGAAGTTAATATAAACATCCAGCTTTCTGAAACGAGTTCTTCACTTATCTTGCTTCTGTCGTACATACGCATCTTTTACTTTTTTTACCGCTCGCGTACTCCTTCTAATAGATATTTATCTCAGCAATTACTATTTATGAATAGGTCTTAGGCAGCCAATTGAAGTACGGCAGCTGTTAATTTGGTACTCTCGTTTGTCCCAAGTATACGCGACGCTACTGGAGGTGATAAGAACTACTACGCAGCTTTGACTGCAACCACCGATCGAACGAGCTCGCAATCGACGAATCAATTAACCTAGCTTAACGGCTAGCTAGGCTCGGGACCTCTTGCGATGAACGTACTGGGAGTACCAGTCTTGTCTCTTGTTGCGTTGTTTTATGGCGAGCGAAGGAGCATTACTATTGTGCTCATGTCGCAGGCATCTATTGCGACCGGCCACAGTTGACTGTCGACGCCGGCAGAGCTTACCTGCCGGCCGGCTTCCTCCATATGAGCCTTGTGCCGCACATAGATCTCGTCTGTTACTGATCGATCGATGCCCCTACCACTACCATGCATTGCAGCCTTGCAGTTAGTTGCAGAGATCATACAGTAATATCGCTGTACCTACTCATATAAATGGCACATTGTAGTGGTACGTGTCCTCCTGTGCCCTACATGTCGTATCCGGCCATTCTTCTTCTCCGGGTCTCTTTTCTACTTCCGGGTGTAATTACACCCTATATCGTATCTCACAACGTAGTGAGTATCTCGCGTAACAAGGAGTATGTACATATAGTATATGAGTATTTAAGACTATATAGGTAGTATGAACAATTTTTCAGATGTGGTATGTACATTTTTTCAACATACTCCTTTTTATGTACGTATATAAAGGTATTTACAAAATACGCTAAAAACTATAGACTATCTTGCAATTTTTTTATATGGTTCACATTAGAATATCTTATAATTAGTATATGAGTATACCTAAAGTGATAAAGGAGTATTTCAAGTTTATTTATGTGGTATATTGGAGGTAGGTGTAATTATATCCAGAAGTAAAAGGTATTTTTCCCATATATATATATATATATATATATATATATATATATATATATATATATATATATATATATATATATATATATATATATATATATATATATATACGCCTAATGTGGGAGGCCGTTTGGCAGAGGAAATTATTACACGCCGCTGTCATCCAAATATCCAACGGTCCCGACCTTACTACTACTGTACCTTCAGCCCTGCCTGCCTTAAGGCTGCCTACCCGTGCTCCAATAATTTCCTTCTTTTTGTATGGCGCTACTGTCCTACTACGGAGTAGTACTACGCCAAATCGTTCAAAACGATTTTTGTATTCTAGCTTTTAGCTTTTAAATATCAAAAACCATTTTAAATATATTAGTTTTTAATACTATTTATTTTTTCTTTACATTATCTATAAAGATATAATAATTTTTTATTTATAATTAAATGTCTAAGATAAAACTAATATTTGCTACGGTGTCTATTTCAGCAAAATACTATAGTATAGCAAAAAAATCAATAGTAAAAACCGTTTTGAATGGGCCTACGCCGTGCCATTTACATCTTTCACGTCCCCATTTTATACGACCTTAAAGTAAAGCCCTTGCAGTGGATGGTGACGTGGACGCTTCATAATCATTCCTTAACCTCGGCCTTTTCGGCGCGAAATGTTCGTTTAATCATGGCGATGCCGGGAGAATATTACGTAGGTCGCTCCCAGCTTCACGAGACTTACGGAGCTGCGCGCCGATCATATTTGCTCGGGCAATTCTAGTTTAGTATTGCGACGGGTTGCGAAAAGACGAAATGATTGTTTAGTTTAGTTAATCGTGCTCTGGGTAACAACTGGACGGAGAATCTCACTTAGGGCCTATTTGGGAGAACTCCATCAGCTCCAGATTCACGAAAAACAGTTCCACTCCACGAAATTTTACCCAAACGCTCCAGCTCCGCAAAATCTGGATCCACCAAAATCCTGGATCTGAGGGACAGATCCATGGATTTCATGGAGCTCCTCAAGGGATGCTCCACCGTGGAGTTGAGTGGTAATTACCCACCAATGCCACTGGTTACACACCCCATCCCACCAAAAGTGGCCATTCCCACCAAAACCTCAATTTCGTGAATCTGGAGCTGCTGTACAAGCCAAACACTCCATGGTGGGATCCCAGATCCACAGTGGAGCTGCTGCTCCAGATCCACGTTTTCAGTGGTGGAGCTCTCCCAAACAGGCCCAGCTTTTCCAGGCAGCGGGAGGGTCATTATATGCTTCTCCACTCGTACACGGACGCTAGGCCTGAGCGTTCGGGTTACCCGAATTTTTCGGGTCGGGTAGTTCGGGTAATTCGAAATTCGGGTAATGAAAACTGCTACCCGATATTAGCCCCAAAAAAACACTACCCGCAATTTCGGGTACCCGATAATTCGGGTTCGGGTATACCCGATATACCCGAATTTACATAAAACCAGCTAATTTCCCGACAATTCGGGTAATTTACAGACAATTCGGGTAATTCACAGACAATTTCCTGACAATTCGGGTAATTTACAGACAATTTGGGTAATTCGGGTAGTTCGGGTACCGGGGGATATTACCCGAACTACCCAAACTAATTTCGGGTAATCAGAATCGCTATCCGAATTTGGGATCGGGTACCTCGGTTCGGGTATTTCGGGTTCGGGTCCGGGTAATTCGGGTACGGGTAACGAGTAGCGGGTATTTTGCCCAGGCCTAACGGACGCTATTTTTGAGGACTACACCTAGTCCGTTCCTGAGACATGCATCACATTTTGGGTGTTTTTCTTTGAGCAGATGTTAATGATTTAGGTTGTGATTATGGCTTTTAGTTTTAACATAAGTAGTTATATGAACAAATTAAATATTAATAAATTAATAAACCATTTTTAAAAATAACAAAAAAATTATTTAATTTATTTATCCAAAGAAGTCATAAGTCATAGAGAAGAAAACTTTTGCAGCATCTAACGCAAATAAAGTTATTGGTTCCATCTGTATTGTGTTAACTCTTCTGACTTTCTCGAACCACCGGCAACAGCAAATGTTTCTTTCAAAACAAGATTCAACGTGGGATCGCTGTTGCTACACCTCGAAGATGAGGATACTCTCCGATGTTAGATTACCAACACATTTTTCACAGGTTTCTACTCCCAAAAGTCTTATTTCAATATTTAAGGATCATGTGAAAATGTCTAATAATATTGTGACAAACCATTGTCAAGTTTGTAAAGTAGTAATTTAAATTTTGCAAACTTTGTATTTTTCAGTTTTGATATCAGGCAGACCGGTCTGACCGCTGGCTTGTTGCCTGTTAGACTGTTGGCATTCTGTTGGTCAGATCGCTTCGGGCAGTATAACCGCGACGGTCAGACTGCCGGTCGGTAATACCGCAGTTTTGTTACCGGTTGTAACTTTTTTAGAGCGGGCTCTTTTGAGCTAAGTGTGACCGGTGTAACCGGATTTTGGTTGACGGTCAGACCGGCCCTGAATTTTGATTTTATGATTTCTGGAAATGGTTATGAGATGATTCGAATTATGTTTGATCAATTGCATTCGCATGATGCATTTTTGGCTAACGTGAATCAAATTGTAAAGAACTTATGTCTGGAAATAATTTTTTTGTCTTTGATATTCAGGAAAGCTTTATAGTCAACCATGGTTAATGACGGGGGATCAGGACTATGGTCATGGAGGAGCCAAGGCACAAAACGGTCAAGGGTGTCAAGCAAGATGAGCACAAGAAAGACGAAAAATATTGAAGACAGGATTTGAGCAACGTGTTACACCAAGTAGCTTGATTGGTCCAAGTGAGGTGTGGTCTAATGGGACCAGAACGGGACAGACTTACCGATGCGTGGGAAACTATTGGTACACGTGATGAGAAGGTGATTGCCTGCAATGGAAGTTGAAGACCAAATGAAGACAAGGATATTTTGGTAATTTGCCAAATACCAAAAAATGTGTTGGATAAAGACTGCGGCGCTTGAGAAAGCGGTTTAGGTCAAAGAGATGCTGAGAAGATCAAGTGGATCAAAGGTTAAAGATTTAGCAGATTCGGCTTATGTACTTTGAAAAACGTGCATGAGTTAAGTGTGTGAATAAAGTCCGTATTGTGTGGAGTTAACAAAATTTTTCAAATGTGCTAGTGAATAATATCTATTAGGGTTAGATGTGGGCTGATTGCCTTATCTATTTAACGGTTGGGATAGAGACTTGCAAGTTAACCACCAATTATTTCTTATTCCAACCTTGTTTTCTAGGGTTAGGGTTAAAAGAGTAAGTATAGTGATGTGTTCTCTTGCTATTCAAGTGGAGTATCTATAAAATCTTCATTCTCAAGTAGTAATATATCAACTTTGTTCAGCTATCATATTATCTCTTTATTTTGGTTAATTTACTCTTGTTCTTATTGGTTTTGATCTACGTTCTCCCCTTCTTGATCATACTATGTGCCAAGAATGTATAAATGATGGAGCTAACTAGGAACCAAGTCTTGTAAGATTTCGAAGTTGCCTTGTTTTGCTTGGTTTCGGTGTGATCTTGGAGTTTTTTGACAACATAGGAAGTGTTCTTTTTGGCTAGGGTGATGATTTTTAGTTCTAACGTGAGTGATTGTGCAAATGAACTGAATGCCGATAAACCATTTTATTTATTTATTTATTAGAGAACCATAAGTTATAAGCTGAAAAAAAGGATCATAAGTACTTGTATTTTTGCTAGAGCGCTTGCAGCATCGTAATTAATTTGTGACAATTGAGGATTAGGGTCTCTAAGATTAAAAAAAATTCTTTTACGACCTACTCCTCCTTCCGTCTGATGCTAATGGTGAAATAGAGACGTCTGGCTTCGAAGTATGCAGAGCCACACCAGTAAGCGCCGGGGGGGGGGGGGGGGGGGGGGGGGGGCATCACACAAGCGGACAGAGAACAAACCAGCACGTTTAGCTTGTTTGCTCACAAGCAACAAAAGCTGAGGCATCAGAGATCTGCATTCTGAAGAGTTCACCGGAAAGCTGTTCGCGTCACGCACGTTGGGACCCTGGCCGGCCCCATCGCCCATTTGTCACATTCGCCGCTCCGTCCACCGGCTACGCAGGGCTGTTATTTTTGTAGTCGGGTTTTGGTTTTCTTATATGGTTTTTAGTTTTTACGTAATTTGTGAGAGAATATATAGTAAGAGAAAGTCATACGTAGTTTTAGTTAATATAAATGAAGTCGTTATAATGTGTACTATGATTAATTTATAAACTTTATCTTAAAAAATACTTACGGCTGAAAAGCACTGTAGCTGGCTGAAAAAGCACTGTAGTTGACAGAGACTTATTTAGCATAATTAAATTTAAAAAAAATAAAAAATATGTTAGCCCATTATGTATAATACAAATACATACAGGAAAAAAAGAACCGGCAAAAAAGCTCAACAAAAAGCCAAAAGTTCAGAAAAACACGAAATTTATGAATAGTGAAAAATAAGTCGGAAGCCAGAAGCTGAAGCCATTTTGATCACAGCCCATTTGAAAGTTAGTTACTATAAAAAATAAAATATATTTTTTAGAAACTGAAAAGTAGAGTCCTTGAAATGTGAAGAGAAGAGGCCCTTAACTGTTCGTAGCAGTTGGCGAGTTCCAAACAGTTGCTTGCATCCAACGAGGTTGGCATGCATGTTACTACCAGCTGACCGTGTGAAATACAAGCAGCTAGGCGTAACCTTTTGCCGGATGCCTGTGCTAGTAGTACTATTCTAATGTCGCGTTGGGCACGCACCTTTTTTTTTTGGTTTTTGTGTCAATGTGCGCCGTTCGATCAACCCTGCGAACTCACTGTGATGGTCCTGTGCCGTGTGGGCACATGTGCTCGATGGGTTGGCTTTGCGGCTTAATTTTATAAACTCGTTGTAGGGTAGAGTGATCGATGTGTCTGCATTCTGGCTCAAAGCATTTCCCGACCACGGATAGGTACCATGTGTTCCCATTCAATTGTCACTTATTTGATTCTATCTCAGAGGTGGTTTGGCTGAATGCCCTTAGCTCTTGAAGTTAGCAATAAATGGTAATAAATGGTCTGTTCTTTAGACTGTTGTTGTGATTTTTAGTTTATAGTTTTTGAATTCTGCCGATTCGTAAAAGACAGTATATAAAGGAAAACAGTCGCATGCGATTTTAACCGATATAGTTGAACTCGATACAATATCTACTACAATCTACATATAGACTACACTTTAAAAATATATCGTTTAAAAACTAGTTATTGTAGCGACCTAAGCGTAAGCCAAAAGCCCACGAATTGATGTTTTTTTATTATTTGTGCCACATCGACGTATAACCGCCTGTGATCTATGACACTAGGGCTCAGAAAATCTATGAGCCTAAGAAATGCAGGAAAAAAACACCATGTCCCAAGCTGGGCCAAAGAAATTTCAGTGTGTAGCAATGCGTGATAAAAATGTCCTTGTACAACATGAGTTAATCGATACTCTTAAAGGGACACACTACAAAAGACATCCGCTAAAAACTAGAAGGTGATAGAACAGAAGACTACCAGTACAACCATCTATGTCTCTCCGATGAGGTAAATACTTGGTGATAAAGTACAATTCGACGAAGAAATTATGGAAGAATTTAGAAGAATTGTATATGGCAGAGTCACGGATAAATCGGTGGGTGTTGAAACAACAACTGTAAAGGTTGTGTATAGAGGAAGATACATGGTTCGTTAACCATCTTAATATCTGTAGGATTAAGGATACCGACTAGAGGGGGTGAATAGGAAGGTTTTAAAAAATTTCTTTTCTTTTAAATAATTTTCTATAATTTCAATATAGCAAGAACGTAAACCACTTAAACCTACACAATTCTAGTCAAGAGAGAAACAATACTAGCTATATATCAAGCAAATAATCACAATAATACTAACAAATAAGAGATAGAAGAAAATATGAGAGAGATGTACACAACTGATATTTTACTGTGGTGTTTGGAAACTTGTCGGTTTCCCCTAATCCACGTTGAGGTTAGCCCGAACAAATCGGACCGGCTCCACAAATTAAACCGAAACACCTCGAGTCCACTAGAGGTAGCTCTTCCCCGCTCCGGTTAGGTGAGCTCCAACTTTCACACTAATGTCGGGTCTTCTCACGAACTCCTTTGAGAAGATCACCGATCCAACTCCGCCCAATCGTCCAGGTGCATGGCAAGCACCAAGAGTAATAAACCAGAGCTTCACTTGAATGCAAACAAGTGCCAAAGGATCAATTAATGAATGCTATGCACTTTTTGCTCAACCACCTCAAAATGAATGCTCAAAGTGAAAAGAGGTGTGGAGTGAATACTCTATGCTCAAGAAATGTTCAATGAGTCTCTTCTTACTGTCATTGAGCAGTGGTACGGGTATTTATACCCCTCACCAACCAAAACTAGCCGTTTGGAACAAATTTCAGAAAATTCAGGGCGAGCGGAACTACCGTCGGCCAAAGGCCGGTAGTTCTGCTCCACCTCTGGCGCGGCAGAACGGCTATGTCAGAGGCTCTGCAGTAGCCGTTGGAAAGTCGGCGCAGTACTACCGCCGTTATAAATTCTGGTACTACCGCTCTGCGGTAGTTCCGCGAAGTCGGCGCGGTACTACTGATTGGGCTGGAGCCCAACTTGACGCTCTCTGAAAAAAGGTTCCACTCATTCTCCGGAGCTTCCGGGCTCCAAAAGTACCGCTCTATACTGCAGAACTACCGCTTCCAGCGGTAGTTCCGGCGTTGAAATTGCCGGTACTTCCGATCCCGCGAAATTCCAAACCTCACTCGGAGGGCGCTCTCTGGAAAAAAGGCTCCGCTCGGACTTCGGAGCTTCTGGTCGCCGGATTGGCTTTTTAAAATAGATTTTTAAAGTACGCATGATCCTTGTTTGATCCCAATGGCACATAAATTTTGCTATCAAGGTACTTGTCATGATCCCTCTTTATGGTACAATTATTTACCCTATAATCCAGTCTTCCACTTTTTCTTCTAAGACCGGTAAAAGTAAAAAGGGATCATATTCTAAGTATACCTTTGTCTTGAGCCATTTTTGGTCTTCACAATGATCCTATTCTAAGTAAATACTCATATCCCATCTGCAGTTATGTGCAAAACTGCAAAGACGATTACAAAATCTAGTAGATTCAAAGGCGAAGGTGTGAGCTGTTGGGAGAAGGAAGACATGATGAGACTAAGCAAGTAGTACTGATGAGCAGGTGGTGTTCGTAGGAGGTACACACTATGGCATGGAAGGTTTTAAGAGCAGGAGGTGTGGTTAATCAAACTACGCAACAAAAGAGCTCTCAAGTGGAGAGTTGGGCGGGTTAATCCAGACACTGGCATGCATATTATGGTGATATGCATGAGCTGCTGTGATGGGGCACTACTAAACGTGGTTGTAAAAATATGAAAAAATGGAGTTGAACTGGAGTGAGTTCTTTGAGGAGCACATTGATTTCAACGGATAAGAGTTAATGTGAATATTGTTAAGTATGTTGACTCATACTATAGACTTTTAGAATTTGGAAATGTATACTCGAAGGAGTCATAGATGAATCATAATAGGAGTATGTTTCTTACTTTCTTTTGAAGTAGAATTCCTACTACATTTTTTAGGAGAGTTTGGAAGGACTATATAAAGCCATAAGATGTGGATATGGAAAACCCAAGAAACCAAGCAAAGAAGTCTCTCATCTAAAGGTAGAGGTGCATGAGAGAATCAAATGCTAGATTTTTCTTTAGTACTAGATTCTTGTACAGTGTAAGGATCTGAAGGTTATAAAAGAATCAAGATGGTTGTAAGGGAGCGATAATGCCATGTATACTTTTGAGGTTGTGCTTAATGAATTTGCTGTCGGCTGTGCCAAATCTTTTCACTCTTGTTGTGGTTGCTTTGATGTCACTATTTTGTTTCTCTCTACGTGATTCGTATTCTTCGTTCTTGATACCGTGCACTCTTGCACTGTAACACACAAACTCTGATACGATCCGAAGCTACTGCACATAAGAAAGGATATAAGAGTGCAACAGTAGCAATTCGAGAAAATGCATGGAAAGCCTATTTGGATGAGGAGGTGGTGGTGTATGGAGAACGGCAAGTAGGCATGCTCGTTAGAGAAAAAGGTTGCGGTCACGATGGGGGAGAAACCACGACACTGTTCGTCAAGGCAGCACCTAGGTGGCTACGTCATTTGCCGCTTGTGGTGGCTGTTGCTGTGTGCAGAGCGCAACATATGGTTAGAGCTCATGGAGGCTGTGGCCTACTGCCAGCGGTGTTGCTTGGGCGCCGTCTAGGATGCTGTGTGAGCTTGACAAAGCCATTGGTGGTAGTAGTGAAGACAGGACGAAAATGGAGGGTGGGCTCAAAGAACTAAATTAAATTGATACAAATATAGTATTTTACACTTATGTACTCATATATGATTAGAAGGGAAGCAAAGAAAAAAAAAAAGAGAAAATACAATTAAGGTACCTCACTAGCGGAAGGTGTATCACGAAAAATATATAAATATGCTTCTAGTGAGTAACGATCTTCCATTTGTGTACCAAAATTATTGATAAAATCAAAATGAGCAAACAAACATAAAATAGAGAAATTACCGTGAAGTTATAATTGGACGGCTCGATCTTCTCTACTTACTAACGGAAACTGAAATGCTAAGCCGTTGAGCCATGTACAGGTGTGCCAGATCAAAATCTGTATTTTTTTTACAAGCTTATGATCCATGTATAAAATCATAAAAAATCCCACAAACTCGACTCTGATAGGAATAAGTACAAATCTAGCCAAATTTCTTTTTCTTCCTTTTTCCTATTTTTTCTCTTCCTAATTTCCTTTCTTCTCCCTCTTTCCTTTCCTTTTCCTTTTTTCTTTTTCTTTCCCCCATTCCTTTCTTTTCCCCTGCTTCCACTTCTCTCTCTATTCTCCTACCGTCGTTAAGATTGTCTTATTTGCTTATGCTATAGATATATTCATAAAAAACTTGTGCTTGTGATGTCCTAGCTATACTAGAATTGTGTAGAATTAAATTGCTTTGAAATCTTGCTTAAAAATAAATTGTGGTAATTACTTTTAGAAGGCATAATTTTTTTTGAACCTTCTATTCATCTCTTTTAATCAGTTATCCTTGATTCTACGTAATGTCACTGTTATCGTGCGCTGCTTCTGAGCTTTGGTAGTTTGAGAGTGACTCTTAACAGAGAATAGACTAAATCCTAAGAAAACCTATCCGGTGGATACACCCCTGATTCGCGGAGCTTGCGCAAGGCAAGACCGCCTCAGTGGCCTCCTTTCGATGGATCCAGGGGCGTGAGCTCGTCTTGGACTGTGGCACAGACAAGTTTGACGTCTGGGACGACGCCTCGTGAGAACACAGCGGATGAGAAGCATCGCGACAGGTTAAGTTAGCATGGGACGGTAAATGCGCCGTTCGAGGTGAAAACGTCCTTTCGGATGTAAGGTCCAGAGCCATACCGAAAGGCATACAACTCGCAACTTGTGTTTATATTAGTATATTTCTGTCGCATCATAACAGTATTATCTTTTTAAAAACCATTGTCCAGTGGAACGAGCGTTCGCTCATGGCAGTTCAATTCGCATGCAGTACGTAGTAATCGTTGACTTGAAACAGTGTCTAACGTAGAGTACACCTACTAGTACGTATAAATAATATACTAGTAACAGTACATACACCTATAATGCTACTATAACGGAGTGATCAGTCGATTATCATCACTCGGTAATGATACGCAGCCGTATCGTATGGAGTAGTAGTGCTACGTAGGTATGAATTTTCGATTTGTTTTTGCGAAAGGAAGGGAGCAGTTGTGGGCAGTGGAAGGAGTCAATTCGTCCGCAATCATCAATCATGCCGCTGTCAAAAACAGTTACTGCGAGTGCTCGCTCTCCTATGCCAACGACGCCGAGAGGAGGACGATGATGCACATGCGGCAGTCTGCGGCGTTCACCCGGGACGTCGTCCTCCTCTGCCGTCGCCTCTGGTTGGTTTGGGTGGGCTCTCTTTTTCCACCGCTGCGCCTCGTGACCGCGCCGGATAAGCTCCAGGCCTCAGCAATGGTGGGACGGACACACTACCGCTGCTGTACGTGAATGGGTCATTGGTTTGAGTCTTAAGGTTACCACGCTTAAGTCACAGTTTGTTAGGTGTTTATTTGGTTTATTGTTATAGTTGTATTTGTTTAGCCTATGGGCTACATACCATAGACTCAAATTCTTATCCAACGTAATGGCCAATTTCGGTTTGATCTTTTGACTTCTGGTTTATTTTTTACTATTCATAATTTTTTTCTTGTTTTTTGGCTTTTTTGTCGGTTCTTTTTTCCCGTATTCGTTTGTATTGTCCGTGATGGACTAACCTATTTTTTCCATTTTTAAAAATTTTTAAAATTTAGTTACGTCAAATAAACCATCATCAGCCACTGTGTAATTTCAGTCGGTTACATTGCAACTTTAACCATAAGCCAGTTTATTTCAGCCAATCAAACGTCACCAATTGTCAAACTTGTGGCTAGCATTTTATTGGATACATTTTTTTTGTGACATGTCATATTTTACCTAAGTTTCGTTATAACAAATTTGGCCATGAACAAAAAGCCCATGTGTATATAATACACGAGTGCTAGACGTACTACTGCTACTCAGAAAATTAAAAAAAGGACTACTCACTACAGTAGTGTTGTGTGGACTGGACTATAGAATAGCAGTAGAAAAGAAGAGAAACGGAGAGGCCTGTACTGCAATGGAAATACAGAGGCCGGGTTTGTCATTAGCTGTGCGCGTGTGGATACATTGATGCCTCAGCGCCTGTAGCTTTTAACGCAGCCGCAGGAGGAGCAGCAGCAGAAGAAGCTCGTCAGCATGCAGCGCAGCAGGTGAGCAGCGCGGTGAGAGGCAGCAGCAGCAGGCAGGGCAAAAAAGAAGAAGAGTGACGAGAGGCCGAAGGGGAAGCCAAAGATAGGGAGTGATCGCGAACACATCTGCCAGAGGAATTTCAGTGTCCCCACGCCACCACTTCCTTCTCTCCACACACACACGCACTCTCTCTACACTTTCCTCTCTCTCTCTCTCTCTCTCTCCGCCGCTGCCTCCATGTAAGCGAGTAGCCTTCCATTTCCATATCATCGTCATCATCATGCTCGCATCCCACAGAGACATATAAATCACAGGAATATAAGTGACAAAAAGGAAAGGAAAAAGAAACAGACAGGTTCCCCGCCACACTAGATTGACAGGGCCAGGTGAGGAGGCATGTAGCGGTGTAGCTAGGCTCTTGGAAGCGCTCGAGATAGCGAGGTGGAGTGGTGGTAGTCGAGTAGTTGGAGGGATAGAGACAGGGCAGTCTAGTGCACTATCTGCGGGAGGAGCCAGGGAAGAAGACCTCAGCCTCAGCTGTGTCAGTAGTGGAGATTTTTTATTCTTCTTCTTCTTTTTCCTCGGCCGCCGCCGCAGCCGCCGCCGCCTCGCTTGTGTGGCGTAGTAGTAGTAGCTGCTGATTGCTTTATTAGCCGTGTTTTTAATCTCCGCAGCTGCGAAATCCGTGGCTATAAGTGTGGCTTCGGGACGGCGCTTCCCCTCCGACACCGGCGCCTTCGCGGACTGGGTCGCCTCCTCCGCCGCCGCAGGCCGCGGGGACGACCTCTCCCTCGGATTCAATGCAAGCGCAGCCGCCGCCGCGGCAGCGGCCGCCTCCAGCGCCTCTCTGGGGGCCGGACTCTGGGGCCCGGCCTCCTCCGCCGCGTCGCGCCAGGCCGCGGCGCTGAACTACGGGATGACCGACGTCGGGATGGTCGTCGTCGCGCCAGCGGCTTCCTTCCACCACACGCACCACCACCACCACCACCACGAGGCCGCCGCCGCGGCTGCGGCCGCCGATCCCATCTTCCCGCTGCTCTCCGCCGGCCCCTGCGTGCTTGATCCGGACACGGCCAAGTCCGCCTCGGCGGCGGCGGTGAGCAGCGGCATCCAATTCTGGCAGTCGCAGCCGCCGCAGCAGTCGCCGTCATCGGCGGCGGGTGGTAACCCTAACCCTAGCGCCAGCGCCTTCTACCTCAAGAAGCACTTCCCGATGCTGGACACCGGCTCCGGGTCGTCCGGCTCCGGCGCGACCACGTGCCAGGACTGCGGCAACCAGGCGAAGAAGGACTGCGGCCACAGCCGGTGCCGCACGTGCTGCAAGAGCCGCGGCTTCGACTGCTCGACCCACGTTAAGAGCACCTGGGTCCCCGCCGCCCGCCGCCGTGAGCGCCAGCAGCTCCCCGGTTCCGGCTCCGTCTCCTCCCCAGCAACTGCCTCCACAGCCGCCGCTGCAGTCTCCGCCTCCGCCTCGAAGAAGCCTCGCCTTCTCTCCTCCCAAACCACCACCTCGCACACCTCCACCTCCAACGCCACCACCCCTCGCAGCTTCGACACCACTTCCAGCCATCAAGGTAACGCTGATGGCAACCTACTGTACGTATATACGCATGCGTAAATAATTCGGTACAGTTTGTGTGCTAACCAAATTAAGATTGTGTCGATCTCTGCAGACGCGTCGTTCAGGGAGAGCCTGCCGAGGCACGTGCGCGCGCCGACTCTGTTCAAGTGCGTGCGCGTGACGTCCATCGACGACGGCGAGGACGAGTTCGCGTACCAGGCGACGGTGACCATCAACGGCCACGTGTTCAAGGGGTTCCTGTACGACCAGGGCGTCGACGACGGCCGCCTTGCGGCCACGAGCAATGACGACTCGACCGCCTGCGTGCCCAACATCTCCGAGCTCCACCTCGGCGGGGCGTCCGTCTCCGGCCCCGGTGGCAATGCCGTGAGGGAAGGCGGGTCTTCCATGCTGCCCTCGGACCTGTACGGCGGCAGCAGCGGCGGCGGAGGGCCGCACATTCTTGGCGGGTCGAGCTATGGTAACACCATGAACTGAGCTAATAGAAGAGTAAGGTTACATCGATCATTACCATTCTTTCTTTCTTTCTTTTTTCCTCCATCATTGCTACTACAATTCTCCATCTTTCTTGCGCGTACCATTAGATGGCATAGATGCATGGTGTTTGTTCAACTTATTTCTAGCTTCGATGGTGTTATTGTCGTTGTATAACATTGAAGAATTGTTGTTACTAGTTGTTGGTACTCCAGTATTGCTAGTTCTTTTTCTAGCCTAGTAGAGAATAATAATTGTTAGGAATTCGAAAGAAGATAGTGCAAGATTAAATCTTTGTGCATCATAAGATATTGGCCATGTTCTTTTTGTCTTTTGCTTCTTGGAAGGTTGAGGCGACTAAATTTTTTTTTATCTTTCCGTCACCTAAAGTTGCATTTTGAATCACCTGAAATTGTACATGTTTTTTTGGAGGGGGGCTGCAATTTTAGTTGATTGAAGTTGCACTCTTAATCACCTAAAGTTGCAGCTGTTTTTTTTGGAGTGGGGTTGCAATTTTAGTTCATTGAGAGTGCAATTTCAGGTGACTGAAACATAAAAAAATTTCAGTCGCCTGTGCAATAGCAAAACTGTTGAAACAAACGATAAATAGGGCGGTTTCTTCAAGTCAATTTTTCAAACTATTTCTTGAGCTCAGAACCATATACGCACTGCTATTTTAAAAATCACAGATAAAAATCATCAACCATAATCAAAAGTCAGCGACTGAAAAAAGAACAGTGGCATTGCTCTGCCGGTTCTTGCTCCTTTGTTCCCGATGCTTGTCTTTCCATATACGGGGATGTGTTCAGGAGTGCAAGCCATATAGGCCGTGGGGATCGCTTCGAGCAGCTAGAGGCGTGCACTGTTCAGTCTCGTGATAGATACTAGATTGAGTTGAAATGTTGACTCTTTTTAACACTTGGCTGGCCTCCACTCTTTGCGTGCTTAATTTGGCCTCCAATGTTCTTAGCATGTTCAGCAGCACTGCATTCTTTTCTTCGTTTGTTTTTCCTCTTTTTCTATGGGTAGGTACGAAGGCATGGATTCTTGGCTTGGCTTTGTGCTGTGTAGAGCATCTTCTACTAGCATGCATTGGGACTAGTATCCTACAGGCCAACGTGTAATGCATGTGAGGAGAGAATTCTTGCGCTTATTTTAGACTATCTTGTGCTTAAACTACATTAGCCCGATCACTGCTGCTGCTGCTGCTCTTTTGACATGTAGAGGAAGGGGAGGCAGGATCATGCTGGATTCCTGCCTCCCTTCACCTCATTTTTTTGTGCAACTCCCCATATTTATTACTTATGCCGGATCCCATCGAGGATGACAAGATGTGAAAACAAAGAAAGGTGGTGTTAAAACTTAGACGTGTTTTTTTTTGGTAAATAGGGTGTGTTTGATTTGGTTCGTTTGTCTTGGATTGCAGTTGGCTGATGCTTCGTTTTCCTTTTGCTTGTCCAGCGAGTGAAAATTTTGGTCGGCTTGCTTAAGCCTCTGTAACAAGTGAACAGCACATGGGTCGTATCGCCAGTCATGAGCTGTGAAGAACACTTTAAATTTGGGATTGATGTTGTTGGGCTATCTTGTCATCATCAAAGCTGCTATTATCTCATGTGTGATGATGGCATTGGTCCATGTCGCCTTGTCGACTGTTGCCAACCTTTGGGGAGCACGGTTACTGTTCAGCTTGCTTCTTTATTTGATGAACTAGAAAGTTGGATTGGCGTATTCGTAGGCCTTGACTCCATGAATTGTGTTATTGCTTGGCTAATGGAACATTTGGCTAAATTCGTAAAGCTTGCTTCTTTAATTTGCTTTCTGATGTGCTATTTGTATTTAACGATTCATAGTTTCTGGATAATGTACTAGACTGTTGGTTTGTTAGTATGTTTGCGTTTGGACTTGCTCCGCATGACAGCACATATTCAGACTTTTGCATTGCACTCTTGGACATTTTTATGTTTATATTAGCAGTACTGAAATGCATGCTAGGTTCTTTTGGTTTGTGGAGAGGCGTTTGCCACTTGACAGACTGGCTCAACTGACTGAATTTGTTTGAGGCATATAATTGGTGCAATCGTTTTGTTTGCTGTGTGGATATGCATCTGCAAAATGCACGTTCATCACATGTAGTATTGGCCTGTTCTTTTGTGGTTTTTGGTTTCTGTACAGGAGTGTTTTTTTTCAAGATAGGATTTACTAGTTAATTGTAGTACATATTGTACCAACTTTGTTTATAGAGTATTGCTATACAACAGGTGCAGATTAATTTGGGACGTTAGATCTCCATCCAACGGATCCACTCATACAAGCCCCCTTCAAAAAAATGCCCCCTCAAAAAAAAATGATCTAAGGCATTGGATCTCCATCTAACGGCTCAAAAATCTGACTATTTTTGTCCTAAAAAACAGTCACCTGTTGTATAGACACTCCCTTATTTATATTGGTAAAAACCGCATGTGAATTTTAATTACTCTGTAATCTCTTACACAAATAGCTACAAATCATAACCAAAAGGCATAAGCCGCAGCCACCAAATAACAGGCCCATTATTTAGCATGCTAACTTCTGTTACGTCTCTTTTCTTTTCTTTCTTTTGGACAATAAATGCGACGTGCCTAGTAATGTGGACATCTGTTTGTTGTCTTTTGTGATGATGGTGATCCAACTGGTTGGTCCAACTTCCATTTGGCAACGTTTCTTATTCCCCAGTTGCTATTTTTGAAACATTCTTGTGTCTCATGTGATTCTAATCTCAACTTATTTATTGAATGGTTGAACTACTACAAGCTAAGCCAGTAGTGCGTTTGTGATTCTTTTGGAATTTTTAATGTATCCTTTGCTATTGTTAAACAGAGGATTTTCTCCTAAAAAAACATTAGAATTCTTTCTCATGGATGGCACTTTCAGTGTTTATACAACTTCTGATTATTGAGATCTGTTAACAGTAGTTTGGATTTTTAAATTTGATGTGTTCCGATTTTCACTTGTGTGCCAGTCTAGGTACCTTAGGTAATTTTACAATACAACTAAGAAAGGCAGTGTGTGGAGAGGTAATTTGTTGTTCACTGGTTAACCCCCTTAAAAACACAATTTATCAATACTTAGCAATGTCCATTGCTGCTGTGCATCAACTGATGAATCGTGCTCTACTTATCAAATTGAGCAGCTTTTCATATTTTAACAAGACGCATTGCTCGGATTGCTAACCTATTTGTCGAAACGTTGAGAAAATAGTCGTCCACTAGGGTTGTGCGCTTTCCCCTAGCTACTCAGTTTTACATCTATAGCCGCTTAATGTCTGTGGTATGCTTATTGTAGTGATATTTTTTTCGTGCATTAATACCCGTGCTTCTAGCCATAATCATGTCTAGCGTGTTGTGTTTAGCAATCATTTGTACAGTTTCTGTTTCCTTTTAATCTAAGGTTTGGCTGATGCGGATTTGCTTATAAATAGGGGATTCTGAATTGAAAGGAGTATAGATTACTCTTCTGTACTTTTCAAAAGAAAATTACTCGCTATGATTTGTATTATTGGATATTATAGGCTAGATTATTCTCTCTACAATTTTCATAAGAAGACATTCATCTAAAGTTGAGGTCCGTGAAAATATTAGAGGTTAGGTTATTTTTTACCACTATATTCTTATATAGGGTAAGGATCTGAGTGTCCTAAAAGATTCGAGAGGGTTATGAGCGTCCTAAAAGATTCGAGAGGGTTATGAGCGTCCTAAAAGATTCGAGAGGGTTATGAGTGTCCTAAAAGATTCGAGAGGGTTACGAGTGTTCTAAAAGATTCGAGAGGGTGCGGTCGACTTCACCAAATTTTGTATAGGGTAAGGATATGTGAGTCCTAAAAGATTCAAGAGAGTTAGAGAGGGTGATACTTTTATATTATTTTGAGATTGTGTTTAAGAAATTTGCGGTTGGCTTCACTAAACCTTCTATCGTTGTGTTTGCTTTAACATCGTTATTCTAGTTCTCTCTACGAGATTATCTTTTTTGTTCTTGATATCGTTTAGCTCGTATTGTATTCTATAAATTCTCATTCGATCTGGTAGTTGCTATATATAAGAAAGGGTGTACCAATATCTCAGTTTTATAGGAGAATATGGTTGGGTTCATTTTTGCTTATAGTTTATGCTTATGTACTGTAGCTACAGTAGATTTTTCAAAAACGATACATTTTTTGAGACGGGATTTAAAGAACAATTGTAGTAAAAACTGTACTGAGTTTAGTTATACTCACTAAAATCATATATGACTATTTTTATATAATATCTCTTACAAATAGACCAAAATTTAAAAACTACAGTCATAAAGTCACAGTTCTAAAAAAACCATCCTATAGATGGCATGGGGAGCTTTTTGCTCTTATAGTGATGTTTTTAATATATATACTGAGAATCTGCTCTTGCTGCGTTGAGGGCATTACTTAGTTGAGTTTTTACATATACCATAGGGATATTTGCCCCTCTACTTCCGAAAAATTCACACTGCGATGCAAATTACATTCCTAGGCCTTCGAGTTCCTAAACACCTTATGTTGATTTTGGTAGTTACGGGATCTAGATGTTTCTTGATTTGTTACGTTCATATCCATTTATGGCCTCTTCTTTTCTTTCAACTCATGGTTTTTTTAATAAATAAACAGACAGTTTTTTTGTCGTCTTCTCGAAACGGTTTTTCAAAAATAGTCTATTCAAAACAATTTATTGACTTATCAGTATTCGATATATTCACGTAAACACTCAATATGACTAAAAGCCATCCATCATAATCATAACCTGCAGAAAAGAACCCACACTACTTGTCACCAGATATTTGCGCTAGATATTTCAAAGGTGTCGGTCATGTCATTTTATGACTTTTATGTCTCTTGTCTACTCTTTTTTCCGAATAGACATTCTTTAGTACGTACGTTCTGTTTGTTGGTCTGAGACGTGTAATGTTTGTACTCGAAATGAGCCTTCTCTGATTTGGAACATGCAGGAGTTGCTTTTGAACATACTGAATGCAATGCAAGAATACCTTCTAGCTAACCTGCCAGTGGATTTAAGTCTGTGTTTGCTCTATGTTAAAGCTGTATTCGGCTATTCGCTCAGAAAAATCACGGTGGGATGTGTGAAGAGAAACGGATGATGTTGCTGTTTGGGCATGTGTATAGCTTCTATTTAGGTTCTACAGCTCTGTTGCCTTATGTTTGCATAGGAAGTCATGCCTCACATAGCATGTGCTGGCTAAATGCTGCAAATACATTAGATAAATTGGAGTTCAAAATAAGTACAAATGTACGCCACTGTGCTTGATGCTAGAAGGACAGTTGAATTATGCTGCAAATAAACAATCGCTTAATTTATGTGTTCAGGGTACAGTTAGTGTTCTAGTAATGATCCGGAAGCCGCTCATGGAATGCCGTACCGGTGTTGATTAAAGGAGTCGCCATTTATCTGTTGCTGAAGTGTAAAGGCTAGAGCTGTCCGTGCTTGTCGGAGAGGAGATACTGTGCAAGTGTGAGTCTTCTTTTTTGGTTATATGTTTGGATGTATGAATTTTTATGGAACCGCACGAATAATCATGGTACACCATTGCTTGTTGTTTCCTGCTTTGTCTTTGGATACGGTAGGCATTTTTATCTTTGCTTTATTCTTGAAACCTCTCTTTCTTCTTTCCCCCTTGTGTTGTTGTCGTCGCTTTGGTAGTTGCTGCAAAATAGTCGGGTTCTGAACGACGGTACATATTGCAGAACCAAAAGCAGTGGCAATGATCATGACAAAGCTAGCTATGTACTGGTCGAATTTTCCTCGTTTCAGATTTCAATTGAAGGTTCTGTCCTGTCGTGCTGTTCTTCAACAACGGAAGACACGCCTGATGTTAACCAGCTAGGGGTGAGGAAATCTTTACCTGTGTTTATCTCTCTCCTGTACTTTATTGCCGACTGAGAAGTGCCAACCAATGGATGATCATATCTGTAGTTATGTACTATGTACCTTGTTTATTTTATGCTCAATGGCTCAATGCAGTGTTTCTTGCCTTGTATACCATGAATCTGAACCCATTTTTGTGATCTGATCTGATGCTCTACAGCGAACTAGCGAGATACTCCTATTTCTCTACACCGAGGTGAGGTGCAGACCAGGTATAGTAGTGGAAGCATTCCGTGCCATCCATCCATGCCACGCGAATGTACTAGCAGCTAGCAGGGTGTCATGGAAACCCTAGGTCGTAGGGACAAACTTTTGCAAGATAAAGTTGCGTGATTGCTTGTGGTACAGGACACGGGTCTCGTCATGAGGGTCACCTTTGGCCACAGCAGTAGTACACCACTGTGCAGCGATGTTCAAGGTCCTGCGAGCGGCGAGCTAATGGCCACAAGTTTCAGTGTTCAGTCCAGTCGCCGAGCAGGCATCGGCATCGGCACGCAGGGAATATCGTCGGAAACAGTGGTCGTCTCTCCATGTGTAACAGTGCGAAGCGAATGCGTATCGGTATCAACGAAGATGAATCAGCCATGGGCGGCACGACTGCACGAGGGAAAGGGGAGAGAGATTCTGCACAGAACTTAGACCTCGGCACCGTGCAATGGCCGACGATGGAGTTGACTGCAGCGCCATGGAGACACTGTTGCAGGGAACACGGAAGCGCACCTCGCTCGCCTGCATTCTCCCAGGCCACAGCTGTTGTAGGGCTCTGTCGTCTGCCTCTTGTTGCGTGAAAGCCTCATCCCGTGGCTGTGGGTGGTTTGATTTGTCATGGACGGCGTTTGTACCGTTTTCAACGATTACAGCAAAAAGAAAAAACATTGCCATGGATTACCTTCATAATTTGGAAGTTGCAGGTAAAGGCAAGTAAAACTTGAAGGAAGCAAACCCTCAAACGAAGACGAAATAAAATGGGGCTGATGAGAGATCTGGAAATCAATCAAAATTCAGAAGAGTAAATTCAGGTTTGATTCATTAAAACAAAATCACTTCCTGTCTGGATCGTTAATTTTTCCTCTTCCTTGACATGAGATCGAGACTGTTATGAATGTTTATGACTTGTTTCTGTTAGTTCAGCACTTCAAGGGTTTAATTGGTTTGAAGAAAACCCCCAAGTTCATTAGCATCCTGAATACTGAACAGTTGCTTTTGCATCTCCTGCCAAAATTTACCTTCTATTTTCTGCCTTTTTTTTTTATCATAGGTAGATGTGAAATGTTGTGCATGGAGAAACCTTCAGTATATCTAAGCTACGCTATGCAGAGAGCAATATGTTACCATGCGTTACTCTTTTGCATAGGTCAAGCAGCTTTGCCGTTACCATGATCCACTAAACAAGTTTTTCTTTTCGTTCGCTCCCTTTTCTTACTTGTGCGAAGCCATGCTACTTTAGCAATGGCTGATATATACAGTATAAGATATACGTACTTTAAAAAATTGAACCAACGCCCATGATTTCAGGTACGCAAGGAGAGACCGAAGCAGGAGCAGGTCGCGCAGTCAAGTGAGACGCCGTGATCATGGAGGATATCGCCGGCCGACCCCATGCAAGACGCAGCCTTATTTGTTGGATTTATTATACATAGACAACTAATCTGGATTTTTCCTGAGTCTCATCCGAATTTTTTATTGCATAAATTCATAATACAAGCAACAACAGCACTAAATTGGACAAAATTCAGTCCGAACAAAAATTCAGCTGTGCTAACTGATACGTGCGTACCTCTTTAACTCCAATGAGGATAATTACTCTTGTAAACAGGTTTACTTGCATCTAGTTTTATACATTTAGTATAGTAGGTTAAATTCGCTAATTAAGTGAAAAGACTGGGTAATGATGACATGTTTTGACTTTTGATAATCTGTAATTGACTAAAGAATTTTAGTGCTATTTTTAATTATCTTTGAGATATTTTATAGTTATTAACTACAGAGTGCTTACGATCCACCAAAGTAAATTGTGCCAAGAGGCCCTATGACAACAGTGGAGCAGAACTGAAGCAAAATGATCAATTATATTGCATGAGTTCGTATGAGTACGCATCACATGAGTACATCACAGAATGTGCACAAATTCATTTATAGTTGTTTTGCCATTATTTCATACGACCTTGAGAGTAGAGTAATATACTGTTACAGGGCCATGGGCTGATGTCTTATTCCCTCAGAAAGCTAACCAAAATGCCATTTCTGCTTCCTTTTTGTTGACAAGCTTCAGGAGGATCGCTTGGGATTTGTGTTTTCAGCTAACCAGATTTAAGTATTTTTTCCCTCTCTAAACACCTTCATGATTAGCTGTCGTTGCTTCGCTTTGTTGAGCCTGCTCTGTCTCGAGCTTCCTTAAAGCAGATGAACTCAACTTACCCCCCTCTGCACCTCCGGATAGAAGATCACAACCTCAACCTGCAATCAAACTCATCCATGATTGGATCGATTATATAGTCCATTCAGTAGCAGGTTCATATCAAATAAAGGAAATATAGAACGGAGCATGAGCACACCTTCAACGTGTTAGAGTAATCCTGTGTGTGTCATGTATCAGTTAGGAGTTTAGGAGTCAGTTAGTTTTCAGGACATTTAGACTAAGTAATAAAGCAGTTAGTACTGCATTAACAAGGCAGTTAGTACTGCATGTGTAACCGGCCACTTAGGCCTTATTGCTATAAATAGAATAGGAAGAAGAAACAGAAAAGCTGCAGCTTGATCGTAGCACAAACCTGTGTCCAATTTTCTATCAATTGGTATTAGAGCTTGCCTTGGCCCTGGGCAAATGTCTGTGCCCATTCCCGGCGAGTCTCACAGCCTGTGTCGCCAGAACCGACACCGTTCGCCTACGCCGCTGCCAAGACGACCGCGACACCGTGAGCATGGTGGACACGAAGTTGTCGTCGAGCGAGTGGTCAAGGAAGTCGGTGGCGGAAAGTACCCGACGCTTACGCGGACAAACTACGCCAAGTGGAGCCTCCTCATGAAGGTGATGCTGCAAACTCGAGGGCTCTAGGACACGATTGAGTACAACGCTGACAACTTCCAGGAAGATCGCATGGCGCTGGAGGCCATCCTCCACGCTGTGCCCCCGAAGATGATGTCTGGTCTCGCCGTCAAGCGGACCACGCAGGAGGCGTGGGAGGCGATCCGAGCCATGCGCGTTGGGAGTGACCGTGTGCGGAAGGGCAAGGCGCAACAGCTGAGGAAGGAATTCGAGGCCATCTCGTTCCGCGACGGGGAAAATGTCGACGACTTCGCGCTGCGCCTCTCCAATCTCGTCACTAGCCTTGCCACACTCGGAGAATCAATCGACAAATCAAAGGTAGTCGAGAAATTCTTACGTGTTGTGCCACCCAAGTTCTCGCAGATCGCGCTGTCGATTGAGACTCTGCTCGACATCTCCGAGCTGTCGCAGGAGGAAGTCACTGGGCGTCTGAAGGCGGCAGAAGACCGCCTCGAGTCGCTGGAGCCGCCACGAGAACCCGGCAAGCTCTACCTCACCGAGGAGCAGTGGGTGGAGCGGATGAAAGATCGCCAGCCGGGTGAGGCTCCACCAAGTCCGGCCGTGGCGGTGGCAGGAGTCGTCGGCAGTCGCGAGCGCCGCAGAACAAGAGCAGTGGTGGTGGCGCCGATGCAAAGGAAGTGCCACGCGATGATAAGTGCCAAAATTACGAGCGGCGTGCCCATTGGGCAAGGGATTGCCGACAGCCCGAGAAGGAGCAGGCCTATCTGGCCCAGGCAGAGGAGGCGAATGAAGATGCCAGCGCTCCTCATGGCTCAAGCCAGCATCGCCGCACCACTCCACATTGACGAGCCATGAGCGCAGGCACTCCGCGGCGTTAGCGATGGCGGCAAACACCTGGAAGGGTGGTACCTCGACACCGGTGGCACAAATCACATGACGGGTCGCTGCGACGTCTTCGTCAAGCTTGATCGCGCGGTGGCTGGCACTGTCAAGTTCGGCGACGGCTCCCTCATCGACATTCGTGGATACGGCACCGTGATTTTCACCGGCAAGAATGGAGAGCACAAAGCACTCAGCGGTCTCTACTATATTCCGCGGTTGAGGAACTCCATCCTCAGCATCAGGCAGATCGACGAGAGCGGCTCGCGCATTCTGATTGAGGACGACGTGCTGTGGATCTGGGACCGGCAGCGCTGCCTCTTCGCCGAGGTCAAGCGGGGCCGAAATCATCTCTACGTGCTTCGTCCAGAAGTCGCTCACCCGATCTGCCTCGCCGCACGCCACGACGGCAACGCTTGGCGCTGGCACAATCGTTTCGGGCACGTCAACTTCGACTCACTGGAGAAGATGAGTCGCCATGGACTGGTGCGTGGGCTGCCACAGCTGGAACATGTAGAACAGCTATGCGAAACCTGTGTTGTCACCAAGCACCGGCACGCGGCTTTCCCAAAACAAACCAAGTACCGCGCGCAGGAGCCGCTCGAGCTCGTCCATGGTGACCTCTGTGGCCCCATAACGCCGTCGACACCGGGCGGGAGGCGTCACTTTCTATTGCTGGTTGATGACGCCACCCGGTACATGTGGGTCGCGCTCCTCACGGCCAAGAGTGGGGCGCCTGACGCGATCAAGAGGATCCAGGCAGCGACGGAGCTCCAGAGCGGGCGGTAGCTGCACATTTTTCGCACGGACAATGGTGGCAAGTTCACGTCTCTGGAGTTCGCCGCTACTGTGCAGACCAAGGAATGCCGCGCCACTTCTCCGCGCCCTACACCCCACAGCAGAACGACGTCGTCGAGCGGCGGAATCAGACCGTGGTGACCATGGTGCGCGTTGCTAAAGCAGAGGGGCATGCCGGCCGAATTTTGGGGAGAGGCAGTGACTACGACAGTCTTCCTCCTCAACCGATCCTCCACCAAAAGCCTCATCGGGAAAACACCCTATGAGGCGTGGCACGGACGCAAGCCGGCGGTCCAATTTCTTCGTACTTTCAGTTGCCTGGCGTACGTGAAGGAGCAGGGTCATCTCCGCAAGCTTGACGACCGCACCACCCCGCTTTCTAGACCCGATGACGTGGTGCGTACGCATCGCCTGCGACGTCATGTTCAAAAAGCGGTACACCGGCCTGCTGCACCGGTGCCGCCGCAACGGCGCTGGCACGCGCCGCCTGCTGCTCGCCCCGAATGGATGTCGCCGGCCGCCCGCTGGCCCTGCCGACTCTGTCCGGTCGCACTTCCCCGCTCGAGCCGCATCTCGGGCCGCCGCTGCTTTTGCTGGCCCGAAGCCGGCAGCACCACACGTTGGCACCTCTCGCCGCCGCCACAATTGCAGTGAGGGAGGGCAACCCTAGAACCCCCCTCCTCTTGTTTTGCCGGCCGTGTGGGCCTCATGGGCCGGGGGGGTGCGGGGTAAAATGGCCCAAAAAAGAAAGCAGGCCGAAAGTCGGCCCGGCCGGGGGGAGAGGCGCCGGGCATTTTGCGAAAAAGGGCCCGAAAACGTTAGAAATTACCAAGGAGCCCTCGGGTTTTACTTTTGAGTCCTGAGTTTTTGCATAAAAGGTCTCGTAGTTCCGAAAATTACGTATAAGTCCTCAAATTTACGAGCGGGTTTAGAATTTTGCAGAAAACCCCTTAGTAAATCAGAAAATTACACGAATTTTTTCTCTGAACTGAAATTTGCGTAGAAACCCCCAGAAATTGCAGAATTCGCTGAAAATTTATATCCTAACATAAAAGGGCCTCGGGAATCTGAATTTTGCTTTATTTTTACCATTTGAAGCTTATTCATTTATTCCATTATTATTCTCTATACTTTCTGTATTTATTTACTGTTTTGATTAATTGTAATTGCTGAAAATTGCTTTTAATCACCAAAATTAGCAGTAAAATTATAGAAAATGCACAAAAAATTATGAATCATTATGGGAACCTATTGTACCACTTTACTTGTAGTAAATTTTCCTTGCATGTTTACCTGAAGTAAACTTATTTTATTTCGTTCATACACATGTAGATGACTGGAATTTCGAACCGAGAGTTCGAGGAGCTGGCCCAGCATGGCCAAAACTATCTGACATGGGCATCCGATGTCGAGATTGTGCTTGGGGGCCGGAAGCTCCGCGCAGCTATTGGGTTAAGCGGACAGAAAGACGCCCGACCCACACCTGAGGAGAATGATCAGGCACTTCATTTTCTTATGCACCACCTCTGCCCAACTCTCAAGAATGAGTATGTGACGGAGAAAAGCGCGCTAGCACTCTGGACCACACTCAAGAAGCGGTTTGAGAGGCTCAAGTACATCATTCTTCCTCAAGCAGAGCAGGAGTGGATCAGACTGAGGTTTGCCAACTTTAAGACGGCCGGGGAGTATAATTCTGTCTTGCACAGGATTTGTACTAATATTCAACTCTGTGGCAAGGAGATCACAGATGAGCAGAAGATCGAGAAGACCCTGTGCACCTTTCACCCCAGTGCTGTACAAACCGTCCGCAACTATCGTCAAGACGACTATAAGGAATATGCCGAATTGATTGATATGATGCAGGCGGCGGAGGCTTAGGATGAACTTTTCCACAAGAATTACATCACTCAGCCACCAGGCAGCTCCGCTGGCCGTGAAGCCAACGCTAGCAGTTGCAAGGTGCGAAAGCCCTTGATGAAGAGAAGGGGGAAGAAGGGTAAGATCATTGCCCAGAAAGGCAAGTCAGATACTCCAAACGACAAAAAGGCTAAGAAGAGTGACAAGACCTATGGCCAGCAGAACCAGGGTTGCTACAAGTGTGGCAAATGGGAGCATTGGTCGCGGATATGCAAAGAACTGCAACATGTAATTGATGCCCACCAAGCTCAAAAGAAGAATGGCAAAGGGCAGCCTGAAGCTCACTTTGCAGCAGTCGAGGGGGAGCATGTTGAACAGCTGCCTGAGTTGATGGATGTTGAACCCATCCCAGCAGCGGCACCCTCCTATGACTTAGAGGCAGCCACAACCATGATCTCTCTTGAGGAGAACATCACTCCTGAGAAAATAGCCGAAGAAGTCGATGATTTTCTAATTGATTCCGTCTGATGCACAGAATGCATAAGACGTTAATTGTCATTTATTTTGTGTTAATGGACAAGTTCAAAACTTGCATGGATGATACTTTAGGATTTGTTTTCTCATAATGGTTGGATGATTTTGGAATAAAACATTCATTTATTCAATTTATGATGGCATTATATGTTCTGATACTGGCGTATTTTATTCATGTGTTGAATGCCTTCTAATATATGTTAATTAAATACGTTATATTAGAACACGTGTGGCGCCCTATGGAGGAAGTATGCCTTGCCGATAGCGGCACAACGAATACCATCTTAAGAGAGACTAAGTATTTCCAGTCGATCGGTAAGAGCACCGGCAGCCTTACGACAATCGCCGAAAGCGATGCGTGTATAATTGGTTCCGAAAGAGCCACCATTATACTCCCAATGGGCACAACTTTGGTCATTGAAGAAGCCTTATTGTACCCAGAATCGACTAGAACTCTCCTAAGTTTTAAGAATATTCGCGCCAATGGTTTCCACGTTGAGACTGACGAAGAGTACGGTAAAGAATACCTGCTCATCACGAAGCGTGAAGAGAATGGCAAAAGGGTATTAGAAAAACTTCCTTCACTTGAAACTGGGCTATATTATACCAACATTAAGGCGCTTGCAGCGTACACTGTTCTGAAAACAGTATTTAGAAACTCTGAACTCTTCTGTCTCTGGCATAACAGATTAGGCCACCCAGGTCTTAGGATGATGAGAAACATAATAAATAACTCGCATGGGCACAATATTAATGTGAAGAATTTTCCGAATCATGAAGATTTTGTGTGCCTTGCATGTGCCACAAGGAAACTAATAACTAGACCCTCCACTCTGAAAGTGAAGGATGAAGTTCCTGCATTCCTGGAACGCATTTAGGGTCACCATCAAAGATTTCTCATCTTAGGAGGTTTGAATGTAAGATTTATATACTTATACCACCTCCATAGCGTACTGCAATGGGCCCCCTCCGCAAGGTTGGGATATACGTTGGTTATGAGACTGCATTCATAATCAGGTATTTGGAACCCATGACGGGAGACTTGCATACCGCCCGCTTCGCTGATTGCATTTTTGATGAGGATAATTTCCCATCATTAGGGGAGGAAATCAACCCCTTGATGCAAAATGCTGGGAAATTACGTGGGAAGCCATAGGAATTCATGCACATGACCTGCGCACTAGTGAAACTGAAAAAGAGGTCCAGAAGATCATCGACTTGCAAGCATTAGCAAACCAACTGTCCGATCACTTTAGTGATTTGAAGAGCGTGATTAAGTCGCATGTGCCTGCACACAATGCACCGGAGAGGGTTGAAATACCAAAGCAAATTGAAGGTATCCCTAATCCCGTCCAGAGGCCTCAGAACAAAAGGACGAGAACTCCGGCTCCTCGAATCCAAAGTAACCGGAGACGCCCGGCGAAAAAGGATAAGAGGGATTTACCACAGCCGATCATTGAAGTCCCCCAGAATAAGAAGGGGAGGCAGTTGAGACCTGGCACAAGTATGACACCTTCCGAAAAGGGCATACCGGATCTGAATATCCCCATCGGCATGGATGTGTGCGCACACATCAGAGCCGAAAAACTAAAGGGACTTGCCACCGTAATTGAAAGAAGCGATGCGCAAGGTGAAGCTCCAGAAGAAGCAGATTATGAAGAAATAGCTATAAATTATGTGCACACGGGAGTCCCTGAATAGGACAACAACCAATATTGATATCTACTTCGCAAAGAAAATTACCACAATAATTGATCTTGATCCTGAGCCTGCATCGCTCGCTGAATGTAAGAAAAGATCAGATTGGGAAAATTGGAAGAAGGCAATAGCAACTGAATTGCTATCTCTGAACAAAAGAGAGGTGTTTGGGCCCGTATGCCGCACACCTCCCACGTACACCCCGTTGGGCACAAGTGGATATTTGTTCGAAAGGGAAATGAAAGAAACGAAGTAGTGAGATACAAAGCAAGGCTGGTAGCACAAGGTTTCACTCAATGTCATGGAGTTGATTATGAACAAACCTACTCCCCAGTCATGAGTGGAATCACCTTTAGATATTTGATCTCAATGGCAGTGAACTTGAACTTGGAAATGAAATTGATGGACGTTGTGACTGCATACTTTTATGGTAACTTGGATTCGGAGATTTATATGAAAGTCCATGAAGGAATTCCTCTCCCGAACCAAGATAGAGCAAATATAAATCTGTACAGTGTGAAACTCAGAAAGTCACTGTATGGACTGAAACAATCTGGAAGAATGTGGTATAATCGCTTAAACGACTTTCTCTGCAAGAAAGGCTACACGAACAATGAAGACTGTCCTTGTGTATTTATACGGCGATCCCAGAATGGATTCTGTATAATCTCTATGTATGTAGATGATCTGAACATCATTGGGACAGCCGAAGACATAAAAGAAGCAAGCTCCTACTTGGAGTAAGAATTTGAAATGAAAGATTTGGGCAAGACCAAGTTTTTATTAGGCTTGCAGCTTGAGCATGTCCCTGAAGGAATCTTGGTACATCAGTCAACCTACACTCAGAAGGTGCTTGAAAGGTTTGGCTTTGAGAAGGCATTTCCCTCGAAAGTACCGATGATCGGGAGGTTTTTACAACAAGAAAAAGATCTTTTTCGACCTAGGGAAGAGGGGGAGGAAATCCTGGTATCGGAATTCCCATACTTGAGTGCAGTGGGAGCACTCATGTACTTAGCAAATTGCACTAGGCTGGACATTGCATTTGCCGTGAACCTGTTAGCAAGGTACAGTGCAGAGCCCACCAAAAGGCATTGGCAGGGCATAAAGGACATCTTCCGATACCTCCAAGGAAGTAAGGACCTTGGATTGTTTTACAGAAAAAATCAAGATCTGAACTTGATTGGCTATGCAGATGCTGGGTACTTGTCTGACCCGCATACCGCAAAGTCACAAACAGATTATGTATTCCTGTGTGGTGGAACTGCAATTTCTTGGAAATCGTCCAAGCAAAGCCTGGTAGCTACTTCGACGAACCACTCAGAAATCAAAGCACTGTATGAAGCCGCACGAGAATGCGCTTGGCTCCGTCGAATGGTTCACCACATCCAGCAGTCATGTGGGATGAACATTGTGCAAACCCCCCACGATTAGCTATGAAGATAATGCAGCTTGCGTCACACAAGTACAAACGGGCTATGTGAAGAGTCATCTCACAAAGCATATCAACCCCAAGTTCTTCTATACACATGAATTGCAAAAGATGGACGAGATTAAGGTACTGCATACTAAGTCATGTGAAAATCTCGCAGATTTATTCACTAAGTCACTCCCTGCATCTAGTTTTGAAAGGTGCGTGCGTGGAATTGGAATGATAAGACTTAGAGAAGTGCAGAATTCAGGTGGAGAATTCTCACAAGCCCGCTAGTAAATCTTAATCATGAAGATTAAGTACTCAAAAGAATAAAGTTCTGAAGACCAAATGAAATTGGGTGAATTGTACTCTTTTTCCCTTGACGAGTTTTCAATGAAGTTTCTCGACCAAGATTTTTAATGAGGCAATTCGTGCATCACAGCATTACATATATCATGTACTCTTTCTCCAAATTTTTTTACTGGGTTTTTATGGAGTTTTAACGAGGCATGAGTATGTCGGGTGAGTGCCCAAGGAGGACTGTTGAGAAACCTGGGCCTACAACCAGGAGTCCTGGCCCAATATGGGCACCCCACCGTAGGCTATAAATAGGGACCTATACCTGTTCATTATGTACACCTGAAGCAATCGAAAGCAATAAAGAAAGACCAGGAGTTCTCTCTACCTCTCTGTGTTCAATCTATTATTCTGTGATTCTGTGATTGATTCGTTCTTGTTCTAAGCAGAGGAATCGCTCGAACTGATCGCCAGCAGCAACAGTTCCTCAACACTCCAAACTCTTCTCCAAGGGCCGCACGAAATCCAATTATACATTATATTGCGAAATAATAAAACCATAACATGCACTTACATCGAGATTCGCAAGCACATTAAATCATTCAAAGATCATCCAATCACTGAGAGCCACACCCTTTTTTCCCCTCGCATAGCCATACTTGCAATTTTCCGATCCCCAGTTCAGAAAAAGAGGGAAAAAAAACACCATAACCAACCTTGCGCAGACATGAGAAAAAGATTTGGATGCTCATTATGGAAAGAAAAAGAACATAAATAGCACGAGGAAGCTCACCCTACAAGGTGCAGTCCTCTGGAAAAGGCCGAAGCACGGTTTAGGTTCAACCTGGCCCAATACAAATTTCAGCCTATTCCAGCCGAGAACTAAACTATTTATTGTGAAATGTCTGCTTTACAAACGGGCCTAATATTTCTCACCTGAGGGCAAAAACTGTACGAACAGGAATAAGGTCCCCCCAGTTGGACTGAAAAGCTATGGCTTATAGCTGAAATTGCACTGTAACTGAAGGTGGGCTTATTTGGCGTAATTAAATTTAAAAAATTTTAAAAATAGAAAAATATGCTAGCTCATCATGGACAACGCAAACGAATACGGGGAAAAAGAACCAGCAAAAAAGTTCAAAAAAGCCGAAAGTTCAGAAAAAGACAAAATTTATGAATAGTGAAAAATAAGCCAAAAACCAGAAACTGAAGCCGAAACGCTGCCTGAGGAAAAAAAGTACGAACAGGAATATGCGATCAAGCTAGCAATGTTTAGTAGTAGCCTAAGGGTGTGTTTGGTTGAGCTGTGGCTTCTGAAAAAGCTGCTGTGAGCTGTGGGCTATGGAAAAGTTGCTGTAGGTTGTGGGCTGTGGAAAAATTGTAAACTGTTTGGTTCAAACAAGTATAAAACTTACCTCCTATCTCTATTTTCCTTGAAATAACTGTGAAACAGCTCTCTATTTTCACCATTTCAAAAAGCAGAAAGCCAAAAGCAGGGTCCAAGGTGCTTTCAAAACTGTACTACCCAAAAGTAGCTGCTTCTGAAAAAACAGCTTCTGGTTTCCATCCCTTTGGTTGTCTTTTAGCTTTTTGGAAGCAAAAACAGCTCCCAAAAGCTCAACCAAAGGCACCCTAAGTGTCTAACTGTAGTAGACGCTTGAGATGGCAAATAGAGTTCTCTACTTTGAACTTTTAGATAAGTGACAGTTTTTTTGTTGTAGTTGATAACTTTTTTCTATATTTTTTGAGATAATAGCGGACTGTGAAGATAAAAAAGTAGACGACGTACATAATTTTAGACTTAAAAGCCATTCGAGGAATCCGTTTTAAAGAACCGTTGCACTTATTTCGATTTTTAGATAAACCAAAAGCAAAAAAAAAAAAAAAAAGATCCATTAGCTCCTTCATCATGCCACACCGCCATCTTACCTGGCGCACAAAGCCCCGTGGTCCTGCCCATGAGCCAACCCCCACCCAACCATGCAACAAGGGGAGGCGAGACGAGAGCTTGTCCTAATTTCCTCCTCCGGATCTGCGATCCGTTCGCTCGCGGCAGCGTGCGAGATCGACAACAAGACCGTCCACATGATCGTCACGATCGGGTGCTGTTCGCCTTGTCTACCAAATATCTCTCCTTTTCTATCGGACGCCTTACTTCCTTGCGCCTCGCGCCAGATCAGATGCGTCCTGCAATTGACGGTTTGCATTTATAAAACTCTCTGTCCGACTGTTTTGGATTTGTCATGGGCTCCTTTGGAGCTTTCTTGCTCATGAGAATCTATAGGAATGCACAGTAGAAAAATGACTACAAGCGAAAAGGGTTTGGTTAGTAAACGTTTTACACGGCCTTCTGTTTTTCTTATCAGAAATTCTAAGAAACGGTATACAGCCGAAACGAGTTTCAACGGGATAGCTACTCACCATCCGATCCTGTCGTTCGCACGAATCATAGAGGCATGGTCACAAATAGCCCGTACACCTCTCTCTCTCGACTACACTGACAGCTATCTCTGCTGCCTGCCCTGGCAGTGGCAATGTAGTGGCTCAGCCTGCGGGTGTCGTTCAGCCTCGATGGCCTCGACAGCGGAGGGGGAGGTAGGCGGCGGCAGGCGCTTGCGCGAGCGGGAAGCCCAGTGCCGACTTCGAGTTCTTGGTTGCTGGGTGCTTCGTGGTGTCTATGCTCCCAACCAACGAGCTCTTCTCCGGGAATAAGCTCATCCCGCTCCACATCCCAGCGCTTTTCGCGACCGTGCCAATGGAGGGGTGGGGGTCGCGATGCTGCCTCCATTGGCACCAGCACCTGCATTGTAGCCGGGGACTCCACATGCAGAGGTGTCGATGAAGGTCATGGCCATGACAAAGGTTGCTGCCGAGGAAGCCCAAGATTCCAGCAAGGAGTTAGCAGGATCTCCTTCGGCTGTGGAAGCAACAAGCGCCATCGGCGTCGGCAACGTCGGAGCCCAAGCCCTCCACCAGCTCCTCTGCCGGGGGAGGGGGGCAAGCCGCCGAATTCGAAGCTGTCCCTCAGCCTCCCCCTCCTCCATGAGTCCAGCTCCGACGAGCCAGACAAGCCCGAGAAGCAGCACTGGCGCCTACTACCACTCAGACCCCAACACCGCCTCTCGCTGTCGCAGGCGACAGCGCCCCCACCCCCACCGCCCCCTCCGGCCACCATTGCAGCAGACAACCCTAGCCTCAACGTTGCCGGTAAGGTGGTCTTCAGATTGCATAATTGTTAAAACGTTGAAACCCTATGAAACTTGTTTTCGAAACTCTTTGAAGCCTGATGAAACCCAAAAAAATGGATGGAATATGCTGAAACCCAGGTGAAACTTGATGAATAAAGAATGAAACCTTTGCTTGATTTTCTGAAACCCAGTGAAACTTACCTATATCGTTTCTCTGAAACCGTGTGAAACCCATGAAACTTAGATGAAATCCTGTGAAACTTGTCCATACCGTTAGAAAAGATTTTAATGGTACGTTATACTCTAGCATCACTCTTTTCTTATTTAGGCCCAGAGGCTAGGTAGATGTTGATTTTTTCACAGCCGTAGACAGCCTTTTAATTCTGCTCATGATAAGCTACCTATCTTCGGTTTTGTTTCATTGGCACTGGGAACATGCAGTACATTAATTGAGATCTTGTATATATTGGCATGACGTAGGGTTTTGCTCACCACACGATTAGCAAACACAATGGAATTACCATGCACTAAGAGTTTTTGCACATGGATTTCAAAATCCGTCCATATATAGCTAGTATACATATGGTCTTGCTCCAACGAGTTTCTGCTTCTGACTTCTAGTTTCTTAATTTCGCTTTCTTTTTATTTTTTTTGGCCTTTTCGTTTTTTCTTATTCTTTCGTATTGTCTGTGATGATATAACTTTTTATATATATTTTTAATTTAGTTACGTTGAAAAAACTGACAACAACTACAATGCAAAAAAACCTAGAAACCTAAGCTTATAAGCCCAAATGAGCACCCCTAAGCGTTTGGGCAGAGCTCTTGTGAGCTCTGTATGTGGGTGTGTGTGTGTGTGTACACTATTCAATGGCTACGTGTAGAATAAGCGCGCGACCCTCCTAGCGACGCAACCCGATGACCCAATCAGCCAATCATGCCACCCCTGTTTCAATCGACCCCACACATGGTTTAGCAGTCATGTTTTCTTATTCTGGAAAAGTTATTTTTGATTATGCATGAAGTTATCATCTATATATAATGAATTTATCATTCACATGGTAAAGTTACTATATCGTGCACAAAAAATTATCATATATAATTTATGGAGTTACTTACATTTATCATGTGCGTTAAACCCGCGCCTCCGTGTCCCAAGTGGTCCCATGTGCCATTTTTTAGGGATTTTGTAAGGTATGGAAACCAAACGGGTTTTAAGCCTACCCGGGAATCTCTCTCTTTGTCATCCTGCGATTTGATCTCCCCATCTCTCCATCTCTCTCGCTTTCGTGCCTCCCTAATTTGGCGACCTTGCCGCCTCATCATCGGCCGCACGTTGTAAGTTGGCATCTATGCTCGTCGCCGTCGACCTCGCCTGGTTGTACCTAAGATTAGTGATTTGGTTAGATGTTCCTTATATTCTGGCTGTAGTGCAGCCGATTTGTCATTGTGACTGCCTCAAACACGATGACGCCACCATTAGGCCTGAAGTATCTAGTTATAGGTTATTCTTGTCATGGGGTCTCGCTGTTCGTATCTCTTTAAACCTACAACCACTACCACAAAAAGGGTCATTACAGACGGTTCAAAACTGTCATCACAGACGATTTCTGGCCCGTCTAAATTTATATGTCTATGATAATAAGTGGTTATCACAGACGACCCTCGAACCGTCTGTAATAAGTTACAACACAGACGGTTTTTCAAAAAAAAAACCATCTGTGAATAGTGTAGCCACACACACACACATATACTTGCCGTATTGTCGTATCGTTGTTTTTGTCATATTTTTCTTATTATGTTGTATATTGAAGTATTGAGCTAAAGTTTGATGTCAATGATATATTTATAACTAGTAGTGGACCCAGGAAAAAAATATAGCTAGGGCGGAGTCAAACATGAGCGAAGCCACAACTGTAATTTGTATGCAAACAACTACAATTCGCATGAAAAAATAGAAACAACAACTAAAATTCATTTGCAAGTATGTGTAGATTGTAGGATATTGAAAAATATCTCACTAATAAAGTTTAATCCATAGATGTAAATAAACCGTAGAAGAAAAACAACCTATCAAGTATGAACTAACATTCACAACAATGCCGTTTAATCTTCCACTTCTAATCCCCTTCAAGCCATGCCGTTCTGGCCTTCCCCTGCACGGTAGTTATCCCGTTGTGAACTAACATTCACAACAATGCATTTTTCATTTTATTCATTTTAATGCAATTGTTGCAAAAACTGGATGCAAATATTTGAGCCAAGGATTCATTGTATTCATTTCAATGTCTTTGAAATACTGGTGACCCAGAAAGCATATTGCATACCTCCTATGGTTCTGGAAAAGGTTATCCAGCTGGTAATACATAAAAACCGACGGCGTCATATTCTCTGGACCCTGGAGACAAACATGCAAGCAAATATTTCAACCAAGGATTCTTTTTATTCCTAAACCAAGCAGGAACAGATTTTACAATACTGAAGTATAAGTCAATCCTAGGAGGTGCCTACTGCCTAATATAATATAGAAGCAAATATGCTCATATACAGCGCAACTTATCCAAATATGCTCATATACAGGGTAACTTATCCAAATATGCTGATATGAATAATCTACCATGGAAGACACTCTGATTTGCTATGTTACTTTGATATATTCCAACAAATACTACATTCAGTAAGTTTTACCAGAGGAAATAGTTCTAAGAAAAAGAGTTATCAATGAGCGTGATCATCACATCCAAATGACAGTTATTAGTAGCTAAAGAGATCCAAATCATTACCCCCTTCACAAGGCTGGCAACGCGAGCGCCGAATTGCTCGGAGATGGAAGCATAGTTTAGGTCTACATCATCGACGGTGTCGTGTAGCAGCCCGGCAATGACAACGACAGGGCCGGCTCCGAGGTCCGTGAGCAGAGCCGCTGTCTCCACGCAGTGCTGCAGGTAAGGATGGCGCCGGCTCTCGAGGAGGAGGGGGGTCCGCCGGCGATGGAGCTCGGGCGGCCGCCCGACCATGCCCGAAGGGCGGGTCCGCCCCTGTTTATAACTGTTGGATCGCATAGTACAATCAGAGGGGGTGAATGATTGTCACCGCTTTTTAGAGTCTTTCAGCAGTCAGAATTCAGAAAAGATTTCAACTACTCAAAACTGAAGCACCTAGTCAATCACTTAGCTTATGACCGCTTACCCGATCACTCCGTACGACTACTCGCCTGATTGCTTTGAACGTGGTCATAAGATCCACAACACCTGCAACCACAACCAATCTACGAGCAAAACAATAACTAGATTGCTTCAAACCTTATGTTTATTGTAGGATCTCCATGGAATCACAAAGTGCCCTCACAAGTAACCTTAAAAACCTTCTCGACAAAAGTCCTCTAAGAACCGCACTAAAACTTTCTCCAAAAACCACACCTTAGCCCTAAGCCTCCCCTGTTTTTATATGCTAATGTCCAAACCGTATCTGCCTCAAACATGAACACACAACTCTATCTCTTCCACATTACGGACTCTATCCATAACTCTCTAAATATTCTCAGTTATGGACTCCATCCACAACTTCTGACCCAACACGCGATGAAGCTTGCAGGATACCATCTCCTGTATCTTCATCACGCACCATGATCTCTCGTGTTGAAGCCTTCTGGATCGCACCGCCTGTAGTTTCTTCGCGAATCACCAACTTTGATCTCCACGTGCTCTAGCGTGAGCTCAACCACCTCGCGTGACATCTTCCGACTGCCTGGACCTCAGATCTCCCATCCTAGTCCCGGTCCTCCTTGTCACTGACCATGACCGTCTCCACACACACCTGCACATCAAAGACCAAAGAAACGTTTTCCCGACATAAGTTCTCCACAACTTGACTATTATTAGCACACACACTCGAAACACAATTTTAACCATGCATCAGCATCACACAGGTCGTCTACGACCACACATCCCTTCGCTATCTAGAAATCCACTTCAGACAGCTCATTACGACCACCAATTCTATCGTTATCCAAAACTTAGCTTTAGAGTACTCAATACGACTGCAACTCAAAGAGTACTAAAAAACAACAAGTACTCGAGAATTTCTATCGCTTCGCTCAAAACACTCAAGAAAAACAACCATCGCTATCGACCACAGAGCCACCGAGTACCGATTACTACGCGTACCGATCGCTACGACTAAAGCACCAGATCGCTAAGTCCACGACAACTGATCTCCAATCATTTCCTGCACCATCAATCACCGAGCACCGCATAGACTACCATCCACGAGTACCGAAGCACCAACCACAAATCTCCGATAACCGATCACTGACCTCGATCGTGAAAGCCACAACTATCGAGTACCGAGTCTTTCTAACTACCGAGTATCACTGTCCATCGCTACAACCACACAATACCACTCGGCACTGTAGCAAAAACCATCAATCATCGACCACCAAGCACCAGCCAGTCACACCGCTGACCAAACCCGAGTACTCGAAGTACTCAAAGATAGCAATAATTGAAGCACTCGAACCGACCATAAAGTCTATGAGTATAGATCGTAAAAGCGTAAGACTACCAGCGAGGCCTATGACAACCGATCGCAAAGGCTAAGACAATGATAGCGGACTGCAAAGTCTACGACTACTGATTACAAGGTCTTCGACTATCAAGTACAGTAAAGTCTTACGACTATCGAGTTCGACCAGAAAAGTCTACGACTATCGATCAATTATTGAAGTTACGATCATAGAAAACACTGTAGCTATGATCATTGAAAAGTATTGTAGAAGTACTGTAGCTATGACTAGTTCGCTGATTGAGATCGAAGCTTACCTATTACCTGGCTTGGTCGTTCTGCTATGGTCAATGTTCCGTGGTCGAAATGTCGTGACCAAAGAATGACAAGTTCGAAGTCCCATGGTCATATTATGGTGGTCGAAGCCTGCTTGATCGAACAAAGCCGTTCGGATCACCTAGCACAGAGCTGTTCGGACCAACGATATAAGGCCGTTCGGACTACCGACTACCAAACATGATCGATACCTGCTAAAATCCATCTTTTGTAGTCATACTGCAGTAATCGAAACTTTACGTGGTCGAAACTTGACATGGTCGATCTTACGGTCATACCACCCTGCCGTGGTCGTTCGTGCTCGTTTGCCGTGGTTGAAATGCTGCGGTCGACTTGTCTTTGCTTATCTGCTATGATCGACAGCCACCCTGAAAGCTTTAGAAACACAATGGATAGATCAAAAGCTAAAAGCATAGAAGAACATAGCCTGTATCGTGAGCGAGTGATCTCACGGCGAAACAGGCTCTGGTGCAGGGTGCCGGCCGGCGAGGTAAGTGATGCCATCGGTGATGTCTGACTGTTGTCTCTTTCCAACGGTGGTTGCCTCGTTGGCGTATGTGTCTATTCTAAAATATTTGCTAGTGTAGGGAGAAGGTAGCCATCGACAACCAAGACCAAACAACTACTACTTATTTTGAGCTAGATTATCGATACTATCATATTAGGCGGCTATCAAAAGCCACCTGCGTCGTCAAAGGCTATGACGCTCTCATACTCTTTCCACTACAAGTACAGCTAGATCAAGGAACCTCTATTTGTATGCAAATTTTAAAAATGTTTCGATTCGCATAAAGAAGAGTAGGAATTATATTTGCACCCCGTTTTTGTTACATAAAGTAGATTAAAGTGGACTAAGGGTTTTTTTTAATGATGACACTACATAGCAATATCCATAGATTATCATCTCATATAGACATTAGACTTAGATATCATTATTCCAATATACTATATCTATCATCTGGCCTATCTAATTAATACTATAATTTAATATTTATTTCTAATTTCCTTCCTAATGCACCGTTTAATGCAGTAGTATGTTTTTATAATGTGGTATACATCTCTTTTTCTTTTTATAGATATCTTAACTAAATTCTTCATATTAGATTGTAGGTGGGAGTGTCTATACAACATTCGACTATTTTTTAGGATAAAAACAGTCAGATTTTGAGCCGTTAGATGGAGATCCAACGCCCTAGATCATTGTTTTTGGAGGGGGGGTCATTTTTTTAGGGGGGCTTGTATGAGTGGATCCGTTGGATGGAGATCTAACGTCTCAGATCAATCTGACTGTTTTTGTCTAAAAAATAGTCAAATATTGTATAGACATACACTAGATTGTATGCTAAAATAATATTTTGTAAGAGACACTGCTATGACGACGTGCGCCTGCGGTGAGAGCAGCCATTGACGAACTTGGAACAAGAAATGAACTCTCGCGCGGCATCAAGGCCAATCATTTCTCATTAGCGGCGGCAGTCGTAGTCTGCGCGTACAGACTACTACTCCCATACGAGTACAAAATGTAAAATGATTTGCGCACACAGGACCAGTGAAGCACATGCTGAGTTGCCGACATCCTCACATGCTCCGGCAGCCGTCGGTGGGCGAGGCTGACCTTCCCGCGGAACCGGGGCAAATCCAAGGGAAATTTAACTATTTGTTCAAATGCTATTCTCTTCGTTACATTCAACATTTTAACACTCTTAAGATGTGGTTGACTAACTAATCGTCACTTTTGAGCCCACGCGGCTCTAAGTCACGCCATGTCATGCCATGTCAGCGCCCGCGCCTCCCTGTGCCCGCGCCTCCCCGCGCTCGCGCCTGCGGTGCCCCGAAGCATGCCAAACCTTTCCCCCACCACTGCCGGAGCTGCGGCCCACCCCAGCTCGCCGGCGCTGTGCGCCTCCACTGCGCGGCCCCGCCTCACGCCGCCGGCTCCCCTCGGGTTTGCTCCGGCTTGGCCCAACGCGCGGTGAGTCTCCTTCGGACTCCTGGTACCTCATGCGCCCCCCACCTTCTTCCTTTTCCCCTCCGGTCGCCGCCGCCCCGTCCCACCCTTTCCTCCGGCCGCCGCGCCCCGCCGCCGGCCCGCCTCGGGGCCTCTCGGCTCACGGACGTGCATCCTTCGGACTCCCCTGGCTCCGGGGTCCCGTTTTGCCGTCTCCGGTGTGTTCCCCGGCCGCCCCTCACCGGCGGCACCGCCGTCTACCTCGCGCCGCCCCTCCTCTGTTTTGATTCGGCCGGTTCCCCTGTTATTTCTAGAGGCGCGGGCGGCGGCGCGGGCGCTGACATGGCGTGACTTGGCGCCGCGTGGGCTCAAAAGTGGTGATTAGTTAGTCAACCACATCTTAAAGGTGGCAAAATATTGAATGCAATGAAGAGAATGTCATTTGGATAGGTGACATTCTTAAGAGTGACAAATAGTTAAATTTCGCCAAATCCAAGCGTCCATTTAACGCGGAGCCGGGCACACACGGCGGGCAAGGCAAACCCCGCAGGGCAGGGAAGGCAGCAGCTGTCAAGAGAGCCAGCCAGCCAGCCAAGAGCGCATCGCCCCAGGCAGCGCAGTGAACCGAGGCGAAACGGAAACAAGCATGGAGGCCGCGGCGGCGTCGGCGAAACCCATCCTCCGCGTGGCCGCCATCTGCGGCTCCCTCCGCAAGGCCTCTTACAACCGTGGCCTCCTCCGCGCCGGTACGCTCGCGCCACCGCCCCCCCCCCCCCCCCCCCCCCCCGCCTCACCCGTCCTTTCCTCTGCTCTTCACTTTTGCCCTTACGCCTGCCGCTTCTGTTGTGCTGCGGATTGATTAGCCGCGGAGGTGTGCGAGGAGTCCATCCCGGGGCTGCGCGTCGAGCATGTCGACATCTCCGACCTTCCGCTGCTCAACACCGACCTCGAGACCGACGGCGGCGCCGGCTTCCCACCCGCCGTCCAGGCCTTCCGCGACAAGGTCTGCCAGGCCGACTGCTTCCTCTTCGGCTCGCCCGAGTACAACTACTCCATCGCAAGTGCGTGCTCATTCCTTGCCTTTTAGTCTCCTTCACATGTGAAATCTACTGTGCGACTGCGATAGACATATATGTGGCCCGAATATTGGCATTGCCACCTCTCTAAAGATAAATTGGGCAGAGTGATTTGGGGCGTCTCTTCTTACAGACTTGCGGGAGGCACGCCGTGTACAATGCTCCATGTCGATTAATCTCAAGGACTTGTTTACTTTACTTAAGCGGTAATATAATCATGAAGGCTGACTATGCAAAAGTATGAATTTCCCCCCTGTTATTGCTACAGACCGAACAGAGAGATGAGAGTATGATAGTGGAGATGTTAGGTGAGCAAATGACCGGGAGCTTTCCATGGCCTGGATCGCATATATATTCTCATGGGGAGTATTTTACAGTTATGTTCTTACACCCAAATATCCCTCTCAAGGGTATTTAAGTTATTACACATGTCCCATTTTGGGCTTTACAACCTTCTAACAGGCCGGCTGGGTTTAGGTGGGGGCCACCCCTACAACACCCCCTCTTTTGCTGACCTAATTTCAGGTTAGGTGCAGCTTCAGGAACTAGTAGTCTAGTACCGAACTGTAGTTTAAAGGTTCGTGTACATTGTTGCACAATTAGGTGGATTCCCATTTGATTGTCATGCTGCGCAATTGGTGGGTTCCCATTTGATTCTCATGATGCACACAATTAGTGGAGCATGTTCCCATCTCATTGTCATCATGCACAATTAGTGGGTTCCTGTTGAGCGTTGTTTTATTGGAAACAGGACCCCGAAAGTAGATTCTAGGTAATATGATCATGGGATTTTTTTCCTACACCAATTGAAAAAAAGAAGAAACATCTAGTCTGGACGGAAAACACGTCTTCATGAAGTGCTGGAGTTTCCTTTATTCCTTCCTTACCAAATGTTATCAAGAAAGGAGCAGCTCAATATGCTTTCCTTCCTCCTTTCAGCTCAGTTCACTGATCACCAGTATAGCTAAGCAATGCTCCATTCTACTCCATGGATTATCCAGCTGACATCCCCTTCACCCTTGTCTAGAAGAATGCCCCTCCCCCCTAAATCATGGTTATTGCATTTCGTTTCAATAATTCAACCTACATATATCTTCTAACTTCTAAGGAGTGCATAATCTTGACACGTTTCAGCTACATATTGCAGAGATGGTTAGTTGAGGCTAACGTCATAAGTAATGTAACTTTTTTGTTTGATCTATGTTTGTTAGCCTGTCACTCTATTTCCAGAAATGTATGATTCCACTCCAATTACATGGGCATTTAGTCTACCTTGGCAATTCTAGAGCCAATTTATATTATTATTGTTGCTCCTTTTACTGTCACTAGAAACTTGACCAGTTTTTAAGCATGTAGAGTGTTGAGAATTTTGGATTATATCAGTGTCAATTTTGTGATCTGTACATTTGCCCTCCGTATCTACTATGCTTTTCTTAACCAAGGCTTTAAATTATTACCCTCTGCTTCTCTGCATCATTTGCATCCCATCTTCTTGTATGACACTGTGAGTCTGTGATTAGCTATGCTAAAGATTAGCCAGTAAAGCAGTCAACAATAGTTTTGTGACATTGTATTCTCATCTGCACTGTTACATTTCATCTTGCAACCTGAATTACATCACTAAATAGTAATTACAAAGATTCTTTTAAATTTTTGTTGGTAACTTATGTTTTATCCAGTTATCCTTTCTGTAAGTTCTATAAGCTAATTAGTTTTTTTTAGTGTGATATAAGTCAATCAAGTTGTCTGACTACGATTGAAAATTTTGGATATTTGATAACTCTTTGACTTTTTTTCCACTAATACCATTTGTTCAAAGGACCTAAAATTATATAACTAGCCCATCCATCGCATAATGCTCCAAGTGCCAGTCCAACTGTATTAACTATTAAGTAATTTAGTAGACTATCTCAGCATTGCTGCATACTGTAAGACTGTGTTGCAAAATATCATGACGTGAACTACCCAAATTCACTGTTAAAATTTCTTTGATTTTCTTCTAATATTAGTTAATGATCATTGCCCTGATTTTTGATTGATCATTGCAGTGATTCTCATCGAGTTTTTGCAGTTTTCCCTTTTGGCTGCAACTTAATACATGTTCTGTTGTGCACCATTGTAGAATGTTGAATTTTAGGTATTCCAATCGGGCAATTCATGCTTGGACCATATAATTGGAATTCTGAAAGTTATTATAAGCAATAATTTTACCATGTGCTGGTCCACACATAGACTGGACACATTAGAATGCCATGTCAAGTTTTGTGACACCAGGAAAAAAAATGATTAAATTGTGTAACACTCTAGTATGATTGATGGATATGTTGATACCTAGAGCAAAACTGGAGGGATTGATAACTACCCTGAAATCCAGTTACTGTCAAGTTAGATACAAGCTTGTAGTTGTAGAAAATAGTTTACATACGAAGGGAAGTCAGAAACTTCTTGGCAAAAAAATAAAAAATAAAAAAAGGTTCCCCAATGGTGGGACTGCATTGCCTGTTAGATTATTTTTTCGATACTCATCTATGTGCTTGCTTCACATGCTTTGTGTTTCAATTTTAGGCCCACTGAAGAATGCACTCGATTGGGCTTCTAGAGGAAAGAATTGCTGGGCAGACAAACCTGCTGCAATTGTCAGTGCAGGAGGTGGCTTTGGAGGAGGTAGATCACAGTACCATCTCCGTCAGGTTGGGGTATTCTTAGATCTTCATTTCATCAACAAGCCGGAACTGTTCGTTCAAGCATTTCAGCAGCCACCAAAGTTCGATAGTGATGGAAATTTGATTGATGCCGAAATCAGAGCGCGGATCAAGCAAGTGCTGTTATCCCTTCAAGCCTTCACACTCAGGCTCCAGAAGAAGGATTGAAGCAACTCAGGACCGTGTTAATCTGCATACTGTAATCAGATGCATACTTGCCTTATTCGATGGCATTTTACTTAATGTCAAGTAATGTATTGTGGGCAGACTAAAACTTGTAATAAATCCCAGGAGAACTGCTCTCTCGTGTTGTAGAAGGTTTAGTGATTTGGTCACATCTATGCATAATAAAGGTTATATTTTTGTCCCCCGTTACCTGTAATGATATATACATCGACACGTTCCCTTTAGTAAAGCAATTGGGGGGCTTATCATACTGTAATCAGATGCATATTTTTCCTGTTATCATCTGTTACTTCTTTTAGTATACCAAAATACTTACTTCATTAATTCGGCATTTTCCATGATTATAGAACTAAAATCAGGTGATCTGAAATTCTGAATATGATGTGCCGATTACAGAATTCCATCCCTTTTTTCCATTATGCTACCATCAAGCATAAGATATCCAATATTTTTGACACAAACTAACCAGAACTCCTTTGGTTTTGTGCGAATGGTTTATGTTGCTTGTTAGGTGCCGAGCATGAATGGACGAGATGGAAAGGAGGCCCATGCCGACGTCGATGTATGAGTGTCCAGATTTCTGAATTGCTGATCACATTGAGAACGAGAGGTTTTTGTACCAAGCAAAGCAATGTGCGTGCGTGCGTCCAAAAAAACTGTCATTTTGTGCATCTCCATGGAAGCAGCTCAAGATAGCATCAGATGATGAAAGAAATGCAGTTCTTGGAAGAAACTGTCAAGATTAGACACGTCTGTGCTAGAGATGAACAGGGTTGCAGTAAGGACGTCTATGTGCTAATTAATGTGGATATGAATCTGGTTTGACATTGCCGCGGGGCATATGTTAAGACTGATTGAAAAAAGTTGTCTTAGTGTATAGCGTATACTGTTGTTAAGTCATGTACATGTGCGACAAGGGTTAGGTGAGAATAGTTAGGTTCCGCGGCTAATACCTTTTCTTCTCGTCGTTCGGAAGCTAATTGCCCAATACACGCGTACAATGATACAACTGAGGCTCCGCTCGTTTTAGTTTTATCTTCTATCTTTTTAATTTATTATTCTTTTATGTTGTTTTTATAGCTTTTTAGGTTTTCGGGGTTTTTTTTTACTTTTTTTTTCCCTGTATTCATTTGCATTGACTGTGGTGGGTTAATCTATTTTTTTATTTTTAAATTTAATTGTACTAAATAAGCTACTAGTAGCTACAGTAAAAAGGCCATAAACCATCGTCAAACAAAGCACCACCTAAACATGCTTAAAAAAGTACTCTTGGACTTGTTATCGCGCAATGCCTCGATGCAAAGTTACATTAGTTCTAAATAAATAAAAAAACCATTTAACAGTTCGTGCTTTTCAGTTTTTGGAGAGCATACAGGCGATACGCTTTAATAAATTCTGGAAGAACCAGCGGAGAGAAAAGAAATACTGCACAAAGAATCAAAGATCCTCTTGACCTGTCTGTCATTCATTCATGGAGGAGGACCAAAGTGCATTCAGACCTAATCCAACCGTACTCCGTGATTTGTGAATACATATGCTACGTGACTTCACTTTGCTTTCAACCTTGTTGGACTTGCAGAACTCGCCGTGGTGTGGACTGTGGACAAGCGTGGCGGGCAGGTAGTACAAACCAGCCAACCGAAAATGGCATCCTGTTCCCATCCTGTGTTCCTTTCCATATTCCCACATACGTGAATCTCCTCCACTCCATTAGATTGTATTTTTGGGCCCACAGGAAGAGGATGAAGAGCAGCTAAGGGCCTGTTTGGTTCACGTACGAGTAGAGTCTGGCTCGTATCTGAGAGCCAGGCTCTCGTGGGACAGGTTGAGCGCATGCAACGCTGTCGTGTTTGGTTCACGTACGAGTAGAGTCTGGCTCGTATCTGAGAGCAAGGCTCTCGTGGGACAGGTTGAGCGCATGCAACGCTGTCGTGTTTGGTTCACGTACGAGTAGAGTCTGGCTGAGAAGAGATATTGTTTGGTTGCCTGTACGAAGATATGTTGCATGAGATAAAAATAATATAAGATTATGATTATGAAGATATGTTATATGAGATGTTCGTATCTTATTATATCTTAAACTTCTTCAAAACACATTAATAATACTTGATATTTACTAATATACACTAATAACATCATCAACTGACTAATCACCTGCATCCCGCGAGCCTGGCTCCTCAGAAACACCCGATTCCCACGTTTCTCTAGAGCCTGGCTGCGGGGGGAATCTTGCATGAGCAGAGCCAGACTGAACCCAGCGACCAGGCAACCAAACAAGGAGACCCTGCATCCGGCCAGCCTGGTTCAACCGGATGCAGGCAACCAAACAGGCCCTAATATGCGTCACGTGTCAGGGAGAACATGACAAGGGAACAGAGAAACCTTATTCCAGCCAACCATTGCTGCATAATGTACGGAGGCAGAGAGGCACCGGCCGAGCCTTGCTCTTCTTTACAAGGTTGCATGTTCACAGTTGCTCGAGCAAGCTCATCATCACTAGGCCCACGCATGGGCAGGAAAAGATGTTTGCATTGACGTATCATGATCTCCACCACAGTCTCGACTTCATACAAATGGAAATGGGAGACCACTCGGCATAAGAATGGTTGGTCCTCTCTCTTGATTGTCAAGAGATTGGAAATCGAAGGTTCAGGGATCAAATTAAGTGCAAGAGAGAAACCATGCCCTACGAATGCTTCCTAGGACAAAAGGAAAACCCAAACACCTCAGTTTAGAGCATTGATTTCTCACTGGAGTCATGGCGCGGATCCGCCCCCATTAACAGCACGTGCTATTTATCACACTAGCTAGCACGTGATGGTTTTTTTTTACTATAGTTGATTTATTTTTTACTGTAACTGATGATAATTTATTTAACGTAATTAAATTTTAAAAATTAAAAATAGAAGAAAAGTATATTAGTCCATCACGGATAATACGAAGGAATAGAGGAAAAAACAAAAGACAAAAAACCAAAAAGCAAAAACAATACGAAATTAAGAAACAGTGAATTAAAAGTTAGACATTGGATCTAAAATGAGCTAGACCTAAAGCACACCCCCAACCACTACGATAGTTATGCTAGGATCGAAAATCAAAAGGAAAAAATTCAAAAGAAAAAATAGTTGCTCTGCTAGCTCTATTCGTCTAGCAAGTACCGTGTGAAGAGTTCAACTGCGACCTAAATATTTGGCCGTTGCTCTTGGCGTGTGATGTACAATGCTCTCTTTTCCTCTTGTGTTTCACGACGAGTTGCGCTTGAAGTCAGAATTTTGCCACTTACCGATCGAATAAGATGGAGGGCAGAAGCAATTGGTAAGTCGTTCAAGAAAAGAAAAGCATTTCCAATATTTTCAGTCGTTTTCTGGAAAAAGGAGTAGAGTAAAAGGCCTGCGTATGTCTCAAAAAAAGTAAAAGCTCTGCGAACGTCATCGAAATTTTTAGTATGTATTTTCCGATACCATGTATGCCATGTTCGGACCATCTGTGATCTGTCTCCGCCTCAGTGAATGTGACAAGATACTGTTGTTAGGTTAGTTCTTTAGGATCTTCTAGGTTAGATCTAGCGGGTTCATTTCTTTAGGGTTCTTGATTCTTGAGAGATACTGAGAGGGATAGGGGTACTAACCGTCGGACGTAGAGGAGGAGGAGTTGGCCATCTCGCGGGTACGTCGGTGAAGATCTGCACACGGGCAGCGACGGTCGGAGAAGGGTGCGGAGCTACTTGGGCGGCGGCGCGTCCCGGGCGGCGGCGGCTCCTGGCGGCAGTGAACGGCGGTGGGGCTTCCCGTCGCTTCAGCGCCCCCTCTTAGATCGGGTTAGGGTTTGTTGGTGGGGAAAGTGGCGGCACGGTAAACTTCGTCGTGCGTGCCGCCTCGGCCCCCACCTCTCTTTTATATGGCGCTGGTGACAGGGGCCCACCAGCCTATTGGGCTGGGCGCCCCCGATCAGGGCGCGAGCAAGGGGAGGGTATTTGGCCGTTGGGCCAAATGCCCTGCTGAGATCATTCTAACATTCTCCCCCTTGATCTCAATCTATACTTTATCTTTAATTACTTTTTACTTTACTCATTTCATCACAGATTAGTGCATAGAACATGTCTCATCGTCACGGTCAATCGCCGATAGATTCAACAGCTACAATACACCTCTCTGTTCTGAAATAGTTACTTTAATCTTTTGGGCCATCTTTTAGTCCAGGAATCATAGGCTTTCCCTTAAACCCATGCCGGCTACATGTTCTCTGAACACGTTGGGTGGTAAGCCTTTAGTAAGCGGATCCGCTAACATCTTTGCGGTACTTATATGCTCAAGACTTATAATTTGATCCCGAACTTTATCTTTCACAACATAGTACTTTATGTCAATGTGTTTGGCAGCACCACTTGACTTATTGTTGTGGGCATACGTTACTGCGGGTTCATTATCGCAGTACAACTTAAGTGGTCTATTGATGTCGTCAACCACTTTTAAACCGGGTATGAACTTCTTTAGTCAGTTCACCTGCCCCGTAGCCTCATAACATGCTACAAACTCGGCATACATTGTGGACGATGTAGTGACGGTTTGCTTTGAGCTTTTCCACGATATAGCTCCTCCAGCGAGAGTGAATACATATCCGGATGTAGACTTTCTATCATCTCCCGCAAAATCAGAATCTGTATACCCCACTATATGGAGTAAATCTGATCTTCTGTATGTCATCATGAGGTCTTTTGTTCCTTGCAAATAACGCAAGACTTTCTTTATCAATTTCCAATGTTCTATTCCAAGATTGCTCTGGAATCTGCCAAGTAACCCGGTAACAAATGCTAAGTCAGGGCGTGTGCACACTTGAGCATACTGTAAGCTTCCGACAGCTGAAGCATATGGAACCGCTTTCATTTGATCGATCTCATACTGGTTCCTGGGGCATTGAAAATCCCCATATCTGTCGCCCTTGACTATAGGTGCAGGTGAAGGACTACATTTATGCATCCCAAATTTCTTTAAGACTTTCTCTATGTATGTCTTTTGTGACAGTCCCAATACCCCTTTGTTTCTATCTCGGTGAATTTCGATCCCTAGAACGAATGAAGCTTCACCAAGATCTTTCATATCGAAGTTTGAGGACAAAAACTTCTTTGTTTCCAGTAGCAGACTGACATCACTACTAGCTAGTAGGATATCATCCACATACAGGATTAGGAAGATAAACTTCCCATCTTTAAACTTTGCATAAACACAGTTGTCCTCAACATTCTCTTTAAACCCAAATTTTCTTATTGTACTGTCAAACTTCAAGTACCACTGTCTTGAAGCTTGCTTTAACCCATAAATCGATTTCTTTAGGCGGCATCCCATTCTTTCATTTCCTTCCTCGACAAAACCTTTCGGTTGTGCCATGTAAACATTTTCCTCCAAATCCCCATTAAGAAATGCCGTCTTTACATCCATCTGATGTAACTCTAAATCATAATGTGCTACTAATGCCATTATGATTCTGAAGGAATCTTTACATGAGACTGGAGAAAATGTCTCATTGTAATCAATCCCTTCTCTTTGCGTAAATCCTTTTGCCACAAGTCGCGCTTTGTATCTTTCTACATTCCCTTGGGAGTCATGCTTTGTCTTGTAGACCCATTTACAGCCTACTGTTTTGGCTCCTTTAGGAATAATTTCCAAGTCCCAGACTTTATTAGTCTTCATGGACCTCATCTCCTCTTCCATGGCCTCAAGCCATTTTGAGGAATTTTCGCTTCTCATGGCTTCTTCAAATGAGGTGGGATCATTCTCCATTTGAAATTCCTTTGTATGATAAATCTGATAATCATCAGAAATAACTGATCTTCTTACTCTTTGAGACCTCCTCGGGGCCTCCTCATTTGGTACATCTTCTGTTTGAGGCTGCTGTTGCTCCCCCTCATCTGTGGCAATAGGTTCTATAGGATCCTGAAGAACAGGTTCCTCATTATCATTCATTGTTGCCACAGGAGGAACAATAACAGGTGCTGGCACCACAGTGTCTTGCACCGATGGTGCAGCGACAGCAGGTAGTGTGAAGAATGGCTCTTGAATCATCGGAGTGGGCGCATACGCCTGCTTCTCTTCAAGGTCAATCTCTCGAGCTACCATGCTTCCCTTCATCATTTCATCCTCTAAGAAGACAGCGTGTTTCGTTTCTACAAACTTTGTATATCTGTCTGGACAGTAGAAACGATAACCTTTTGACTTTTCAGGGTAGCCAATGAAATGGCAACTTACTGTTTTGGGATCAAGCTTCCCAAGGTTTGGGTTAAATACTTTAGCCTCAGCAGGACTCCCCCACACACGTAAGTGGTTTAGTGAGGGAACTCTTCCTGTCCACAACTCGTACGGTGTTTTGGGCACCGACTTACTAGGCACTCTGTTGAGAATATGAATGGCGGTTTTCAACGCCTCCATCCATAAACTCAATGGCAGTGTGGAGTAGCTCATCATGCTTCGCACCATATCCATCAGGGTACGGTTGCGTCTTTCAGCTACTCCATTTTGCTGAGGTTCGCCCGGTGTAGAATACTGGGCCACTATGCCATTTTCCTGTAAAAACCTCGCAAAAGGTCCAGGAACTTGTCCATATGGGGTATGTCGACCGTAGTACTCCCCCCCACGATCAGATCGGACTATCTTAATCTTTAAATCGTGTTGGTTTTCAATTTCAGCCTTAAATATCTTGAATTTATCCAAGGCTTCATTTCTTTCTTTGATTGGATAAATATATCCATAACGGGAGTAATCATCTGTGAATGTTATGAACGAGTCATAACCATCCACACTTTTCACAGGAAAAGGACCACAAATGTCTGTGTGAACAATTTGTAGAACTCCTGTGCTTCTTTTAGCGTCTTTTTTAATTTTCTTTACATATTTTCCTTTAATGCATTCTCTGCATTGTTCTAAGTCTGAGAACTCTAATAGAGGAAGAATTTCATTCTTAACAAGTCTTTATATTCTCCCCCTCGAAATATGGCCTAAACGACAGTACCATAATTTCGACGATTCATTATGAGTTCTCTTTCGTTTTCTGTTCGCATTCACAAGCGAGGATATACGCTCATTCACATCACATACGGAATTCACATTTTCACGAAGCGACAACAAATAAAGCTCATTCTGTAAGATGGCAAGACCAACACATTCTTTATTAAACATTATTTCACACTTGCCATTTCCAAAATTACAATCATAACCATCTTTGTCCAAATTTGAAACACTAATCAAATTCCTCTGTAAAGAGGGAACAAAAAGGACATCTCTAAGTAAAAGATTGGAGCCATTAGCTAACTCTAATGAAAGATCGCCAACGGCTTCAACTTCAGCTTGGACTCCATTTGCAACTTTAATGCATCTTTCTTTTCTTTGCGTAGTCCTCGTCGAACGGAATCCCTGTAATGAATTAGCAACATGAACAGTTGCTCCTGAGTCAATCCACCAAGTGGATTTCGAATATTTCACATACAGGCATTCATTAATAAAGGTAATAATGTTCTCACCTTTCTTTTCCATTATCATCTTTAAATAATCAGGACAGTTCTTCTTGTAGTGTCCTGTCTTCTTGCAGTGAAGACACTGGTCTTTGTCTACAGCAAATTTATTCTGTTGAGGCTGATGTACAGAGGCTTTGCCTTTGTTCTTTGAGAAGGAGTTACTGTTGTAATTCTTTTTCTTGTTATCCTTCACATAGTTGATAGAACCACCATGTGAGGATTTGATTCTTTCCTCCTCTTGCACGCACATAGCTATGCACTTTTCCATATCCCATTTCTCGGGCTGCATATTATAGTTGACAACAAAAGTGTCAAACTCTTTTGGCAAAGAAGCAAAAACCAAATGAATAAGGAACTCATCCTTGAGAGCCAAATCCATCGGTTTAAGTTTAGATGCCAAGTTGCTCATTCTAAGAATGTGCTCTCTTATGCCATTGCCACTGCCAGAATACCTTTCTGTTACCAGCTGCTTAATCAGCTGTGTAGCATAAGTCTTTGAAGAGCCAGTGAACTGACTCTTTATTTTATCAAGGTATTCAGTGACAGTGTCACACTCTGCAATTGAGCCCACAATCGCAGGCTCAATTGTGTTCTTTATCACAGCCATACATTTCTTGTTGGCTGTGGTCCATTTCTTATGATCAAGGTCATAAGACATCTGTAAGGGAGCATGATCCCTCTGTCTTTTCTGTCAAGCAGTATCATCCTCATTTTGATCCCTCACTGGTGCCATAGGCTCAGTGGGACGTGCTGTAGTGAGGACCCAGTCCACCTCAGCCAAGATAAACGCTAAGTCTATCTTTTTCTTCCACTCTCCATAATTATCTCCTTTAAGAGTGGGGATCTCTCTGATACAACTCATCAAGTTGTATCCTCCTGAAAAATATTTCAAATAAAGTGAGAACGTAACAGCAAAATCATATGCCTTATTTCCAACGTTGGTCAAAAATACGACATACAATTAAAATCATTTTATCTATACATTAAATCTACATCACCGTTGGGCAGAAATAGAAATAATGCATAAAAACATCAATTAAAAAATTATAATACTGTTATTATCAACGTTGGTCAGAAAATAACAATGTCATAATTATCTGGGATTTAAATCTATTTTTTCAAAATTAAATTCTCCCGTTGGTTCGAATTTAATAATGAAAATCAATCAACATTAACTTTTGCAGCGGAAACTGTAATTATTCTAAAATAATTCAATATTCAGAAGCATTATACTGTACACTTTTAATCTCTAAAAAATTAACACGTTGGTGCAAAATTTTCCAGAAATTTAATTCAAATTTCAATCAAATTCAATCATTAATGCTTCTGAAAAACATTAAATCTCTTTTTCGGGGTTTACTGTTCATATGGCCAATTTTGGCCCATTCCTTCGGCCGCGGCCCAGCCGGCCCGTGCAGCGTACCCGAGCGCGCGCGCTCCCCCTCACAGGCCGGCCCACTCAGCCCGCAGCCTCTTTTCATCATGGCCGTTGATTTCATCGGAAGGCTGGGAGTGATTTGCGGCCGAACAAAAATACCGCCTGCACCAAAAACCCTAACCCTAGCCTATTCCCGCTCCTGTCCTCCCGCAAAAACAGGAGCAAGGCAACGGCGGTGGCTCCCTTGCGCAAGGGCGACGGCGGCGGCTGCAGCGCGGCGCACGGCGGGGCAGTCCGCGCGCGGATGGGCGCAAGGCGGAGCGGCAGCGCGCGCGCCCGCGCGGAGGAGGCGGCGCACAGCGCAGCGACGGCGGCACGCGCGTCGGCCCGAGCGGCGCCAGGGCGGGGAGCGGGGCGCGCGACGACCCGTGCTCGGGGCTGCGGCGGCCCCCGAAGCGCCGGCCCGGAGCGGCGGCGGCCGGGGTAAGAACCCCCCTCTTTCTATATTTTTTTTGATTGTTTGCCGCCGATCCAGATTGGGGTTTTTCGGGATTTTGGGGATTTAGGGTTTCTCAACCAGGCTCTGATACCATTGTTGGGTTAGTTCTTTAGGATCTCCTAGGTTAGATCTAGCGGGTTCATTTCTTTAGGGTTCTTGATTCTTGAGAGATACCGAGAGGGATAGGGGTACTAACCGTCGGACGTAGAGGAGGAGGAGTTGGCCATCTCGCGGATACGTCGGTGAAGATCTGCACACGGGCAGCGACGGTCGGAGAAGGGTGCGGGGCTACTTGGGCGGCGGCGCGTCCCGGGCGGCGGCGGCTCCTGGCGGCAGTGAACGGCGGTGGGGCTTCCCGTCGCTTCAGCGCCCCCTCTTAGATCGGGTTAGGGTTTGTTGGTGGGGAAAGTGGCGGCACGGTAAACTTCGTCGTGCGTGCCGCCCCGGCCCCCACCTCTCTTTTATATGGCACTGGCGACAGGGGCCCACCAGCCTATTGGGCTGGGCGCCCCCGATCAGGGCGCGAGCAAGGGGAGGGTATTTGGTCGTTGGGCCAAATGCCCTGCTGAGATCATTCTAACAGCTGTCTGCGGTGCTGCACATTTGCCCTATAGTCAGTCAGTCACTGGATCGATAACTATCAAGATCTGCTTAGCTATTTAATAATATGAAACTAAGGCCCCGTTTGGCACAGCTCAGCTTCACTAGTGAAGCTGTTTTTTTGTTTCAGTTTCACGAGCAGCTTCACCGCTGAAGCTAAATCTGTTTTGGAAAACTGTTTGGCAAAACAGCTTCACCAACAGCTTCATGCATAGCTGAGAGAGGGCAATTGTCCAAGATGCCCCTGTCTACCTGACTTGTTCTAATATTTGGAGTTGTATGTTTGTATATGGTCATATGAATTAAAAAATAATATATTTGAATGAGTATGAATTAAAACATTAAAATAAAAAATAATAAAAAAATTAAAATCATTAGGAAGCAATATTAGTGCCTTGTTTATGTTTCGTGAACGGGAGATGTGAACGGGATGGACTAGTGGCAAATGCGTGTAATTTTGGTGAACTAGAGGGGTAGTGGGTTCCTAGGACTGCGGGCCTGAGGGAGAGAGCTGTGAAAAGCTACTTTTTTCAGCTTCACCTTTCCCCATTCCTTTGTGAGAGCACAAAAAAGGAGCTTCACCCATGAAGCTGTTTGCAAAAAGGGTGTTTGGCAAAAAACAGCTCACAACAGCTCATGAAGCTGTTGGTGAAGCTGTGCCAAACAGGGCCAACACGCAGCAACTTCAGGTATGTGTATCCAAATTTTCCGTGAGATGGTTAGAAACGCTTCTCTCAAATTTTCTGGCAGAGGATCCCCTCCAGGCCGCCAACATGCAATCGCATACCATCTCAACTTTGCAAGAAAACATCAGATCGACAGAGCATACATGGATCGATATTTGTATCAGGACTAGCTAAATATCCATATGTTGCTATGAATTAAAAAATTATATTACTCTTGGCCTCCAGTATACTTAGGTTAATCAGATACCAGACTTTTTATTCTCGTGTATTTAGCATGGTTGTATTTCTGCTTAACAAATGAAAGTGCCCCGAGTCAACATTACCACCACACCGGGTCTAGCTGTGTTGTGCCAAATGTATGTCGGGCTCCGCCACCACACCCGGCTGAGCTCCACTATAGCCCCACAAAATAAACCAATTGCCACAAAATTCACATGCTAAATAACAAAAGATTTATGAATCAGTTAACTAATATCTCATGACTAATGTAGTGCAAGCACAACAAATAAAACACTAGTTGTTGCTATGAATAGTAAAAACAGGGAGCGAATACAACATCAAAGCATATATTTCTAGCAACCCACATATAATAGCTAGTTGTTTTCTCCGTATTAAATCATGGACAGACCATGAATTAGTTGCAAAATTATATAGTGATTTGATCAAGATATATTTTGTGCTATTCATGCAATATATACTTCTACATGTAGAAACTAACTATAATTGAACAACTAAAATATTGCAAAATTCTATACCCATGTGCATCCATGACAACAAAGAAACCAAAAGATTTGACAACAGAGGCCTGCAATATGTGAAACAACATGTTTTAATGGAAAGTGGATGGATACCTCTTGGAAGTTGGAATGGATTCCACACGTTAGAGCTCACTTTGAATCGATACGACAACTTCGAATCCAACCCAAGCATCATCTAATACCGATGCCATGCTAAGAAAATAGACTACTTGAGTACACCAAACTGTCGGCATGCACCACCAACACCTTTGCCCCGACGACAGGAGCAGCACGCCTCACCTTCGCTGTGGCGGCCATGACGTCGAGAACCATCGCTGTTGGACGCACGTGGTGTCGGTTGCCTAATTTGAAATCGAAGGTTAGAGATGTCATCGCGTCTCCAGATTTGGTGGTCTCCGCCGCTAACACCATCTTGCCCTCCAGATCATGCAGTCTCCAATCTCCACCGTGCACCCTCGATGCAAGCCTCCGCCACCGGTAACAGACCTCAAATCAACTCTACATCTGTTGGCCCCCTCTAGTGTCACCTCGGGCCGCTGGTTGTGGAATGGTAAAGAGAACAAAAAGAAGGATTTTGGTTTGGAAGGCAGTGAGATAGTCGGGCTATGCAGTTTCTTTCTTTCTTTTCCGAAAACAAGAAAAGGGTTAGTGTAGGATCGTAAGGGCCTTCTCACTGCGCGAGCTTGCAGTCGTCCCATACGTGGCGCACAGCAGAAGGCTGCCTTCCCCCGCAAACGCGACGGCCGACCCGATGACGAACAAAACTTCCAGCGCCCACACAATCAAATCTGCCGTGAGAAAAAACGGAGCCGGCGCTCACAATTTCTATTCTGCATGCAACGCCGATGGTATCAACAAAAGCATGCAATCAACTCCATTAACCATCAGCCCATACACCAACATGCATGCATGTTTTTTTTTTCCTTTTTTTGGTTTTTCCTACTAGCGCCGTCACAGCTCAAAAAACGGTGCATATATATATATATATATATATATATATATATATATATATATATATATATATATATATATATATATATATATATATATATATATATATATATATATATATATATATATATATATATATAGGAAAATTACATAAGGCACCATGGTGCCTAGGCACCAACATCCGATACACGTGTATGATTGACAATTTTTTTGAGTTTGGGTATGAAAATGTTTTATACCCTTGATATATTTATGGTAAGTAAGTTTTGAACTCAGTTCAAACTAGTTTGAACTACTTTTGAGTTCAATGCAACTACAGTGAGTATATACCATAAAAATAGTTCAAACTAATTAAACTGAAGTTGAATTTAAATTTTTTCGGAGTTTGACATCTCAAATATACTTTTTTTATGGGTATATGAAGATACCCACATCAAACGTTGCGAATCTCGAAGCAAATCAACGGGTATTGATATGGGTGCCTAGGCACCTTGGTGCATGAAACACTCGTCCTATATATATATATATATATATATGGTGCCTAGGCACCAATATCAATACTCGTTGATTTGCTTCGAGATTCGCAACGTTTGATGTAGGTATCTTCATATACCCATAAAAAAGTATATTTGAGATGTCAAACTCCGAAAAAATTTAAATTCAACTTCAGTTTAATTAGTTTGAACTATTTTTATGGTATATACTCACTGTAGTTGCATTGAACTCAAAAGTAGTTCAAACTAGTTTGAACTGAGTTCAAAACTAACTTACCATAAATATATCAAGGGTATAAAACATTTTCATACCCAAACTCAAAAAAATTATCAATCATACACGTGTATCGGATGTTGGTGCCTAGGCACCATGGTGCATTACGTAATTTTCATATATATATATATATATATATATATATATATATATATATATATATATATATATATATATATATATATATATATATATATATATATATATATATATATATAGGACGAGTGTTTCATGCACCATGGTGCCTAGGCACCAATATTAATACCCGTTGGATTTGCTTCGAGATTCGCAACGTTTGATGTGGGTATCTTCATATACCCATAAAAAAGTATATTTGAGATATCAAACTCCGAAAAAATTTAAATTCAACTTCAGTTTAATTAGTTTGAACTATTTTTATGGTATATACTCACTGTAGTTACATTGAACTCAAAAGTAATTCAAACTAGTTTGAACTGAGTTCAAAACTAACTTACCATAAATATAAAACATTTTCATACCCAAACTCGAAAAAATTATCAATCATACACGTGTATCGGATGTTGGTGCCTAGGCACCATGGTGCATTACGTAATTTTCCTATATATATATATATATATATATATATATATATATATATATATATATATATATATATATATATATATATATATATATATATATATATATATATATATATATATATATATATATATATATATATATATATATATATATATATATATATATGCAGTCCCCCTAAAATACCTATTCAAACTCTACTTAAAATCCTAATCCAACTCCAACTAGGCCTGAGCCTTTTTATCTCAACTAGACTTTTGTCCACTAATTTTTAAGGGACCTGAAACCCTTCATAACACTAGTTTTTCACACTCCCGACTTTTCTAACGCGTCACGTGTCGAAGCCTCCAAGACCACACCTCCGTTAGCTTCTCCATGTATCGTCCACCTTTAATCTCCATGCGCCCCAAGTATGAGCCCGATCATCTCATGACCTCCTTGATCGTCTGAACCTCGGATCTCCCTATCCTAGTTCCGATCCTCCTCGTCACCGGCCATGATCGCCTCCATGCTCAACCTGCACATGCGAAGACCAAAGAACATTCTCCCGTCACAAGTTCGTCCAAACTTGACCAACATCAATCCGCACACATGCAACACAACTCGCATAACAACGCTAAACAAAATCATCGATTATTCATCATAATAAATTAACCATTGTCAATTATTCATCACCAAAATATCCTAAACCTAACCACATGGTCTAACAGTTAGCTTTGTGCTTCACGAGGGATTCAGGCTTGTGGGAAGGGAGACGAGGCCACCTAGTGGCATGATTTCTCCCGTGATGAGGGGAAGGGAGAGGCGGATTGACGAATCAACCAAGGGTAGTGGATGACATTGCAGATAATTATCTCTAACTTTAAAAGGTACTTTTCTATAGGAGAACGGAAGGCGACCATCAACTCCCATTTTTCAATGGTTAATGCTCGTCGACCATTAAGCTTGATTTTTTTTGGGTGTATGGCAGATGCGCACATAACCCGCACACACCACATTCACACCATATGCACACATACATATGTACGTCTTCTACACATCCTAGAAAATTTATTGGAGGCTCAAACAGCTCTCGAAGCATAGGTACATACAATCTTACTTAACATACATGCAAATGTATGCCCGTTTTTATCTATACGAGCACACGCGTGTAGGGAAGCTCAAACGCTGATGGCTCGTAGCCAACTGAGCTTCTCGATCGTTAAGCCCGATTTGGTGCCCTTCACTGTCGAGTGTCAGTGTATTCCAACCAATTCAGTTTGCCGGAGGAGCCGGTTTCTACTGCACTCGGATCACTTGTCTGCACAAAGCCGAGCCACTTCGCCGAGTGCCACAAGCCCGCAACTATTTTTTAGTTCAACCCATCGCAATACCAACACACTGCTCTCGTGCTGAGTTTTTTTTTTTTAAAAAAAAAAACCAGCACTGCTATCGTGCCGGTCGGAACCGAAGCCAGAATAAAACTACTGTGTCATGCAATCTCACGAGTTTTTGGTACTTTTGACACGTTTTGAACTCGTATTTACAAGTATAGCCGTAGTCGTGTGACAATTATAAAAATATCACTTCTACTGCACGGTTACTAGACGGCAACACCGTGGAGCTGACACATGGCCAGCGGAGCCCTGTGGCCATACGGCAGGGCCCTGCTGCCTGGCCACCGTGTGGCTCATTGTCTGCCGCCCTGCCATTGGACGACAGGTAATTAAGCCGCCCTGAGCACTCTCTAGCCTCCGACTCCTCCGATCACGTTATAACCTCTAACTCCTCCTACCACTTTATAACCCTCGATTCCTCCAACCGCGTTATAACCTTCAACTCCTCCAACCACTTCATAACCTTCGACTCCTCCGACCACGTTATAATCTCTGACCATTTTATATCCTCCGACCCCTCCGATCACTTTATATCCTCCGACCCCTCTGACTAGGGGTGAAAACGGATCGGATAGTTTCCGTCGGATCCGGACGGATACGGATACGGATTGTGTCGGATCGGATTTTTTTCGGATAGTTCTCGGATCGGATACGGATACGGATTTTTTTATCGGATACGGATACGAATACAGTAAGCCTAGTATCCGTCGAATACGGATACGGATTATTCGGATAATACGAAAACGGATATCCGAGGGGAAGGGAGGGACTTTAATTTTTATTTTTGGATTTCAGAAAAGCCTGGGAAATTCATTTAAGCTCAGAAAAATATGAAATAAACTCTAACAATTTCAGGAAAATTCACAGAAGTTCCTGGTGACATTTTGGACTTAATAAAAAATATTTTCAACTAATGTTGGTATTTAATTTTCATATTTAAAAATACTTTTTAATTTCAAAAGTAGACCTTTAAACTCCAGAAAATCTAGGAAACCAAATAAAAGCCAAATAACTCCACATAATTAATTTAAAGTAGGATTTTTTTATAGAAAATCAAAATATCATTTTATTTAATGTCTATTTTTTTGATTTTCACTTAATTTACTTTTCAAATCAGGCTTTTTCAAAAACAGAAAATCCAGGGCAAAACCCACAAATAAAATTTAGACAACAAAATACTTATTTTAATTAATTTTAATTACTTTTTATTTTAATAAAACCTGGGCTGTTACAACTTGATGGATGAAATGGAGGAATGAAATGGTCTTTATGTTTGTTCAAATTACTATCATGTCATCATGTGTATTCCATGAATTGCACGTTGTTGTTACTTATGTAGTTATGTTATAATCGACTATTGGGTATATTTTCATTGTTGATGAAAAGACTATGCTTGTTTAGATTTCATGAATGTTTTGACAAGATGAACTATTTACGTATTTTCGTTAATTTTGGATGTATAGTTTAAGAGGTTTTCATGTTCCGATAAATATTCGTAACCGTATTCGTTTCGATTCGTATTCGATCCGAATCTGTATTCGATATTATTCGTATTTGTATTCGTATTCGAGTTATCCGTATTCGTATCCGTATCCAAAAAAAATATGAAAACAAATATGGTAGAGGCATTATCCGTCCGTATCCGATCCGTTTTCACCCCTACCTCTGACCACGTTATAGCCCCCGATCCCTCCGATCGGGTACTGTAGCTTCGACCGGTTACTGTAGCATCCGAACACTTTAAAAACTCTAACCTCCCAACCAGTCTCAGTGTTTTGACCACGTATAATTTCCGACTACACACAACAAAATAATTCTAGAAAATATGATTTATCCTTTTCCTCTCTTTTTCTTTGATTTCAAATTACCTGCCGTTCGGTGGCAGGGCGGCAGACATGCGGCCACATGATGGCTAGGCGGCAGGCCCCTACCGCACAGCCACAGGGCACTACTGACCGTGTGTAAGCTCCACGACATTACCGTCCGATCATCACATGGCAGAAGTGATATTTTTATAACTGTTACATGACTACGACTATTCTTATAAATACAAGTTGAAACAATGCCAAAAACTCCGATCTCACGTCAAGCTGCTATACGATATGTACACAATCCCTGTATCAACAGTGATTATGACAACGGACAAGATTGGGCAATGGAGCTTCTAGAAGACAATATGACAAATGACGATATATATTCAATTTAGAATCCATGGTTGTACTATATTGGAACTAGCTCATCATAATTCTCAACCAAGTTATACCCTATCATGATTCATCCTTTCCCAGAAAGTTACTGTTTTTTTAGAGAAGAAAGTTACTTTTTGGGGTATACTTTTTTCGGTTGGCTGGCGTCCATATTACTTCGAGCAGCAGCAATCAACAATTCCACTCGGCTTATGTAACAACTAACAACGACCTTGAAAAGTTGGCGAATTAGTTCCCAGATAAAATATCGTGACAACTTTGTAATCATGGTTTACTCATTGTACTAGTTTATTAGCCTCTCAAGGGTCGTTTAAACGCAAGCTCAGAACTAAAGAGGTGTGCATATTAGTTTTTACTGATAACTTTTAGCTGCAATTTATGATTTTTAACTGAAAATAAATAGTAGCGACCAAAAAAATGGCTTTAGAAAGAGAGATGAGCGGTGAAAAAAGTGAGAAAGAGATACGTGTGCGTGACGAAAGTGAAGAGTGTGGTACGTGATGCACCTGTGATCATGACCCTCTGCTTTATCCTCAGAACGAGAGATAGCGAGAAGAGTGGAGAAGTCGTTTCGAGAAGTTGGATATTCATATTGATTTTTAGTTTTTCTAAGTAAAAACTAGAGGTAGAATTCCATACGAACATAACCTAAATTTCTTAAGAATTACCGTATAGAATGCAATATATTCGGTAAACGTAATGCAACAAGAAGATTTCGCAAAAAACGGCAATTACTATTGGACAGTGTATATACGTAGGACTAGTATAAAGGTCGTCACATCAATCCATTAACTAGACATGTTAAACTCGTAAAGCACTTAATCAACAACATGCGTCATGATGTGAATTATCTTCACTGCAGAAGGTAAGCAGTAGCAGTCAGCAGAAAAGAACTGCCACTCTTGACAACAGAAAGTCGCAAAACCAGTACAAGCTTAGTTCGGTGATTCATTCATTTTTTAATGAAATTTTAACAGTTAACACTACACCAAACTCAAGAATTACTTTATATGCCATCACGACGGGAACAGATCATTTTCTAGCGTGGGGCTTGTCCAGCTGCTAAACACTGTGCTGATTGCTGAATTCTTCAGAAATGCTGTTGTCAACCTCGCACCAAAAGCAGACACAAATATTTTCTTTTGTTCAGTCATGTACTTCTTCAGGATAAACAAGCACAACTGCTACATGGCAGTTACTGATGCATACCTAATCCGGAGAGGAATTGCGGTGCAAGGGTGTGGACATGAAGCAACGAAAACAACACAAAGTAGGACGGTGGTGTGGGTGGGTGTGTGAGCTAGATGTTGTGCCATCAGCCCCCTTTCCCAGGTTCTCATTCTCAGTGGCAACACATCGTGCCTTACACTGGGTTTTCCTCGCTACCTACCCTCTAGTCTCACCTAACCTTCGAAGGGTGCAACTGGCTGCAACAACACTATAACAAGCAAGCAACAACGGCACAAAAAACATACTCGCAACTTACGGTTGGATTCTGCTGCATGCTTGTCTCTCTGAGTCTCTGTCTCTGTAGACAAAGGCATAGTACATATTTATAGGAGACTTGCTACAGCACGTACAAGATACCTGAGGTACCTTTTCTCTAAAAAAAATATGAACCACTGATCTACATACGGGTAACTGAGGGATAAAAATTTTGTAAACGTGGATAATCTGGTAATTTTTCTTTGACTTATCCCTTTTAACTCGTATCATCTTGGCCCTAATCCGTGTCCTACTCTTCCTAATTCCCATCGCCGTCGTTGATATACTGTGCATCTATGCCGGCGCACCCCATTCCTCTCCTCCAACAGATCCTCCTCCAAACCAGGCAATCATTCCCCTTCTCCATCATCAGACTCGTCCTCTTTTTCTCCTCTCCAAGTTCTTCTTCCACTCTCAGAATTAGACCCAGGTTCTCGTCTCAAGTCTCAACCCATACGAGAGAGCGGAGTGTCGTCAATTTTGTACATTCACAATAATTTGTAAGTCCTAGAAAAATTATGTAATTCATGTTGAGTTAGTCTGACATTTAGTTACACAACCTGGAAACTTCATGTTAAACTATTTCGTTTTATATTCAGTTACACAGTCCAACTAATCAACTGATTATCTCCCAATTAGCAACTGTGATAGTATCAAATTCTTAAAGCCTCCTTCAACTATCATAGCACGCAAACATCCAAACAGGAAAGAAATTTTAATGCGTCATTTTTTTGCACAGGGAATGCATTGAACAGCTGATGTGCACTGCATTACCAAATCACCAAGCAATCAGAGATAGGTTCTTTTAGGTTGTAGTTTATCACTTTTGAATTCTGTCTATTCGTGAAAGAGAGTATGAAGAGAGAGACAGTCGTATGTAATTTTAGGCGGTATAGCTAAAGTCAGTACAGTATCTATTATAATCGACTTATATACCATGTCTTGAAAAAACGCACAATTTGAAAACTATTTACTTTAGCAAAAGCTAAAAGCCTTAAGCAGCAAATCCAAAAAAACCCAGCCTCAACATGGGAATATCTGAACCTGAAGATTAGGAAGAAAGTAAGCAGCATTTCCTTGAAGATTGTGTAACTGAATATTAAACCAAGTAATTTAACATGAATTACATGCTTTCTCAGACTGTGTAACTAAATGCTATACTAAGTAACTCAATATGAATTACATATTCTGCAGAGGACGGGAGCCTGTGTAATTGAATGTTAGACTAAGTAACTCAATATGACGTACCTAATTCTCCTAGGACATAATGATTATCATGAAAGTAGATACGAACAGAGATCATATGGATTGAGACAAGAGTCTTGTCCCTGAATCCAACTCTGGGTGGGTCGAACTGTCGAAGCACAGCATGGAAAGGAGGGAGAGGAGATTAGTCTACAATGGCTAGCGGAGATGCAGACGGGGATCCTGGTTTGGAGCGCCAGGTGCGCCGCCAACCGCTGCCATGCCTCGACACCTCCTCGCCCAGCCATCCCATCGTCCTCAACTCAGCTCGTCACTCACCAGCCACAGCGCTTGCTGCCGCCTGAGGCGCTCTTTCTCTGCCGTGCCGTGAGAAAGACATATCATTTTACTGATTTACCCTTCTCCTTCTAATTTTATAAGGATGATAAATCAATTTTTCATTAGTCATCTTTAATTGTGGGTCATCGGATTAATGTAATGAACGGTTGTGGTACCTTCCAAGCACTGTAGAAAATCTCTGTACGGAGATACACGGGGTGTGGAAGAAAGGCGTCCTTTGGAAAAACCGGACGCACAAGGCTCTCTCCTCTTGCAACCACCATGCCCTCGCGTGCGCGGGCCATGTGTGGTCTCACGGGCTACAAATGTTTGCATCTAACTACATCTCCTCGAGGCACATATATGTTGTACTAGATCGACGAGCTGCTGCTGCTGCTCTTCGTCGTCTTCTTCCGGCCTCTCTGTAAGTAACACGCATATGCTTTCTTGTTCTGTGTATCTTGCTGTTCGATTCTCCTGTGACTTTGATATGATCTGTAGTGTTTTTGTCAAAAATCATCAGGACATCTGAAGCGTAACATTGGATTTGCTTGGAACGACAAGCTGGTAGTACTTGTTTTCGTCTCGGCGGTCAATGGAACCGGCGAGGTTTGGGTACAAGCCGGATCAACGAGGCGGAGAAGCAGAGGAGGGGGAGGGGAGCAGCAGCCATCTCCTCCTCCTCCCCTGTTTCTTGGACATCTACGTGCACCACGCGCGCAACATCCACAACATCTGCATCTACGCCAACCAGGACGTGTACGCCAAATTCTCCCTCACGGCCAGCCCCGACCACGCGCCCGCGCTCTCCACCCGCGTCGTCGTGGGAGGAGGCGCCAACCCGCGCTTTGACGAGCGCCTCCCGCTGCTGCGCGTCCGCCGGGGGAGGCTCGGCACCGACGTGCTCAAGTGCGAGATATGGATGCGCAGCTGCGCCAAGCGGCTCCTCGACGACCAGCTCCTCGGTTTCGCGCTCATGCCGCTCGCGTCCGTCGCGGCCGCGGATGGCGCGCGCCTCGCGCAGGACTTCTCGCTCTCGTCAACCGACCTCTTCCACTCGCCCGCCGGCACCATCCGGCTCTCCCTCGCCCTCCACTCGGGATCCCCCGGTGACGCGTGCCCACCGCCGGAGCGAGCCGCCGAGCCGTCGATCACGTCGGAGGTGGTTATCTTCGAGCCGGCGCCACCGGTGGACTACTCGAGGGTCGAGTTCCCCGACCTTAACGTGGTGAAAGAAAACCACGACATGGCCGTGCAGTACCTGCCATTCTTGCACCTCGGGGACTCGCAGCCGCAGGAAGACATGGAGGACTGCGAGATGAGTACGAGCCTGCGCGGGGACAAATCAGTGTCCTTGGACGGGAGCAAGAACGCCTCGACGACCACCACGGTCAGTGACGACAGGGTGATCTCCTCCTCCGAGGCAACAGAGAAGCCGCGGCCCGAGGCCGACGATGCCACCGCACCGATGTCGTGCCGCTCGGCGGACACGCCGACGTCCAACAACGGGAAGGCGGGAAAGGAGAAGAGCGCCGCGGGGGACGTGTTCGAGTCGCCCATGGGGGACATCGACATGGAGACGGAGCAAAGAGCGATGCAGCGGCAGATCATGGAGATGTACGTGAAGAGCATGCATCAGTTCACGGAGTCGCTGGCCAAGATGAAGCTGCCGATGGAGGTCGACGGCGACGACGGGGTCATCGTCCAGAAGGAGGAGAAGTCGGAGACAGAGGTGAAGCAGCAGGTGAAGAAGGACGGAGCAAGGGTGTTCTACGGAAGCAGAGCTTTCTTCTGAACAAAATTGTTCAGAGAAAAAAAAAAGATGTTTTCTTGAGAAGGTATTGATCGAGTTCGACACAACATTCAGCGCGCAGTTTGACCATTAGGTTTTGCTTGTTAATTGTTAGTGTTAACTTAATTCCTTCATCGAAAATGCAAACTACATATACATAGCTAAGAGTAACAGCTGTAATGGAGTTGTGTTTGGGTATCAGGCAAGATTGCTTGGTGAGGTATTTGTTGTGTTACTTGCCAAACAGTGAATAATAGGGTTACAAAAATACCACAAAGAGACTACCCGGAACATGAGACAGTAGGGAATAGTATAGAATGTATGCACCACGCCGTTGTTATTACATAGACTTTTTCTTACCAAAAATAAGCTCCCTCTATGACGCCCTAGGGGTCATATTTATAACTAAGGGGGGTTGTTTACACAAATACTCCATAGAGTCTATAGTAGTAAGAGCGTACTTGTTATTTCCTTGGCTTAGCCATACTGGGCTTACCATGTAATTACACATATAATGGGTTTTTGACGCAGTGGGCTGATTGGGCCAATATAGAGACCACTCTTCCAACAGTAACCTCTCACGGCAAAGGACTCCGTGACCGACAAGCCAAAACCATGTTGCTTCTTTATTGACCCCCACCACCCCCTTGGGCATGCTGGTTTGCTATCTTGTAGGTTTACTCACTCCATTCTAAGCATTGTTGTTGGCGCTCGTCAGGGTTGCTTTGCGCCATACATGTGTTCGTGATCCAGTCGTGGTACGTATGACGTGGGTTGTTGTGCTGATTAAGGGGGCACACATGTCCCCTAAAAAGGCACACTCGGCCTAGCACCATTAATGGTGCTGTCCCATTGGTATTTAAGCGATGTGGTGCTTGAGTTGACGCCATTTCCTTCATCGTTCTCATGCTTTTCAGCCTTCCACGTGCTTGTTGATCGCGATGACTCAAGGGAGTGAACACGGCGGTACCTCGGCTGCGTTCTTAAGTCATGGTGCTGAGGACTCGTGCTCTGAGCATGCCGCTAATAAGTAGTGAAAAGCATTGGAGAAGGTGGTCGACTGTTGTATCAACGCTCTCGGTCGGTCGATCGTGACCGACAGGCGCACTGGTGCACAATGGGAAGGTCTTGGACCGCCAACTTGTTCGCTGGCCGGTTGCTGATAAAGTTGTTCCACGCTTGTGGAAGGGAGTGATGCTTGTCTTCGCTGCATACTTTGACACCAGGCTTTGCATTTCTACCACGTGCTTTGTGGGCAAAGTACTTTGCATGTACAACCTAGAGCTCCCGCAGCTCACGGCGAATGCCATCGCTCACCTCACGGTTTTCTCCTGGGTGGTCTAATCGGAGGTCACCATTCTGAGCATGTTACTCTTTGTCTCCCTGCACGACATGCGGTGCCAGTCGAAGTAGGTGGGTGATAGACAATACTCGAACCTGGGTAGCGTGAACTTTCAGGTCTTGTCCAGCTACTCGAAGGACTTTCTTGTGAACTCAACATGGATAAAGTGGGAGTCGAATTGGCTTCGGAGGTAGTTCTACCACACCATCAAGCAAGGGAGCAGCCATCGCTTCATCGGGCATTTTATGGACTTTGTCTCCTTACCATGCATGATGCTCGATCAAGACAACGAGTCACACACGAGAAGAGCATAGCCTTTGGGCCACCACAACGTTGCACATGCCACACATTAATCATGTGTGTGTGGCCCTCATGCTTACTATGACTGATCGACCTATTCCTGCCGCTGGTGGCAGTCGGCCTCACGGCTTGCGTGGAAAGTGATGGCTAGGATGGCAATGGCCATGATGAACCCAATGAATGTGAAGACTCTCCTCCACCCATCATCCTCATCCCTTTGTCATCAGCCCCTACTCTGCTTGACCTCGAGGTGAGCCTAGAAGAACTCAGTGTAGGCAAGGACCTCAAGGTGATGAAGGACGTCATGCGAACGACCCTGAGGTGTGTGCGGAGGGCAATGAGAAAGGCGCTGTCGTGGAGGCTTCCCTTCCTTCTGCTATACTTTTGGGACTAGCCGCGAAGCCCAAGTCATTTACTTTGCTTGGGCACCCATCGACACATGCTCGATTAGAGTCTTCTCTAGCGGCCCCCGAGACAGGGTATTGCATTGCTCTAGACATGCTAGAGGGAGATTTGAGCTCCAAAGCTGGCACGACTCTAGACTCTGCTCTGACATTGTCTCCTGTTCGATCCCCCACGCGTGGCAAACACAACTCCCTCGTCCATGCCTCTGGCAAGCCCATCGTAGGTTTGAGACCTTTCTTTGGTTCTTGGGAGTGAGGATATCTCTTATATGCTCCATCACACTGTCGCCCTCGACAGCGACCCTTCCTTCCCTTGCAACGTGGGCGCTGATGTCTAGCAATGGAGTTCCTCAGGGAGGCAAAGGTGTAGTTGGCGCAGAGCATTCCTCACGAACTGCTACGACAGAGATGGCGAGTGCGAAGGATATGTCGCGAATGGCCACGATGGTGGTGGCGGGTGCGGAGGCATGTCGGCTATCACTGGTGGACTTCATCCCCTGGCCAAAGGTGCTTCGTGCAACGGGTTATGCTAACACCGGCCTAGACCAGAGGTTACTGTAATTGTATGGTACGGAGCTCCTCTTTAACGCTCTCAAAGTTAGCAAGGTGAAAATGTGCCGCACCATAGTGGGTTGTGTTCTGTGCGTATGTCACCTTTTTTGGTTCAGATGATGGCTTAGTCATGGGCACTATAGGCTGACTTTGCGAGTCCGCTAACCTTCAGGAGTATCTTAGGGCCACCCAAGCGAAGGTCGTTGCTACTCGGAAGACTGAGGCAGATGCCTCATCTCTTGCAGCGGAGCCAACAGAATGCATTCAGTTCCTCGAGTTGGAGGGGTGAAGGCTATCTTTGATGCGAAGGCCATCGCACCGCAGGCCAGTGCCTGGGCAACAGAGGAGAGGAACAACTTCCTGCAACAAATCATGGTCCTCGAGCAAGAGAAGGGTCACTTGGCATCGAAGGTGGTGGAGGATCACCACCTCCGCGATCCATCTGATGTTTCTGCCTATGAATACATGGAGGCATTGGAGGCGACACTGATGGAGCTGGCCATCTTAGTTCCCCAAGGTTGCACGGGCTAGAGAGCCTCGTAAGCAGCATTCACCGCATCCATGATGCCTCGGTGCTTTCCTTGAATGCTACCTGGTTATATGGCAACCACTGCTCGTAGGTGACAATGCAGATATTCCTTGGTATGCTCCATATGTGCGGATGGGGCCATGTGGGCAAACTGGTGGATCCCTTGCTTGATCTTCCCCATGGAAACATGATGATGTTCCACTCCCTTCACACGATGCAAAAGTCCATTTGTGCCTTTCGTGAGCGCATCTAGGGGTGCCTTGGCGAGGCCCCAGTGAAGGTATCTATTGGGGGAGTGGCCCCCATCTTGGCCCAGTTAGCTCACTACACCAAGTAGCCCATTGCGTATGTAATTGTATGGTGGGCCCAAAAAGGGTTGTTACAAGGGAAAAAGACATATTTGCCCCTATGATTGTAGACCCTGATATAGGTGTTTATATGAGCAACCTCCTCATGGCTATAATTATGTGCCTTAGGGTACGATGGAAGGGGAGGATTCATTATTTTTAGAGAAAGGGCAGGTAATAGACCATATATTGTGCATACGCCTTCTATATCCAATCTTCATAGTTTTTCAGGCTTCGGGGTGAAACATATCTAAGAATTCCTCTGGATTTGGAGCTCTTTCGGTAAATTTCGAGTTCTGATCATTAATTACTTTAACTGTCTATGTAGATCTTCCACTGGGGGAGATTAACACCCGAGTCAAAGTCCTGTGTGAGAAAGCCCCATCACTCGATGTAGTGGCTCCTCTTATATTAGTGGATGTATCCGTTGAAGAAAGAGAAGAATGCCTAAAGGTAATCAAAAATTGACTTCATCTTTAGGGTCTCGTAGTCGTAGAGAATGACTAAATAGTGTCTTTCTTTCTTGCAGGAAGTAGGCATGGAAAACCATCAGGATGACCAAGGAGCTAAACTAATGGTTGTCGAAAAGAGGCGAAGGAAGCTAAGGCTCTTCTGGCCAAAAGACATTGGCTAATGAAAGTTGTTGACAAGCAAGTCGAAAGCTCGAGTGCTCTCCCTCCCACTGCTCCTCAACCATCTAGCCCCATTAAGCAATTCTTTGTAGACGTGGCTGCTGCAGAGAAAATAGGGCCAATCATATGAAGCAAAGAGGTATTATGATGACAAAACTTTTTCAGTTGAAATAGGACTTTGACTCAGGTGTTAATCTCCCCTAGTGGAAGATCTACATAGACAGTTAAAGTAATTAATCATTAGTAGTCGAAATTTACTAAAAGAGCTCCAAATCCAGAGGAATTCCCATATATGCTTCACACAAGTACACGAACACACTTAACATGGTGATGAAATTGGGAACTAGGTTCACCAATTCCCCCCCCCCCCCCAAAGTGCTCGAGTATGAGTGTGAGAAAGGGGTGAGCAGGTAGTCGAAGGCCATACTCACAGTAAGCCTAGAAAACTAGAATTTGCCTGATCTCCCCCGATGGCTAGTGTTGTCTAGCAACTTTAATCCATTTCACGAATTTCCTTCAATGAATCTTTTCAGCTGCAACCAAGGCCTTCATCTTGTCTGCGTCCATCTCTGATACCGCCCAAACAGATGAGGATTTTGTCATTTTCTCTAGGGGATTAGTTTGGCATTGGAAGAAATTGAAGGAAGGGGATGAATTGGTTGGTGGCAGAAAGCTCGAAGAACACCGTAGCAGAAGGAGAAAAGTAAGAATACTAAAGGTTACTCTACGGTAAGTTTTTATATCCGCATGAGACAGTTACCAATCTTAGGAACTCAACGGTTACTACCTTTTTAGGAATCGCTCTAATGGATAGATTGGTTAGAGTCGATTCGGATTCTTAAATTTGTCCGTTCAAATCCAGTAGGTCATTGCAACTCAAGTAAAATTACCTTCTTAACCAAGTCTACTTGTAGTCAAATAAGATTGAAAAGGCATTGCTTTTGATCACCAATCGTCTACGACATCTTTTTTTCAAGTAAGTTATTTTTGATTGAAGTTGGAGGGCTAGATGATGAGGATACAATAATCCTCAATTTACTATTTATCTGTAAATAGTATTATTACGTCATTATACTCCTTGAGTATACCCCTTATTCATAAGGGAGAAACTTAGCTAGATAGCCGTAAGCCTTTCTACGACCACTCCTTAATCATAAACCTTTCTATGATTACTCCATGGCCGTAAGTCTTTCTACGAGCATAACATAGTCATAAGTCATTCTATGACAACCTTATAGTCATAAACTCTTCCACGACAAGCCTGACTTTGACAACCTACTACTTCATGGGTCTATCTGACAAAATGGTTAATGCACGCACTTATTCTCTGGAAAACTGCTCATAACCACCCGATGGTGAGGTGAAATCATGTCACTGACAATAACTTTAGCAGACGGTTCGTCATTCTAAATGTTAAGGTGCCTCCTGGCATGAAGCAACCGCTGTCGATTTGTGCATTATTTAAAGGCTTAAGTTGAGAAGAATAGAGGGAGACAACAGAAGCAACGCAAGGCATTTCGCATTGTTCTTTCGCTTGATTGTAATCACAGTAATCAATATAGCCACACAAGAGTATGGTTATTATTCTCCCCGAAAAAGGCTCGAACCTGTATAAAATCCCTTTGTTTTTTGTGTGTAGTGGAGTCTTTGAGAGATCTCTTGAATCCAAATATATCATACGTAAGATCGGTATTAAAATACCAACAGATCTGTAGTAGTAAGAGCGAATATGTTATTTCCTTGGCTTAGTCATGCTGGGCTTACTATGTAATTACACATATAATGAGTTTTTGGTACAATGGGCCGATTGAACCAAAGTGAGACCACTCCCCAGTAGCATCTTAACTAGTACTACTAGGCTTCCCTCTGAACCCTTGAGGAGCCAAAAAGTGAAAGAATGTGCACACTTGTTCAAAGTTTGTAGAGGATTTAATGAAATTTGAGAGAGATGGTAAATTTTGCAAGAGGCAAAGCTTGTAGTGCTTATTTGGGCTTATAAGCTCAAGTTTCTGGCTTATTTTGTACTGTAGCGACTGAAAATGTATTGTACCTACTCTTGGTTTTTTCAACAAAATTAAATTTTAAAAAATAAAAAAATTATATCATCACAGACAATACAGAGGAATAAGTGAAAAAATTAAAAGACAAAAAACTCAAAAAAAAAGATAAAATTAAAAAGCTAAAATACAAAAGTTCAGAAGCTATAAATAGAAGCTCATTAGAGCAGGGCCTAGCTTTTGCCAATATAGTGCTATTGCATCGATCTCTCTATATATATTTTGCTCTGCTAGTTAGCTCTTAGCTTGCTGTGCTACAAAGATATTGCGAATAGTGTACAGTATTTGACATGATTTGTTACAGACGCAACTTCTTTCTTTTGCAAGAACAACATCCATGTTACGTTCGGTAGCTGCATAATGGGATAGCGAAAAGGCACTCCGTCCGATTGCCGAATTCCTCTATCTCAAAGACTAGGGCTTGAGGCAGTGATGACCGATTTAGAGAACAGGGCATTAAGACTTTATTTATATTAGTTTCTGAAAGACCCCGAATTTTCAATCCAAAAATTTTCTTTGTTTTTCCCTGAATTTTTGAGTGATTTTTGGAAACCTTCACTTTTTGGAAAGTTTCCCCGGAAGCCGCCTTCCTTTTTTGGCCGGGCGCCTTCTTCTTTCCGCTGGCGCCCTCTCCTTTTCCGCCTTCCTTCTTCCCCGGCGCCTCTTTCTTTTCTCCTCTGGCACCCCCTCCCTCCTCGCTTTCCCCCTCACGCACGCGCTGCGCGCTGCGCCCACGCCCCTAGTTTTGCACCGCCCACGTCACCCCGACGCCACCCGGTCCGAAACCGGCAGCGTCTCCCGCGCCACGCGTCGCTGCCTCCTCCCCTTGGCCCCACCTGCCGGTCGCCGCCTGTCTCCTCCTCCGCGCTCGCCCATGTCCGCCGCTCACCTACTCCCGCGCCCGTTCCTCCGCCATTACTCCTGTGCAGAGCCCCGTCACCGCCTCCCCTCCACTCCGAAGTGACGCCCCGTCCTTCTGTTGACCCCCGACGCCATGCCCATCCCTCTCTCCCTCGGATTCTCCCCTCTCCGCCAAGGCTTAAAAGCCGCCCCTCTGCTCCCCTTGCTCTCCCTTGCTTCCCAAGCTTCCCCACCGCCCTCATTTGCTTTTTGCCACTCCAAAGAGCCTCCAGAAGCGGCCGATTGAAGTCCCTCCGCTCCGAGCGCCGTCGCGGCCCCCCTGCGCCGGCAACCCCCGTGAGCCTCTCTTCTTCCCCCTTTCCATCATTTCTCGATTCCATTTACCCAGAGCACCCTCACTACTCCCTGACCACCGTGATACTCCCTTCTGGCCAGGTGAGCGCCCGTGGAGCGCCAGCGTCGAAGCTCTCCTCCGGCCGAAGCACCTCACCGAGGCCAGCTCACTCCGAAGTTCCCCAGCTAGAATCTCCACCGCCAATGTGAGCCCCAGACCCCTCTGACCGTGTAACTGCAGCCGATTCGACCCGTTCAACTCCGGTGACCTCATTCGCCGCCGGAGAGCTGAACTTTCCCCTTCTGTCTCTTGCCTCCTCAGTTGGTCCCCTCACCTCCCCGATCCCCAAAATGGGTTTCTCTTGACGAGATCTTCCCTTTGGTACTCCCCCTGGCCGTCGGCAACCCCTCACCGTCGCCGGAGAGCAGGAGCCCGCGCCTCTGCTGCGTGTGACGGCGAGAGGAAGAAGACGACTGGCGTGGCCGTATCCTCGCTGTCCTCCCCGATCGTTACCGTTTAAAGCTGAGCGTCGGATGGTCGCGTCCTCGCCGCCGTCCGATCTTCTTAAACTCCACCCTTCGCAGCCGCCCGATCCTCACCCCGCCCTGTTCCATCTCCGCCGTCGCCCGAGCCGCGCGTCGGCCATCCAGGCCGCCTGGGCGCGCGAGTGCATGGGCCGAGCCCTCGGCCTGCTTCGCCGTGCGCACGCGTAGGTCGCGTGGGCCGTTCGGCCGCGCGGGCCGTCTTCTCCGCCCGGGCCGCGCTGTAGCGTCGGGCCGGCCCAAACACTGTTCATTGATTTTCCAGTGAGTTTATAATTTCCACAAATCCAAATAAATCATAAAAAATCACAGAAAATTCCAAAAATTCTCGAATTTCAACACTTTGCTCCATTTGATACCCTAAACCCATTTTTGACCTCCATTTCCTCAAATTCATCCCAGAAAATTCTAAAAATTCCTATTTGGAGATTTTTGCATTTTATTCCTTTTTCATAGATTATTTTTCCTCGCTTGATTAGGCTCAAGCCGGACTTATGTTATTTTTGTGTGTTTGCGCTAGTTTTGGAGATCCCGGAAGCTTCGGTGCAGACCCAGGATCCAGGAGTTTCTACGTTCGAGATCGCCGAGATCGTCCAGATTCACGGCAAGTCGCAAAACCTTGATCATGTTGTAACCCATGTTGTTTATTTATGTTATTATGCTACTTGCATTATTGCTAGTTGTGAAATGTTAGTTTGAGTAAAATAAAATGTTTAAAATGACATGCTATGTAGATAAAACCCGCCACCGATAAATACCATGTTAAACTTGTAGCCCCGCCCTTGTAACCCTAGATCTACCTTAAGAGTAATATAGTCACCTATAGGATATTTATCATCTCACAAAGTCTTTACACTAATAAGGTTGTGGCCGTGAGTCGGTAGATTTCAAAACTTGGAGCTAGGGTAGGGTGGTATGGGACACCGTATCCTAGGGTGGTAGTGCCGGCGTGCACATGTTAGGGTAAGGGTGTTGTGGGAAACCGTGAGCTGGTCTTCGCCCACCGCTTACCGTAGAGTGGAGGTTGCGGACCTCGTGAAAATGTAAGTACTAAACCCTTACGCAGAGCAAATGACATAGTGACCGCTCAATCACAGGTGTTGACTTGTCAACCCTGGTTTAGTACCTGCTCAACTTAAGTGAAGCCCTGCATTGGGAGTCAGTGCGGATTGCGAATCCGGACTAAGACAACGATAGGTCCCCACAACTTGGGCTCGGCGTTCCGTGGTGGCCAACGGATACCCGAGGTTGTGTGGATTCCGCACCAATCGGGTGGAGTGTATACCAATGGTTGAGCAGCGAAAAGACCCGGTTCCTTAACTCAGTCATGAGGGTTAAGGGTGCTTATGGGTAAAGTTAAGCAACTCTGCAGAGTCAAATGAATGGTATTTGAATACACCGTGCTCCCGGTTAATGGAGCTGTGTCACTTGGGTGATTCCAACTGCGAAGCTTAAGTAGTTTTCTTAAATGCTTTAACTGGATTAGTTGGTTAATTATCTTTTTGTGAAAACCCCCTAAATCTAAGGAGTAGTTTTCATCATGGGTTTTCCCAAAATTGTTTACAAATAAAACTGCATCCACTCAAAGATAATAAACCAAATATACTCCCTTCCTTGTTGATCCGTGCAAGTAGTTAAGGTAGGGTTTCCTTTGTGATTTGCTGAGTTGGTTAGCTCACGGCTTTCTAAACCCCCCTTCAGAAGATCAAGATTCTAGCGAAGGTCTCCCCGTGGAGGAAGCCCCTAAGGAGCCTCTCTTCGACGAGGACCCTTGGTTCTAAGTCTCCGCCGCGCTCGAGCTTTCTTGGAGCTTTTGTTATGTAATATATACTTTGAGTTTGCACGCCCCGCTGCAGTAAAACTGGGTTGCTAACCCTTATCTTGTAATAAAGTTGGACTTTTGTTGTTAGCATGCAATGGTATACTCTTGCACGACACTCCATAACTGTTCTAGTATGAATAGTTGCGGAATGTCGTGTCCCAGGCACTCCTGGAAACAGGGGTGTTACAATTTCTGTTTGTGATTTTTATTTAGAAAAATTAAAAACCAATATGAATATATAGCTTTTTGAAGCGACTTCTCAACTACTTTCGTTATCGTCTTGTTCCAGGGATAAGATCGGGGTTACGGGTGCATCACGCATCCCACTCCACTCGTTCCTGTTACGTGCACGTATCTCTTCCTCAATTCCCCATTGCTCGCACACTTTTTTGTTAAAGTCACTTCTTTCAATCGCTACTATTATTTTCAACTAAAGTTATCAGCAAAAGTCAATATGAACACCTACTAAGTTAGCTTACGTCAGATGGAAAGTGGTCCTATAATTTTGTTTCAGAAGGAAGCAATCTGTTGATGATTTAGCTTCTCTCTTGAACAATTACTATTCAAAGGCAATCATGTGTTTTTTGTACTTTGATTAGATCTAAGCACTTGAATTCCCCGTATATAGGCGTACAATCGAAGCGGATACGAACAGATATCGCTTATTCTATATCTTGTTCCATATTTTTTCTCGGAGTCGGAATCGGATACGGATAATATTGGATATCTATTTCTCCATTTCGTATCCGTTCCATAATCTTTCGGACGGTCGGTCGGACGAAAATTATCCGCTTCTTTGCATAGGACATTGGACAGTATAGTACAATCAGAGTAAACATGGAGAGACTAATTACTGAAATGTTGAAGGAAGAACACTTAGTACTCCTGCTTATTTAGATGTAACAATTTACCTATATGTTATTTTGTTTCTAGGTGAAGTCATAACAGACTTTCTCATATCATTTGACATACAGATATATACAGACGGATATCACTTATTCCGTATCCTATTTAATATTCTTTCTTCGGAGTCGGACATGTATAGTATCGGATACCCATCTACCCTTTCTATAGTCGTTCGGCATACTTTCAGTCGATCAAACAGACAAAAATTATTCAGTCCATTTACACCCCTATCCGTATGAAACAAACTGTGAACGAATGAAATCGCTGATGCTGTTTTTTATGGTCGACATGAACGCGACTGACAACTGCATTACTTCTCACGAGAGATGAAAACGAACTTTCCATGCATGGGGCCTGACGCTGTTTACAATTGATTGCCACGAACTTTCCATGCACATGTTCTTGAAAACGCCAATATACTTATCAAACAGTTTTGCCAGTAGTACTGACCAGAAATGCTGTCATGATTACAAATCAAATAAGTAAATAAAGGTGGTGATCGGTTCGGCTGAAAAGCTCGTGGCTTATGGCTGAAAACACTGTAGCTGACAGAGGCTTATTTAGCATAATTAAATTTAAAAAAATTTAAAAATAAAAAAAATATGTTAGCCCATTACGTATAATACAAACAAATACGGGAAAAAAAGAACCGGCAAAAAAGCTCAACAAAAAGCCAAAAGTTCAGAAAAAGACGAAACTTATGAATAGTGAAAAATAAGCCAGAAGCCAGAAGCCGAAGCCGAGTTGATCGGGACCATTACGAAAAGACCACAGATGGGTTGTTTGAAGTCTTAAAAATGGTGAGTATCTTAATAAAAGTCTGTGTTACCTAAATTTGTGTAAAAAAATGGAGACCTTAATAGAAATCTATATTATCTAGATTTATATAAAAAAGTGAGCTTTGCTCCCTATGAAACAACAAGACATATTTTTATAATCATGAGGAAACTTGTTATATAAATATCTCAATTTAGATCTACAAATTGTAAAGATAAAACGGTCTTTTCTCTCGCTACAATACTCTTGGACCAGTCATATGCCCTACGACTGCTTGGGCCTCAGGCAAATACAATTAGAATCAAACCGCTTTCATGTTGCAGTTCCCATGGAAATTCTGCTCTTCCATGGGGACTTCAGCCCTCGACCAGAAATTTCTTTGGAGTGGAAGGACCAGATGAACCACCTTGGAAATTGTTAGTACGAATGGATGCTAATCAGTTCCTGAAGCTAGAAAACATTCCTACATTATCCTCCAATTACCATAGGAAAACTTCGGCACTCTGCTAATTAAAGAAGACCCACGCTCAAGGAAGTCAAAGTCAATGGGCGATGTGGCCAATAGTTTGACACTTGTATCCCCAGATCTCAAGTCTAGACTCGCAAGATTTATCAGTCCTACTAGACGAGTAACACAAGTACCCCCAAAATCTCATGTCCAGCCTCTTCGGATTTTTCAGCTGTATTGATCGAGTTTAGCCATTTCAACTGACAAAGGTATATTACACAAACGGAGCTCACGGACTGAAATTCAGGCACCTTTATTGACAAAATCACCAATAAACAGCAAGAGCAAGCAGATAACAATACAGATTGGCATGGATGACCTCCAGAAGAAAAACATTTTACTAAGTTATCGCTCAATGCATTGCAAAATTGCAATGCAGTTTAGTACCTGCAGCTCCAACTCTAGAAGTGACACAAAACGCACAACTCATGAGACGAATTAGCTACTTGGCTCAACGATGAGCTTGGCCCTGGCATGGCCTGCCTCCACCCTGTGCTGATCCCCCATGCTGAAGTGCGTCATCAGTACCCACACCACCGGTGGAAGCTCACAGCCCTGGCTCAAAACAAGAATGAACAAAAGGAATGATACCACAGAGAACAGTGGAACCAAGTATGAAACTGCAGAGATTATTGACGTAAGCACAGTTAAAGGGAGTAGGGATAAATGGATCGGCATACTTTGAGTAAGTTACTTGTCAATCATCCTACATCCTCCAAACTCCATCACCATCACATTCCCATGAAGTTAGATTGTGGCAATCGCGCATTTCCACAAAACAAAGCTTGCCGAACGAACTTCGCAGCTGCTCCCAATCACACTCCAATTCTTTCAGGAACCTCACACGAAGCGTCTCCACATTCCAACCCTGCACATCCCCCAACCTCCTCAGCTTCCCTCCTCGAATGTACAGCCTCTTCAAGCCCATGGCTTTATCTGGACGAAGCAAATGCAGCAAGTCCTCCATGGGGATGCGCCGCAGGTCCAGCTTCTCAAGTGTAGGATGAAGCAACAGCTCTGGTTCAGTGGATGCTCGTTTCACGCTTCCTTCTTGTGCAGCGGCTGCTCCCCATGTTATAGTCAAGGACTCAAGAGAAGTGCATCCTTGCAATTTATTCAGATCATCTTCCGGCCCCACCACTGATCGGCGGCCGGTGCTAATACTCAGCTTCCTCAGCTTGCGCAAGTTGGCCAGATCTGTTAGACGACATGGATTGCCGTTGCTGGTGGCACTACCAACAAGGAAACCCTTTAGCACCTGGAGTTCAACCAGGTTCCCTATGCCTTTGGGCATTTGATCCAGGAGGTAGCACTCGGAGACATCCAAGAACTCCAGCTTGTGAAGTGAACCTATTGACTCTGGCAGCTTCTCCAAGTTGTGGCACGCCCTGAGGTCCATCACCACAAGGTTCTGGAGTTTGCCAATAGTGTCTGGGATGGACTCAACGAGTGAAATGCCTCGGAGGCTGAGGTACCGGAGGCTCTTGCATGCGGTTGCGCCATCCAGTGTCTCAGGGCTGACGATTTCAATGTGGTGCCTCCACGACGGCTTCCACTGCCCGAGCTGCAGAGTGCCCATCTCCCCCTGTCCGGACAACCAAGTCTTGTCCGTGTTGACATACTGCCGGTTGAAGTTGTAGAGCGTGAGGAGATCCTCCCTGCAGCTAGACGGCCCATAGAGTTCGCTGCCATCGTTGCCTCTTCCACCTGTTTGCCTCTTCCGGAGACATGCACGGCGAGTCTTCCCAGGAAGAAAATTCTCCGCAGGTTTGCCTTCGCCGTCGAACTGATAGAAGCCCATGCGATGAGCTCTTTTGACAAGGAAGTCGCTAACCATGGGGTGAAGCTTGCAGTAGTGCACCCGGCGGCAGTGTTGTCGCTGGCAAGCAGGTTGGAGCAGCCCTCTGGAGAGGAGATCGGCAAAGCAGTCCTTGCCAGCAGTGACGGACTGGACGATGCCCTCGCCGATCCAGTAGTGGATGAGCATCTTCTTCTTGATGAGCTCGTCGGCTGGGAACAGGGCAACGCAGAGGAGGCAGTGCTTCAGCTGGGCGTCAAGTGAGTGGATGGCAAGCTCTAGCTGAGAGACAGAGGGGAACCGCCTTGCTTGCTCTTGTTTTTCCCCCACAGATTTGTCCTCATCGCCGTAGCTGCCGTCGTTATCTCGCTTACGATCAAGCGCGGCCTTTAGCTGCCGGACATCTGATCTGATCTGCTCGGCGAGAGTCATTATCTCGAGGTATTCTGAGTCGACAACATCGTCATCGTCGTCCGCGTCTTCTCCCCCATCGACCTCGTTAGGTTCATGCAGGCTCCGAAAATCCCTCTGCATATTTCCCACCAAGTCGTCAATCTCCCTCAACGTGGTGTTGGCAGCAGTGAACACATCCGCCACTGAACGGCGGGACATCGATGTGGCACCCGGTTCCGGCGAGGTCGACATGCTGATGATGCAAGACTGAATCGTGTCGGCTCTGTGAGAGATTGAAACACTCCCCCACCCGGGAAGAGCTCAACTAAAAGAAATCGAAAGCAATCGAGGATCCCTATGTAGATGTAGTACATCCACCAAGCACCGCTCGCTCGGCCCACCAAGCACCAGCGCCATCTTCTTCCGCTAATCCCCGCTTCCCTGCTGGCTCCCGAGGCCGAATCGCCATGGCCTCGTGGGGGATGAATCGAGAGAGAACTGCAGTAGTGCACTGTGTTCACAGTCAATTCCTACATAACAGAGAAAAAGGAAATGCAGATTCGCCACCGGTTCGGTGGCTGCGACGGGCCGGCAACTCGATCGGCATCCAAGCTGTGGTTACAGGAGAGTTGGATGGAGGAGGGGATCGGCGAGCGATTGGACTTACCCGCCGGAAAACACTCCCGTTACCGCGTGCCGGTCGGTCCCCAGGCGCGCGATCTCGTCTCCCTCGTGCTCTCAGTGAGGCACGGCGGTGATGGCTGGGGTGGGTTTTCTGTATGGCGTTGGCGAAGGGAACTAGGGAAGGGCGCATCCTGTAGCCAATAATTGCGGTGACCAAACAAATGCAGTTACGCCCTTGTACTTTCCGGAAAATTTATCCGTCCTTACAATTCCTCAAAGTGGACGGGGCCAGGGATTTGTGACTCTGATTTACACCTATGGGTATACCCGGCAACGGACGAATAATCTCGTCTATGCCCATCGCCCGTGGGCATACCTGTTTACCCGTGAACTGAGAGTCATCATACGAGAGTTGAACTAATGACAGATATATATATAAGTAGCAACTGTTGCTAGGAAATATAATAGCATCACATTCACATCATATATATATATATATATATATAGGGAGTGTCTATACAACATTCGACTGTTTTTGAGAACAAAAACAGTCACATTTTGAGCCGTTAGATGGAGATCCAACGTTCAAGATCATTTTTTTGGAGGGGGTCATTTTTTTTTGAGGGGGGCTTGTATGGGTGGATCCGTTGGATGAAGATCTAACGTCCCAGATCAATCTGACTGTTTTTGTCCTCAAAAACAAAAAAACAATCGAATGTTGTATAGCAATACTCATATATATATATATATATATATATATATATATATATATATATATATATATATATATATATATATATATATATATATATATATATATATATATCCTTAATAAAGTAATTTCTTCAAACGCAGTGATTCAGCGCAATGATTTCTTCAAACCAGTCATTAACAAGAACCAACAAAAGATTAGTTTCACTCATCGTGAGTAGCAACATCGGTACGAGCCGAAATCAAAGCCAAGTTCATGTCCTCCAACAGTATGTGTGACTACTACCCGGTGCCAATGCTCAACTTTCTCATGGAGACGTCATGTATGTTGTGGACAAAGGTTCAGAGCAAAGGAAGATATGATGCTGCTCAGTTTCATTAGGGGTACTAACGACCAGAAGAAGAAAAACGATGGAAGTATCAGCTGTCACAATTCTATTTTCCCTAATCACGAGACGCGTATAGGTAAATATAGCAGATTCTTCCACACCTCTATTCCTTAATGTCATGTCTAGCTCTTCAGACTTATCGGCTGCATTTTCGTTTTATCAATATGACGAGCTTTTGTATTATTGAAAGGAATACACAATCTGAAATCAGGCACACCTGGCATGACAATCATCTACGCGAACCATAGTTGACCATAACAATGAAGCATTTTGACATGAAATATGCGCACAAGAAAATCACAATCTATTAACCACTTGTCTAACTTACTGCAAAGCCAGTTCACCGGAGCAGAACTGATCTGAATTCTGAAACGCTCAACCCATGTGACAGCGGCAACAGCCTAGACCTAGTTCTCGATGATGAGCTTGGCTCTGGCATGGCCGGCCTCGACCCTGTACTGATCCCCCATGCCGAAGTGCGCCATGAGCAGCCACACCACCGTGAGCAGCTCGCCGCCCTGGCTCAGCTGCTTCGCGTGGAAGTTGCCCCTGCACTTGCCGGCCGCGTAGCACAGCATCTCCACCCACACCCCAGCCACCAGCCTCCACCGCTTCCTCTCCTCCAGCCCCCGCAGCTGCTCCGCCAGCCGGCACGCGTCGAACAGCACCGACTTGCTCCGGTCCCCCTTCACCTGCCGCGGGTCGATCTCCGTCTTCACCGCCACCAGCGCCTTCGCGCCCTGCCGCTCCGAGCGCACCTCGTCGCCCCGCAGGAAGAAGTTCTTGGTCTCCGCGCACGTGTCGCCGAAACGGATCTGCCCGATGCTCGCCGTCAGCATGAACGGCCGCATCACCAGGAGGAACAGCATGTAGTTCGATATCTCCCTGCTCACCGGCAAATGGGACGCGCTGTTCAGCTTGCTCTCGTCGGCGGCGGGTGCGTAGTCGGAGCAGGAGCAGAAGCAGCAACCCCCAAACTTGACCTTGGCGTCCTGGTCGCCGGAGCCATCGGCGCCGTTACTCTCCTCAACAATCTCGTCGGAATTGGTACTGTTGCCGGCGTGTTTGTTGCCAGTATTGCGTAAGCAACAACGGACGCAGCTGCCGATGGCGCCGCTGCAAGAGGCGCAGCGCTTGGCGCCCTTGGCGCAGTCGTCGTGCTTCTCGTAGAAGCAGAGGTCGGTGGCGATGTGCCAGAGGATGATGCTCTCGTCGAACTCGACCTCGACGCTCCACCCGAGCTCCTTGTAGCACCCCTTGCGCTGGAGGATCCACTGGCCGCGGTGGTCCCCGAACCGCCGGTAGCTCATCGGATCCGCCGTGCTGTTGGCCTTGTCCTTGAGCTGCTTAAAGACGAGCTGCTTGAGCACCAGTGACACGTCGATGTGCCTCGTGTACCAGAAGCTGTCCCAGATCGTCTTCACGCGGATGTTGTAGTCCCACTCGAGGTTCTCGAGCACCCTGGTGAACCATGTCGACTTGTCCTTGAGGCAGTAGTTGATGAGGTTGTACTGCGCCATCTGGTTCGACCACCGCGGCCTCACCTCCGGCAAGAAGTACTTCACGGCGTGGAAGACTCTGCTCGCCACCGGGAGGCACCTGTCCTGCTTCCGCAGGTCGGCGTAGCTCCAGGGGGAGATGACCATCAGGAGGATGGCGTAAATCTCCAAGAAGATGGCGCCGATGAGGAGCACATAGGAGACCGCAATGTCGACCGGCTTGTAGCCTCCCTTGTCGGTCCAGGAGAAGATGACAAGCGAGAAGACGGGCGCGGCGAGGGTGAAGATGCGGAGGTAGCGGCCGGTGGGGCCGTGGATGACGGACGACTTGGAGTGGAGCGACTCGTACATGAGGAGGAGCTCGATCTCGACGACCTTGTAGGCCTGGTCGCGCTTGAGGCGGCGGAAGAAGGCGAGGCTGTCGGTGCGGTCCTGGAAGCTGAGGATGAGATCGACAAAGAGGCGGCGGAAGGTGTGGAAGAACCTGTGCGCCTTGACGACGAGCTCGCCGTACTCCATCTGCTCCTCCTGGACGTAGATGTTGTCGTCGGGCGGGCGCTCGGGGACGATGACGATCTCGGCGTGCAGGCCGGCCTCCTTGCTGGAGTGGTACTCCTCCATGAACTTGGCGTAGTTGGGTCCCGGATCGGGGCGCGTGAGCATGGAGCTGCGCAGGCTGCTCATGCTGGCGGACTTGAGCGCCCAGGTACGCTCGGCGTACTTGACGACGCCGGAGACGAACATGAGGATGGCGGGGGCGAGGAGGCCGACGACGGATGGGCGGGACTTCCAGTAGACGTAGAGAGCGAGGGCGATCTGGGAGACAAGGCTAAGGAGGTGGCGGAGCCAGAGCTCGTTGTCCTCGATGGCGAAGGCGGTGATGGTGTCCTGGCCGCCGAGGTGGAGGATGAGGAAGGGCGCCCAGAAGACGAGCAGGTGCATGTCGTCCTGGTTATGGGGGCCGGGGCAGAGCTTCTGGTTCTGGGAGAGGTTGCCGAGCGCGTAGATGGCGATGGAGTCGGCGAGGAGATAGGCGAGCCAGAGCAGGAGGTGCAGCCAGGACGCGACGTTGCGCTTGCGGAGGCCGCCGGTGAAGAGAAGGAAGACCTGCAGGGAGAGGCTGCTGAGGAGAAGCACGCGGATCTCCCACTCCCCCCACAGCTGCCGCAGGCTCGCCATCGATCTCCGCTCTGCAGCTGCAGCTTGCTGGTCGAGGAGCTAGGGAAAAGCTGCTCGGCTGCTTTCCCCTAGCTTCGAGCTTGACTCGACGTGCAGTCGCGGTTGACTCAACCAGAATGACAAGCCAATGTAGCCCAATTAATTTCAGGCCAGCATGTGGCCCAATTGCACAACGAGACAGATTTGCTTGTAGCGAAAACACTACTTGTCCAGTCCAGAGGTCCAGGTCGAATACGGGCTGCCTGATACACGGTCCACCTTCAAATGGGCCGGCCACAAGGGTACTCACTGTCAGGTACAGAACCGAGATAATATTATATGCGGGATGCGAAACGAGATCGTGTTGGGAAAATTGGAACACGAGGCGTAACGTCACGCCGTGTTAGCTACAATATCAAACTAAAAAATAAACAATTCGTAAGGATGACATGGTGGTGATGGCGGGGGAAGGGAGGGAAGGGAATCAGATCCTCTGACTTTAGGGAAAGGGGTGGGGAGAAAGTTGGGTTAGGTTTTCTGTATGGCGTGGGCGAAGGGGGCTAGGGGAGGCTGGCTTGTGGAAATGAGATTCTCTGCAGTCGCTTACGGCGACTGCATAGTGAATTCGCGGATGTCAGCCGTCCGATCGGGAAATAAGTGGATCAGATCAGTTTGTGCTACAGTAAATTTACTGTAGCTACAGTAAATTTACTGTAGCACAAAATAGATCTGGGCCACTCATTTCCCGATCGGACGGCTGAGATCCGCGACTTCTCTTTACAGTCGCTGTACACGACTGTAGAGAATCCGATTCCGGCTTGTGAGGGTCTTTTGTACTGAATTGAGTTTAGGGCGCATATAGGAAACGAAGGTGAGTTATTGGGGTTATAGCCTTATAGGACCGAAAAAGTCTTCCCTGACATCTCGCAAGTCAGTCAACTCTAGTGAGGGAGCCATGGATTCCGGCGGGTGGATCTCCGGCTTGGTCAGTGCGGTGGGATGGAAAGCCGGTGACCCACTTCTCGAGAGGTACGGGGAGGAGACGATGCAGGCGCACCGCCAGACTCTCCACGAGAAGCTGCTTTGGCTCCGAGACAACGGGCCATGGCTAGACCTCCCGAATCTCATCACTGACGGCGTACTTGTGAGCCTTTGGCTGTACGAGCTCAGGAAAACACTGACGGACGCCGACGGTGTGCTTGAGAAGTGGAGGTGCCAGGTCCTGCGGCAGACGGAGGACATCGGCCGAAGCCACAGCACTGCAAAGTTACGGTCCTCCCGCGGTGTCTTGGACGCCGTCCCGGTTATGGCTCGCCCTATCAAGGACTCAAAGGTGGAACTGGAGGATGTGGTGCACAGAATTCTGAAAGCTGTCGAAGAAATGATCGATCTCTTTCCCGCCATCTCCGATTCCTCGGTCCAATCGAGGGAGCGGCCTCGCACTCGCCCACATTTTGCAGGCGAAATTTGCCCAATTGGAAGGGACAAAGATGCTGCATCCGTCATAGAAATGCTGATTGATTGCGAGGATAAGGATCTGCAGGTAGTCTCCATAGTGGGCGCAGGAGGGATTGGTAAGACCACTCTCGCTCGGATGGTCTACGACAATGCCAGAGTTCAGCAGCACTTCCCTTTGCGTTTTTGGGTGACTGCCTCTGAAGATTTCAATACCACAACAATTTTGCAAGAAATTGCTGGCGTGTCCTTCCAAGAACTGTCTCTTCTGCACTGCCATGTCCAAGAAATTCTCTACGACAAGCGATTTTTGCTTGTGTTGGATGGTATTTGGAGCACAAACCCTCAAAAATGGGACAAGCTGAAAATTTCCCTCAAATGCGGTGCCCTGGGAAGTGCTGTTCTTATGACGACCCGTAGTGAAAATATATGTAGCTCTCGTGCTTACTTCCTGGGCAAACTGGCTGGTGAGTACGTCTGGTCTATTGTGAAGCACATAGCATTTGTCGACGAAGAAGAGGATCCAGACCTTGTTCACATTGAAGAGGTTGTTGTTACCATGTGTGAAGGAATACCTCTTTCTGCTGTTATGTTGGGAGGTTTACTGTGTTCGAGACTTGATGGTGAGTTGGATAAGTGGCTTGTTTCATGGGCAGATATTTGTGATGAGAGATCGGTTTGGAGGACAGAAATTCATAGTGAAGGATGTTACAGTCACACAAATCAAGATGATATTGTCTTTCTTGCAATTGAATTAAGTTACAAGCACTTGCCTGCATATGTTAAAGGGTGCTTCGCCTTCTGCTCACTATTCCCCAGAAATCACGAGATGGACAAGGATGTGCTGATTCAGTTATGGATGGCTAACGATTTGATTCCATCTGATGATGTCATGGATCTTGAAGCAAAGGGTGCTTGGATCTTTGACGAGCTTGTCTCAAGGTTCTTCTTTCAGGACATCAAGCATGTTCAACTATCTCAGAGCGTAAGAACAAAATGCAGGATGCATGATCTTGTCTATGATGTGGCAGTTTTTGTTGCAAACATTGAATTTACTACCATTTTGTCCTCTGCAACGTTTGGTGATCCCCGTGTTCAAGGTGCCCATCACATGTCAATTGTAAGCTGCAAAAAGCATGCTAGTGACATACCTTTGCATTCTGCTCCAAATCTCCGTAACCTACGCACACTAGTATCACTGGAAGAACAATATCCCTTGTATGAATGGAATGTTGATTACTTAAAATGCAACTCCCTGAGAGTATTAGACTTGCATGGTTTCCGTTCTTCTAAAGTTATAGTACTATCTAGGTTTTTAGAGCATCTTCGATATCTTGACCTCTCCGACAGTTGGATCACATCAATTCCGGATGATGTAGTCCACCTCTACAACCTACAAACTCTGAGGCTCTCTGAGTGTTGTTACTTGTCACAACTCCCAAAGGACCTGAGAAAATTGAAAAGCCTTAGGCATCTCTACCTTGATGGATGTTTTCGGCTTGAGAATGTCCCACCCCATCTTGGACAGTTGAAGGACCTGCATATACTAACAACTTTCATAGTAGGAACTGATGGTGGCCGCGGGATTGGACAGCTCACAAGCCTGAACCTTGAGGGCCAGTTAGAGCTATATAATCTGAAGAATGTCAAGAGGCCTGAAGACGCAAAGGGTATGAACCTTTGTTCAAAAGAAAATTTGCGTCATCTAACTTTATGTTGGGGTAAGTTCAGGGATGGAAAGATAATAATAGAAAATGCAGAGGAAGTGCTGGAAGCTCTTCAACCTCCTAAGGGGTTACAGTTGCTCAAGATATGGCGATATGAGGGCCTTGCATTCCCTCAATGGTTTGCAACAACTTCATCATTACAAAATCTGATCAAACTCTTTCTGGTGAACTGTGATCGGTGCCAAAAGCTTCCTCCTATATGGTGTCTTAAATCACTTGAGCATCTTTTTATAGATCAAATGAATAACATCGAATACATATGTAGCTACAGTACAGTTGATACTGAAGAATGTTATCATACCCCACAGGCTTTCCCCAAGTTGAAGGAGATGACATTAGTGAATATTCAAAGGTTGAAAGGATGGCAAGAAGCTGAAAGATTTGAACATCTCACTCTGCCTCAGCTAGAAGAAATGACAGTCATCAACTGCCCAATGTTAAAGATGATGCCGGTCACTCCAATGCTCCAGCATTTGATGGTAGATGGAGCAAACAGCCAACAGCTGTGTTCTTTAGCAGTTTTCTCAGTAAGAACTGAAGCTTCCAATTTTAGGCTCTAGATGTTCTGAGGGCACAGGGCAGTGCCTGCCTCAACTTCAGGTAATGCTTATTGAGCTGCCACTAAAAGTTAACTAGACAGATGATAACCCCTTGATGGCTGTAGCAGTTCTTCAGCATGGATTTCCATTCTATCATTTGGTACTATATATATGCCCTTTATAGAACATAGGAACTCGAAGATAACCCTGTAGAAAATCAAACATTTACTGAGAGATAATGGAGAAATTGCTCCAAAATTCCTATGATTTAAACAGAAGCTTTGTTTTGTTTTCTCGAAATTCCCTTTCCCTGTGATTATAGGTTCAATGTTTGGCCTATTGTCTTCTTTTTTTATGCACGGCATGCTGCATCTGAATTAATGTTGTTCCATGTTGAAAAATGAAAAGGTTATATGATCATACAATGGGCTTTCAGAGTTATTTATGCTTTCATGTTGTAAATAAAATTGTGTTGTGAAGGGATATGATGTCTTGATCAATTCATCGTAGAACTGCTCAGATACTACTTCAGGTTTTGTCAATACTTCTGCTATCTTGTTATTTCTATTTATTTCGCTAACTAAATCCTTCACTATTTCTAGAAATGAAGTGCCAGCTCTGTAGCATTCGGTACAGTTCATGCCTCGTTTTCTTCAGCAACAAAGTTCCATCTTCCATGTTATGGGCAAGAACTGAAGAAGGGATTTACATCCTTGGAAATTATGTAGCTCGTCCCCCAACAGTATGTGTGACTACTACCCGGTGCCAATGCTCAACTTTCTCATGGAGACGTCATGTATGTTGTAGACAAAGGTTCAGAGCAAAGGAAGATATGATGCTGCTCAGTTTCATAAGGGGTACTAACGACCAGAAGAAGAAGAACGAAAAACGATGGAAGTGTCTGCTGTCACAATTCTATCTTCCCTAATCACGATACGCATATAGGTAAATATAGCAGATTCTTCCACACCTCTATTCTACAAGTTGCATATGCGCGGCGCACGCCGCGCAGCATAATTTGTGTAAAGAATTGAGTTATGTATAAGAATAGCTTAAATGGTAATTTCGTATTTATTTGGTGTGATGTGTTAATACAATAAGCGCCGATAATTGTAGACAAAAACGGGATATATATAGATAAAATGAAAAGGGCAAATTAGGATGTAGATGTATACAGAAACTGGTAGGGTTTGAAGAAGGCCATTATATGGAGTAAATCTGGATAAGTTAATACAACATAATTGATAGCAGGGTGTTATTTAGTGACGGTAAGTTTTCTGACGTGCATAGCATAGTTGGTCACATTCTATACAACAAAATAATAGCTGCCAGGACATTTCGTACAACAAAATAAGTGGTGCCGACTGGAATAAGTTTTGGTAGGAGCGAAGATCTCAGCGATACTTATACGCTGGATAGAAACAGCAATGGAAAGCATTGTGTGGTGTCAGGTGGAAGGAAAATATGCTGTTCGCTGTGAGCACGGTGTTTAGTTCTCCTGTATGAAAATTACGAAAATAGGAGTGTTAGAGTATGTGTGAAGTTATTATTTTCTGCATAGTAATAAGTAGTAGTTTTGAGGAGCATATTGTGATATACCTAATGTGGTGCGGCTTCTTTTGCATCAGGGAAGAGCTCTCTTGCAATTTTAGTTTTTTGCGTAGGCTGTGTTGCTCTGTAAAGAAGGCATATATTTCGAGCATATATGTGTTGGATTTTTGAAGAGTAGCATGGAATGTAATAAATTACAATAAAAAAAGGCACTTTTTGTTTGATGCTGTTGATGAAGAAGTCATGTCAGTTTCTGCAGGTGTAATAAGCTCGTGCGTTCTTTTTTTAGATTGTGGTGATGGTGTAGCCTTGTAAAAAAATGTAAATAGTTAGATATAAGCAAGCATGTATAAAAAATGTATTCCATATAGTGTGTGCTACATGTGATGCTATAGGAAAAGAGATCATGATGGTAGAATTTTTGTTACCTGTAAAGTAGGAGCGCTTGTTGTTGGGGTAACTGACTGTGTATACATGGCAGTAACAGATGGGCCTATTAATGAGATAGAAACAAGTTATTTTTGTGATCATTAGTGCTTTGCTGTTTATTGTTCATTGGAGCTAAAACTTTTTGCTTACTTGGTAATAGGAGTCTGGCGTGATCTGGTTCAGCTGTTATTGATCGGACATGAAATGTTGGGTTGTCAGTCTGTAGCGATCGTTCTGACATTTGAACAACAACTTCATATTTTCGACCAACAATTGCTCTGATTTCAGGTGGGACATGTTGTATCTGTCCTTCAGTTGTTGCAACTAAAAGTATGGCAGGTCTTCCAATAAGTTGTTGACCTATGTCACCAAAGAACATAAATTCTGCATGGATTGTTTTGTCTTGTTCGTTGTTTTCAGAATCAGCGCCATACACATTTATTTTGTATCTGTTTAAGAATTTGAAAGGAAGAGTATATGTTAGTTTTTTTGTAAATTAGTTAATCATAAATTGCAAAAAAGATTTGAGCTATATGAATGTATGAGCAGTATTATACCTTGGTTCCGTTGTTTTAGTACCACATCTTCGACACTTGTATGCATCTCCATGTGGGAAATTTTTTTCCAGCATGAAGAGCATGATATATACCACCAAGATTGTCCTGGCACTAAATCAGTGATAAGGATAGTGAGTTTGTAGCGTTGTCCCTGTGTATATGATATTTGAAAATAATTAGTGTTTAACTCATCTAAAAGATAGGATGTAAAGAGATGTATAAGGTTCAGATTTATTTTACTAAAGCTTCGTTTGGTATGAGCTCTATTAAGTCGCGGACTGTTGTGGGTATTGGATTGTTATGACCATGTCTATCTTCTTGCCATTCAATTTGGTGTGGGCGGTTGCTAATCCTATATATCACATTATGAGTGAATGTAAAAAGAATGTAAAACCAAAGAAAAAAATGTATGATATATGTGTTGGTAGTCGAATTGTTTGGATAAAGTATGATTAATACATGTTTTGTAGAGCGTGTATTTCAGGTATTGGTATATTGATGTACCACTTTGATGCAGAACTGCTCTGTAATGCAAGTTGGCCTACATGCGTACAGAAAAAAATTGAAATGAGGAAAAGATGAAACCAGATGTATGTGTTGCTGGATCTGTATTTTTAAAGAAAAGATGGCGTAATATACCTGAATATGTAGCAACAAGCATGCCAACAAATAAAGCAACAACTGGTGTATATTGAGAAATGGTCAGCAGCATTTTAACATTGAATAATTCAGCATGATGGCTCCATAATGGTAGCCCAATTAATTTCAGGGTAGCATGTGGCCCAATTGCACTACGAGACAGATTTGCTTGTAGCGAAAAGACTACTTGTCCAGTCCAGAGGTCCAGGTCGAATACGAGCTGCCTGCCTGATACACGGTCCACCTTCAAAGGGGCCGGCCACAAGTTATAGAACCGAGATAATATTATAGGCGGGATGTGAAACGAAACGAGATCGTGTTGGGAAAATTGGATCACTAGATACGGAACTGCCACATCGTACTAACTACTACATGAATTAAAAAAACATAATTTGTAAGGATGATTTATATGCAATATGGTTCCTTTCATGTCTGTAATAATCTTCCATATCTATATTAAATTGACTTGGCCGCCGCTGGAGCACGCCGCCAGTGTGCGGGTGCTAGGAAAGCGGCGGTGGGGCTTTCTTGCCTGGATCTGGTCGAAGGCATGTGGATCTGGGCCGCATCTGGATCTGGGCGTCGGGGTTGAGGCGGCCGGGCCCCTGAGGAGGTCGGCGGCGGCGGCCAGTTCTGGCTTCCCTCGGCTCGGATCTGTTTCCTCGGCTCGGATCTGCTAGGGGATGGCAGCCAAGGGCAACAAGAGGCCACGGAAAGCCTCGCCTCCTGAGGCCGGCGACGGCAAGGAAGGACCTGGCGGCGGCGGTGGGTTCTTCTGCTGCTACCTCCTCCGGTCCCTCTGCCCCCGCCGCAAGGGCCAGGTGAACCTGAGGCGGCGGATCCGGTAGCGCAATGGCGAGATCCGGTGCGGCGCGTGGCGGACCAAGCGAGGCCACCCCTGGGAGATGGTGCTCTGCATCCACGGCTTCCCCACGAACGTCTCCGCCCTCCAGTTCGAGTGGGCGTGGCAGCACCCGACGAAGTCCCTGGCCGTGTGCAAGGCTGCCTTCATCTTCAAGTCGTTCGGCGACATCGGCAACGAGGTCAAGCTCGCCTACACCTTGCTCAACCTACCCTCTGGGGAGAACCTGAATCTGCCGGTGAACTTCTTCTCCATGGAGAACACCAAGCTCACCGCCGGCTGCCCGGCCCTACCGAGCCACATGAAGACGGTTGTCTGCCCGATGGAGGATATCCAGTGCTTCGCTGAGGGCCTTTTGTCCGAGGAGGACAAGGACAGCAGTGACGAGCCTCAACAGGATCCGGATCCCGGTGTGCCTGTCAGAGTTGAACGGAGGCCGGTGGCGGCTCGGTGGATCTAGTGCTCGCCGTGCGGCGGCAAGATCCGGAGGGAGTGAAGGGGAGGTAGGCGTTGGAGAGCGGAGCCGTCGGTGGTTTGGGCGCGAGGTTGGTGTGGCGGCGGCGCTGTGAGAGCAGAGCAATGGACGGAGAGGGTGGGCGCGCTGGAGCGCGTGGTGGAGGCCGATCGGCGGTGGCGGCAATGGCCGGGAGGCGGCAGGCTGAGGCTGCTGGGTTGCCCAGGGATCCATGGCTCGACGTTGCTCGAGCGGGAAGCGGCTCGTCGTGGAGGTCAAGGATGGCTTTGTCATGGTGGCGGTCTTTTTTGTGTGTGTAGTGCATGGGTTGCCGTGGAGGTGCTGGCGAAAGCCGTACCGGTATTCCTTACCGGTCTCGATAACTATGACGTCTTTGGACGCCATTTTCCTTCCTGAAGGGTTGTCATGGCACTCCATAGCCCTCATGTACTCTATTCTCCAGGTGAAAGCCTTGTCTCATTGAGGCGGGCGACGTCGGCGACCCTCGTCGCTTCTTTGGAGACGTCGCCTCGGAGGATTCTTCACGCAAAGTAGACTGGTGTTTGGGTGGTTCAGTTGGAGGAGATTAGGGGCTTGGTTGAAAGCAAGGACGAGGAAGAAGTGCTGAAGCTTAGTCTTTTTCGCTTTTTCATAGTCCTTAAGCGATCTTTCTTGCTGTTGTGTACTCCTCAATGTTGAGGCTTTGAGCCTAAGAGCTCGTGTATCTTTTGGCTATGTATATTCCAAGTGGATATAGAGGCCGGATATTATATCCTTTATCTAAAAAAATATTAAATTGACTTGATCTTGAAGCAATATATCCATCAATTATTTTGGCTATTCTATCTTCCTACAGTTTAGCGTATGTATATGTTCATCGTCGTGTTTGTGGAATTGGAATCCGTGATAGAAGCACCGTGGTCGAGGTCATGATCGCAGGGTTGTGGTTGGAGTCGAGGCCATGGTCAAAGGCGACGCCTTGGTTGAAGTCGAGGCCGTGGTCGAGGAAAGCCCGTCATTGTGGTTGAAGTCGAGGCCGTGCTCGAAGGATCATGCTTGAAGGGGTGTGGTCGAGGACCGTGGTCGAAGCCCATGGTTGAGGGCCGTGGTCGAAGCCCATGGTCAAAGGAGTGTGGTCAAGGGGCTTGGCCGAAGGTCGTCATGGTCGAAGTCAAGGCCGTGGTCGAAGGACCATGCTTGAAGGGGCGTGGTCGAGGGCCGTGCTCTTTGGGCGTGGTCTAGGGGCTTGGCCAAAGAAAAGCGTGGTCGAGAAACTAATCTAAAAGGTAAAAAAGTATGGTGGTACTGACGGGAGAGGAGGAGAGGACGGCGGCGAGGCTAGTAAGAGCCAAGGATGGCGGGATCTGAGGAGGATAGGATGATGGTGGGGCTATGACCAGATCGATAGGTTTCGGCCTATACTCTCCCCCTATCTCCTTGGCTGGCGAGGATCTGCAAGAAAATTTTCAGACTGCAAAATAGTAGATCTGAGGAGAAGAGGAGGATAAGGAGAAGGAACGAGTGTTACCAACGGGGGAGGAGGAGAGGGATGGTGGTGGGGCTAGCAGGAGCCGAGGACACCGACGGTGGAGAGGAATGGAAGAAGGGGAGTAGGGGAAGAAGGGGGGAGGGTGGGGCGAAGAGCGAAAGCGGTGAAAGGAGGAAGGCTGGGGAGAGGGGGAGAGAGAAAACGAGAGGAGGGAGTCAGGGGTTGCGACGGTGGCGAGGGCACGGTGAGCTCGAAGGGTAGCAGGCGGAAGGCAAGGCGCTGACGACGCGGGGCTGGAGATGGGTTAGGGTGCGTGAGTGAGGGAGAGGCGAGGGCGCCAAGAAGGCGACGGGTAGGAGGCACAGGAGGGTAGGTCAGGCGGGCGAGCAGAGGCGGCGAGCACGTGAGCTCTGCTGTCGCTACGAGATGTGGGGAAGCAGAGAGAATGAAGAGAAGAGGAAAGAAGCTTCGTGCGAAGGGACAGTGCACTCGTAGAGTCCTCCAATGCATGGGTTGTGCATCGAATAGATGGATGGTGGGATCTAGGCGTTCGTGCGATCGGACGGGTCAGAGCAAAATGGGGACGTGGATGCCTGCGCATTTTTAGGACCTGTATGTAAAAACCAAGGACCTAGTTGTAATTACAAAAAGTGGAGGGCTCTTCACAAAGTCAGTGAGGTGGCACGCTAGGGGATGGGAGTTCCCCAGGTTTAATATACTCAGTCCCGTACCCCTGGCTACGGCGAGTGCACACGCGAACGTGCGTCTTTGTTTATACTCAGGCCCGTCACCTTTTGGCTACGGCGAGTGCACACGCGAACGTGCGACTTCGATTTATACTCAGTCCCGTACCCCTGGCTACGGCGAGTGCACACGCGAACGTGCGCCTTTGTTTATACTCAGGCCCGTCGCCTTTTGGCTACGGCAAGTGCACACGCGAACGTGCGTCTTTGTTTATACTCAGGCCCGTCACCTTTTGGCTACGGCGAGTGCACACGCGAACGTGCGACTTCGATTTATACTCAGTCCCGTACCCCTGGCTACGGCGAGTGCACACGCGAACGTGCGCCTTTGTTTATACTCAGGCCCGTCGCCTTTTGGCTACGGCGAGTGCACACGCGAACGTGCGTCTTTGTTTATACTCAGGCCCGTCACCTTTTGGCTACGGTGAGTGCACACGCGAACGTGCGACTTCGATTTATACTCAGTCCCGTACCCCTGGCTACGGCGAGTGCACACGCGAACGTGCGACTTCGATTTATACTCAGTCCCGTACCCCTGGCTACGGCGAGTGCACACGCGAACGTGCGTCTTTGTTTGTACTGCGGGAACGCGCGCGTTGGCTAAGCCTGCGCGCGCCTTCACCGCGTACTTGCGCATGATAAAGAAAGATTAGCGACAAACGGCGATCTTCATTACATCCCCGTTTGCGCGGGTGAGCAACTACAAAGGATAGATATACTAACTGTTTGCCCTTGGTGCGGCCGAAGCCTCTAGTCGCTAGACATCTGCAGGGCCCACCAAGGCGCCTGTGAATGGGCCCGCGGACCTCCGCGCTGTGACGCCAGCTCTAGGAGCGCCGTTGAGCTTCACGACGCGGGCGCCTGGTACCTGGCTCGATGCGCCGGGCCATATCCTGGTCGCCTCGGACGGTGATGATGGTCCGGGGACCCGGGATCTTCATGCATAGATAGCCGTGATGTGGTACCGCGCCGAAGGAGTTAAGGATTGGGCACCCTAATATGGCATTGTAGGGGTACGGGAGGTCGACCACGTCGAAGGTGGCATCTTCGGCCCGCACATTGTCATCTCGGCCGAAGGAGACTTGAAGGCCTATTTGGCCCAGCGCCCGCAGGGGCTGTCCCCCGAAGCCCTGCAGTGGGATTCCCGAGGGCCCTAGGCAGCTTCGAGGGATCCCCATCTGGTCGAAGGCCGCCGCAAACAATACGTTCGCGGAGCTACCGCCGTCCACCAAGGCGCGCCCCACGTCGCATCCCGCGATCGTGACCCGGATGACCAGGGGGTCCTGATGAGGGAAGTCCACACCCTGGGCATCGTCGGGTGTGAATGTAACTTCGTGCTGCGCCCAATCCGGCGGTGCTTGCGCTGGGTATGCCGCCACGTGATGGAGTCTTCGCGCATAGGCCTTCTGCTGCCGTGCCGAGGCGAATTCCAGCGCGGAGCCTCCGGATATGACGTTAATGACCCTGCGGTGGGTCGCGTCCGGGGCCTGCAGCGACAGGAGGCCCTCCCGAGGCTGCTGCACGTGAGCTTGGATTCGTAAGGTGCCTTCCTGGGGTTGCATCCCTTGCGCCTGTACCTGCACGGGGGGCCTCGTATGGGAATTGGACGTGGGCCACCGCAGGCGGGCGCGCCTCCGGGTTCCTGTCCCAAGTGACGCTGTCGCGGAGCGCCGCGATGGAGGTGCAGGCGCGGGTATCATGATTGCCACGGCCATGGACTACGCACCACAGCCCCTGATGCTGGTCGTCGTAATCTCCATGACCCTTATCGTCACGGCCCCTGCCACGGCCGCGCCCCTGGCCGCGGCGCCCCCGACCACCTCGGCCCGCGGGAGCGCCCTCGTCGGACCCGCCTTCGATGTCGAAGACGTACCGGTTTCGCCTCGTGTAACATCCTGAAAAATATAAGTAGTAATTTGATAGACTTTTGGATTATATTATTTGCTTTGCATTTGAATTTGGAGTTTATTGGCTTTTTAAATATCAAGGAATTTCAAAAAAAAAAGAGGGGAGGAATCAACACATAAAATGATAAAACATACACATCAAATAAAGAATCTGAAAAGATGATCCATAAAATAGCAAAGGAGAAATGCAAATAAGCATGAAATGTCATCTCTAAAAATGTTGGCAAACAAATAAGAAGTTAGTATTTATACATATAAGCAAAAACATGTGAATAACAACGTATATACAGCCATATATATATATACACATGTATAATATGTGAAAGAGTAAATAAATAAATATATGTGTATATACACCAAAAACCAGAGAGAAATGAAAATGTATATACATGCAATTTTTAAAATAAAAATAGAAATGATAGGAATGAGAAAAGAAAAAGGAAAAAGAAATAGAAAATGAAGCAGCCGGGCCGGCCGTTACCCCGGCCCAGCTCCTCTCCGCACGCGGCCAGCGCGCCCGCGTGGGCCAGCACGCGCGCGGCCCAGCACCCCGCTGCCCCGCGCCCGATCGCTCGCTTCCGCTGGCCAGTGGACCCGCGCCCACGTCTCGCTGCCTCGCGGCCCCCGCGCGCCAGCCGCTTTCCCCGACCGGTGGCCCCGACCGCGTCTTCTTCCCCCGGCTCCTCTCTTCTCCACGCGGCCGCGCCCCTCGCGCCCGCATTCCTCTCATGTCGCCGCAGCGAATCCTCCCTCTCTCTTTCTCTCACCTCCAGGGCAATCCACAGGAGGGGGAGTGCACCTTTCCCGCTCTCTCTCTCTCCCACAAAATCTCAGGGAGATTTGGTTCTTCCCCCTCCTCCAACGGCAACAGAACGGCGGCCTCCGCCCCCTCGCCGCGCGTCCCCCTCCTCTCGGCTATAAAAGCCTTGCCTGGGAGCTTCAACCGCGTCGCCGCTCCCTCCTCTTCCCTTCCCTAGCCTGCAATAGTACCGAAAAGCCTCAATCTCCCCGCCGGCGCTCTCGTCTTCCCCAGCTCCGGCGACGGCCGATCAGCCAAACCAGGCCGCCCGAGCTTAATTCCCTGCTCTGGGACCGCCTCTGGAGCGTCACTAGCACATCCCCTGTCTCCCCCGCGCCTCCCGTGGTCTCCACTTCGCCGGCACCGAAGAACCTTCCCGAACCTCCGCCGTTGCACGCCGCCGGCCCGCCACCGTACTCCTCCACCCCGGCCGTCTACCCCAGTAGCATCGCCAGCACGCAGGGATTATAATCCACGAAGTCCCCGAGCCTCTCCGGCAGTCCTCGCCGCCGGCCACCGTCGCCCCCGACTCCTCTGCCCGGCCTCCTTCGCGAGCCACTTCAAAGGGGATAATTACCCTTATAGGGTAAGCATCGCTCGGCTTGACCGAGTGGCTTCCTGCGCCATCTCTCCCTCCCTCCTGCTTCCGCGTCGCGTGTTCGAGCCCGCCTCCACGCGCGCGGTTGAGCATTTCTTTTGTTTTTCTCTCAGGCTGACAGGTAGGCCCCACTTGTCGGTCACCGTAACTAAAGCAGCCGCTGACCCCTGGACCCCACTGGTCAGTGGCACATCTGTACCCAGCCGTGCTGACAGGAGGACCCCATGAACAGTACCGGGACCCCACTGGTCATAGACACAGTAATAAACGAATAAAGAAAAAGATAAAAATTAAGAAACTGACATGTGGGACCCACTGTCAGAAATTTGAGAATATTTGGAATTAACAGAACTGAGAACTTTGAATGATCATAACTTTTTCATTTTAACTCCAAATTGAATGAAACAAATTTCTAAATTCATATAAAATCAAGATCTATCCAATGGAACTAAAATTGTAATTTTTAGAGTTCATTTGAATTTCTGGTGTTGTTTGGTTTGATTTGCTGTTTTCTTTTTATACAAATTTGGCGCACGCTAAAATAGCTTACGAGACTCAAGAGGAAGAGATCGAGGCTGCAGCACTAGAAGACCAGGATATTCAAGGACCCGATCACTGTAACCCAGGCGAGTCAATACTTTGATCATGTTGAACCTACATTCCTGCAAATTACTTTGTTTTAAATTAACAAATTGCATTGCTGTTATTTTTATACAAATACATGCTAAATTTGATATTCTAGTTATATGCCATTGTTTACCTTGAATAGTATTACCCCCTCCCTTGAGTATTTGAACGTGTGAACCTTGTCGCCCTAGCAAAAATATATTGGTAACATTTCGAAAATAAGTCCGTAACCGTATGCCATGCTTAGCATTGATTAGGAACTCGGGGCAAGAAATTGTCCCGAGCATCACTTTTAGTCAGGAGAAACTGGTTTGGGCAGTCATGGTGGAAATGACTGGTATATTGGTTATGGATATTTTATGCTCCCAAAATCTTCAACATGCTTTAATGTCTGGGCGGATTGGTTCGAGGGTGTGTATGAGTATGAGTGGTGCAGTGGAAGCACAAGTGGGTTAGTGGTAGGCCGCCCAGATACCACTAAGGACTGAATCTTGTCATGCCAACCCGTGTAAAACAGTACAACCACAAGTCTGTAAAGTATAGCTTGGCTTAGTAAATGTGCCGGACCCTGAAAGTCATCCTTCCAGGAGGTGGTGTAAGGATGTGCAAGTGGCGGTCTGTGAGACGGCTTGAATGGGACACCCGTGAAAGGTGAAGTTCTGCTGTGGCGGGCTAGCAGGGGCGGGGAGCCAGCTGCTAGACGTTCAGAAGGAGGACATCCCGCACAACGTATGGGACCCACCGCAAGTGGGAGCGACCCATAGGGTGAAATGATGGAAGGGGCGAGGTACTTTGAACGGTTACTGTGATAGTCTGCTCAACCACATGACTAAGGAATTGTGTGGGGCAACGAGTTGATTGTCTCTTGTGGTGAAAGTGTACAAACTCTGCAGAGTCAAAACTATTCGAATAGCCGTGCCCGCGGTCAGGGGCAGACATGGGAACTTAACTAGATATAGTTCTGTTTACAAAAGTATTTGAAAAAAAAGGGGGAATGGAAAAGTGGAAGGGCAGAGGAAAGCCCAGATTTGAGTTGTTCCTGGATGTCGTTCCAGTAGTGCCTGGGTGTCGTCCCAGTGTGTCCTGGATGTCGTTCCAGTGGTTCCTGGGTGTCGCCCCAGTGATAAGTTAAGCGGCTATAACGCTGAAAAAGGTCATACGGTGTGATGCCGTATGTAGGGAGAAGTTATATTAGGCATATGGTGTGATGCCATATGTATGGAAATTCATATTAATACTCCTTGAACATTATGCCTTTGTTCAAATGCTAGGTCTTAAGGAATTTTTATATAATTGTATTCAAAAGCACTCTTCGCAAAAGAAAATAAACCGGAGCCATCATTTGATTAGCCATACATGTTATATACTGCATTCTGTGTGTTGGCTCGCGGAGCACGGGGTCGGAGTGCTCACGCTCGCTTTGCGGCAAATATCCAGAAACAGGAGCGCAAGACCACTACGCCTACGAGGAAGCTCCCGCTACGGAGGAGAAGAACGACGAAGGAAACTAAGGCGTAGGCTTCGTTGATTAGACACGGACAAGTGGACATTCGGCGTTGTGTGCACGTATGTTACTAGTTATCTGGTGACATATAATGCACACATTACCTTCCAGTCGCTTGCCTGTGGATTTGGGTTTGCTTTGTTATAATTCCGCTGTGCGTGTTTGTAATAATGACATTTGGCCTAGTCGGCCCCTTTTGTAAACTCTATCACCTGACGTGGTGTATTTCATTCTATGTAATATAATGAATGATTATGCGATGTATGAAATGATTCAGCAATGTTCCTGTGTGCACTAACTACTGATCCAGGGATTAGTGCAGTGAAACACAGTAAGATTCAGGTTGAAAAATCTGGGTCTGACAGCGCTGGTATCAGAGCATACGACTGCAGGGTAAAAGCCGTAGAATGGTCGTTAGAAGAACCTTAGGATGGAAATGTTAATGTATAAAAAGTATTTCTGAAAATATAGCGTATTATTGCTACTCGTACCCTTCCTAGTTCTACGCCCCTTCACTTTTCAATTGATTATTTTAAAGCATTACTAATGCAAAGTAATTGCTTTTACAGATGGCAGGAGAAGAAGGCAATTGGGATTACGTCGCTCATGGAGTTTATGAGGGTGTATTCGCAAGAATCCTACGCAAGCTCTTGCACTATTTAAACTACAAGGATCAGCCCATTCACCATAAGCTCAAGTCTACTGATGAAGGAGTAGGTAGAGTAGTGCCGTATTTACCCTGCGTGGTGCAATTACTAGTTCCTGTAAAATAGGATGAGGTACTAGTCCTTTAGTACGGTAGTCGTCATCGTATCAAACCTTAGTATATTGTGTAACCGCAAAGTCCAGCCTAAAGGCGGGCTATGTGAATGCTTGCATGATAATAAAGGGCCAGGCATAAGGCCTTATGTTGAATGTTCTTTTGTCGTTTATCTTATGATTCTTTTTGCAAAGAGGGTTGATACCCTTCCTTTTTCTCAAGGGTAGTGTTAGTACTAAGTTGTGAAGCTATAGCTACAGATGGCCAGTCCAAGAGTTACACGATCTCGGGCTCATGCTAACCCTCAGCATGCTGAGGTAGACTCAAATCATGGCGAAAACCCCGAAGAGAATCAGAACCAAGATGCTGACCTCCCAAACCCTCCAGATAACCCCACAATGGCCCAAGTAATGGCACAACAAACTCAGATTCTGCAAGCCATTTATGCTGGACAGCAAGGAAGCTCTGGCGGACACAGAGCTGATCTAGGAGACTTTCAAAGGACAAGACCAAGTACATTCACTTCGGCAGAAGAACCCCTTGAAGCCGAAGATTGGCTTCGAGATGTTGAAAGGAAGCTGCGCTTAATCAAATGCGCAGAAGAGGATAAAGTCATATTTGCCACCCACCTACTTCAAGGAGCTGCTGCAGCATGGTGGGAAAATTTTATAGCTGCTAGAGGCCAAGAAGATGATACCACCGGAGGTGACACCGAAGCTATCCCATGGACAGAGTTCAAGAAGGCTTTCAAGGACAACTTCATTCCAGCCGGGATAATGCGGATAAAGAAGAATGAGTTCCGCAATCTCAAGCAAGGGAACTTATCCGTCAATGAATATCTGACAAAATTCACGCAGCTAGCCCGGTATGCTCAGAAGGATATCGAAGAAGAAGAAGAAAAGATTGATAGATTCTTTGAAGGATTGAAAGATGAACTAAGAGTACAGCTGATCACCCAGGACTTCGCCAGCTTTCACCAGCTGGTAAGCAAGGCATTGGCCTTAGAAAATGAGAAGAAGATTCTTGAGGCCAGTCGTAAGCGCAAGATGACAACTCAACAACCTCAAGGAAGGTTCATTCAGGGATTTTTGAACAAACCTTCCTTTTCAAAGCCTAACCAATCCAATGCTTCATCCCCAGCACCCCGTTCCAGTGGTGGCTCCCTCCAAACGCCACGCTCAGCAAGCCAATCCACTGGGGCGCACCCTGTCACCACCAGGAGCTGTTTTGGGTGTGGAGAGAAGGGACACTTTGTCAGCCAGTGCCCGCAACGGCAGACAAATCCAGTGAGAATCAATTTAGGGCCTCCCGCTACCCGCAGTCAAGCCTTGGTACCCAGCAAAGGGAATCAGAGCTCGCAAGCCAGCAGGAACACCTCAGCGCAAAACCGCGGCCAAGTTAATCACATCACAGCTGAGGAAGCCCAGGAGGCCGCCAGAATTCTTATGGGTACGTTCTTTGTCAGTTTAATAGCAACGCATGTTCTTTACACAATCAGGGTATTTCGTCCTTTAGAGCCAAAAGATTCGTGAATAAGCTTAGGTTATCCACATAACTTTTAGAAACTACGGGCACTTAACCTGCCTGCTAGGATAACCAACAATCAATAGTGTAACCCACCCAGACCCTGGACATCATACTTAAAATATACTTGCTAAACAAAACACCAAAGAATTATTAGACTGCGCCACTAAGAGGAGTAGCTTACCAACTAGAACTGTCTGCAAGTCTAGCAGATGGGCACAGCGAATTCCATGTATCCTAACTCAAGGCATGTCCGCAAATATAAAAAGGATTAAACCCGTAGGAAGCAGCCAAACGCGAGAAGTGACCTGATACCCACAAGAAATAGTCTAACCAAATTTGTAAACGATAGAAGAGAATATTAAGAATCGGATTATCCGCTTATGTCGGGTACAATGGAGCCATCATTCCAAGAAAGAAGCCACCTGAGAACGAGAAAATAAACTGCGTCGAGATTACCCCGACCTATTCACTAATTAGGCTGAATCTCGGGGTCGAGATTCTTTTTAAGGGGGGTAGATTTGTAACATCCTGAAAAATATAAGTAGTAATTTGATAGACTTTTGGATTATATTATTTGCTTTGCATTTGAATTTGGAGTTTATTGGCTTTTTAAATATCAAGGAATTTCAAAAAAAAAAAGAGGGGAGGAATCAACACATAAAATGATAAAACATACACATCAAATAAAGAATCTGAAAAGATGATCCATAAAATAGCAAAGGAGAAATGCAAATAAGCATGAAATGTCATCTCTAAAAATGTTGGCAAACAAATAAGAAGTTAGTATTTATACATATAAGCAAAAACATGTGAATAACAACGTATATACAGCCATATATATATATACACATGTATAATATGTGAAAGAGTAAATAAATAAATATATGTGTATATACACCAAAAACCAGAGAGAAATGAAAATGTATATACATGCAATTTTTAAAATAAAAATAGAAATGATAGGAATGAGAAAAGAAAAAGGAAAAAGAAATAGAAAATGAAGCAGCCGGGCCGGCCGTTACCCCGGCCCAGCTCCTCTCCGCACGCGGCCAGCGCGCCCGCGTGGGCCAGCACGCGCGCGGCCCAGCACCCCGCTGCCCCGCGCCCGATCGCTCGCTTCCGCTGGCCAGTGGACCCGCGCCCACGTCTCGCTGCCTCGCGGCCCCCGCGCGCCAGCCGCTTTCCCCGACCGGTGGCCCCGCCCGCGTCTTCTTCCCCCGGCTCCTCTCTTCTCCACGCGGCCGCGCCCCTCGCGCCCGCATTCCTCTCATGTCGCCGCAGCGAATCCTCCCTCTCTCTTTCTCTCACCTCCAGGGCAATCCACAGGAGGGGGAGTGCACCTTTCCCGCTCTCTCTCTCTCCCACAAAATCTCAGGGAGATTTGGTTCTTCCCCCTCCTCCAACGGCAACAGAACGGCGGCCTCCGCCCCCTCGCCGCGCGTCCCCCTCCTCTCGGCTATAAAAGCCTTGCCTGGGAGCTTCAACCGCGTCGCCGCTCCCTCCTCTTCCCTTCCCTAGCCTGCAATAGTACCGAAAAGCCTCAATCTCCCCGCCGGCGCTCTCGTCTTCCCCAGCTCCGGCGACGGCCGATCAGCCAAACCAGGCCGCCCGAGCTTAATTCCCTGCTCTGGGACCGCCTCTGGAGCGTCACTAGCACATCCCCTGTCTCCCCCGCGCCTCCCGTGGTCTCCACTTCGCCGGCACCGAAGAACCTTCCCGAACCTCCGCCGTTGCACGCCGCCGGCCCGCCACCGTACTCCTCCACCCCGGCCGTCTACCCCAGTAGCATCGCCAGCACGCAGGGATTATAATCCACGAAGTCCCCGAGCCTCTCCGGCAGTCCTCGCCGCCGGCCACCGTCGCCCCCGACTCCTCTGCCCGGCCTCCTTCGCGAGCCACTTCAAAGGGGATAATTACCCTTATAGGGTAAGCATCGCTCGGCTTGACCGAGTGGCTTCCTGCGCCATCTCTCCCTCCCTCCTGCTTCCGCGTCGCGTGTTCGAGCCCGCCTCCACGCGCGCGGTTGAGCATTTCTTTTGTTTTTCTCTCAGGCTGACAGGTAGGCCCCACTTGTCGGTCACCGTAACTAAAGCAGCCGCTGACCCCTGGACCCCACTGGTCAGTGGCACATCTGTACCCAGCCGTGCTGACAGGAGGACCCCATGAACAGTACCGGGACCCTACTGGTCATAGACACAGTAATAAACGAATAAAGAAAAAGATAAAAATTAAGAAACTGACATGTGGGACCCACTGTCAGAAATTTGAGAATATTTGGAATTAACAGAACTGAGAACTTTGAATGATCATAACTTTTTCATTTTAACTCCAAATTGAATGAAACAAATTTCTAAATTCATATAAAATCAAGATCTATCCAATGGAACTAAAATTGTAATTTTTAGAGTTCATTTGAATTTCTGGTGTTGTTTGGTTTGATTTGCTGTTTTCTTTTTATACAAATTTGGCGCACGCTAAAATAGCTTACGAGACTCAAGAGGAAGAGATCGAGGCTGCAGCACTAGAAGACCAGGATATTCAAGGACCCGATCACTGTAACCCAGGCGAGTCAATACTTTGATCATGTTGAACCTACATTCCTGCAAATTACTTTGTTTTAAATTAACAAATTGCATTGCTGTTATTTTTATACAAATACATGCTAAATTTGATATTCTAGTTATATGCCATTGTTTACCTTGAATAGTATTACCCCCTCCCTTGAGTATTTGAACGTGTGAACCTTGTCGCCCTAGCAAAAATATATTAGTAACATTTCGAAAATAAGTCCGTAACCGTATGCCATGCTTAGCATTGATTAGGAACTCGGGGCAAGAAATTGTCCCGAGCATCACTTTTAGTCAGGAGAAACTGGTTTGGGCAGTCATGGTGGAAATGACTGGTATATTGGTTATGGATATTTTATGCTCCCAAAATCTTCAACATGCTTTAATGTCTGGGCGGATTGGTTCGAGGGTGTGTATGAGTATGAGTGGTGCAGTGGAAGCACAAGTGGGTTAGTGGTAGGCCGCCCAGATACCACTAAGGACTGAATCTTGTCATGCCAACCCGTGTAAAACAGTACAACCACAAGTCTGTAAAGTATAGCTTGGCTTAGTAAATGTGCCGGACCCTGAAAGTCATCCTTCCAGGAGGTGGTGTAAGGATGTGCAAGTGGCGGTCTGTGAGACGGCTTGAATGGGACACCCGTGAAAGGTGAAGTTCTGCTGTGGCGGGCTAGCAGGGGCGGGGAGCCAGCTGCTAGACGTTCAGAAGGAGGACATCCCGCACAACGTATGGGACCCACCGCAAGTGGGAGCGACCCATAGGGTGAAATGATGGAAGGGGCGAGGTACTTTGAACGGTTACTGTGATAGTCTGCTCAACCACATGACTAAGGAATTGTGTGGGGCAACGAGTTGATTGTCTCTTGTGGTGAAAGTGTACAAACTCTGCAGAGTCAAAACTATTCGAATAGCCGTGCCCGCGGTCAGGGGCAGACATGGGAACTTAACTAGATATAGTTCTGTTTACAAAAGTATTTGAAAAAAAAGGGGGAATGGAAAAGTGGAAGGGCAGAGGAAAGCCCAGATTTGAGTTGTTCCTGGATGTCGTTCCAGTAGTGCCTGGGTGTCGTCCCAGTGTGTCCTGGATGTCGTTCCAGTGGTTCCTGGGTGTCGCCCCAGTGATAAGTTAAGCGGCTATAACGCTGAAAAAGGTCATACGGTGTGATGCCGTATGTAGGGAGAAGTTATATTAGGCATATGGTGTGATGCCATATGTATGGAAATTCATATTAATACTCCTTGAACATTATGCCTTTGTTCAAATGCTAGGTCTTAAGGAATTTTTATATAATTGTATTCAAAAGCACTCTTCGCAAAAGAAAATAAACCGGAGCCATCATTTGATTAGCCATACATGTTATATACTGCATTCTGTGTGTTGGCTCGCGGAGCACGGGGTCGGAGTGCTCACGCTCGCTTTGCGGCAAATATCCAGAAACAGGAGCGCAAGACCACTACGCCTACGAGGAAGCTCCCGCTACGGAGGAGAAGAACGACGAAGGAAACTAAGGCGTAGGCTTCGTTGATTAGACACGGACAAGTGGACATTCGGCGTTGTGTGCACGTATGTTACTAGTTATCTGGTGACATATAATGCACACATTACCTTCCAGTCGCTTGCCTGTGGATTTGGGTTTGCTTTGTTATAATTCCGCTGTGCGTGTTTGTAATAATGACATTTGGCCTAGTCGGCCCCTTTTGTAAACTCTATCACCTGACGTGGTGTATTTCATTCTATGTAATATAATGAATGATTATGCGATGTATGAAATGATTCAGCAATGTTCCTGTGTGCACTAACTACTGATCCAGGGATTAGTGCAGTGAAACACAGTAAGATTCAGGTTGAAAAATCTGGGTCTGACACCTCGACCTCTGCTGGCCGCGCTTGGGCTGATCGGACGACTCCTTATGCGAGGCGTCCCTGCGGTCGGGCGCGTCCCTGGACGACTCCTGCTTACGTTTTTCCTTCGAAGAACCGCCCTTCGGCGGATCTTCAGCTTTTGCCGAGGCTCCGGCCTGGTTAGTGTCGGAGTCGTCACCTTGCCTTCGCCGCGCGTCTTCCTCCGCCCTGGCATATTCTTCCATTTTATCGAAGAGCTTCGCCACCGTCTTGATTGGCTTCCGTGCGTTGTACTCGGCCATCGGGCCCGGGCGGAGGCCCTGTATGGCCGCATTAACGATGGTGGTTTCGTTGATGTCTTTCACTTGGCATCGAATCTTGGCGAAGCGTTTGAAGTAGTCCCGGAGCTTCTCCGAGGGTTTTTGCTTCACAGCAAAGAGTTGGTCCACGTCGACTCGGTCGACGTAGTTTCCTTGGAAGTTGTTGTGAAGGCGGACACGGAGCTGCTCCCACGCGTAGATGGAGCCCGGCTCTATGGTAAAGAACCAAGAGAGCGCCACTCCTTGCAGCGCGAGGGGGAGTCCCTTCACCTTTGTGGTGTCGTCTCCTCCCGCAGCTTCGATCGCGGTTTCGTACACGCGCACGAACTCACGGGGGTCCGTGTCGCCTTTGTACGAGTCGACGGTGCTAGGGAATTTGAAGTCCTCGGGCCATGCCGCCTGCTGCAGCTCCGCCGAAAGCGGGGACTCTGGATCTACGCGTCGCAGCGGCACGCGGCTAGACGTGGGGGCTTCGCGACTGTCCGCCCTCTCCGGCGTGGGTTTGGTCACGATTGCTGGCGCGGCCTGCTGGCTCTGAGCCTCTTGCATATCTCGGACGGCTCCGCGAAGGTTCCCTAGCTCCCGCTGGAACGCGTTGAGGGCCGCCAGTAGGGCGCTTTCCACCGCCTGTGCGGGCGGGGTCGCCGGTACTCCCAACGGGCGGGTCGGCGCAGGCACGACCGCGTCGCGAGCTCCCGAGCTGCCAGTCGCTCCGTCGTGGCTACCTCGAACCGCCCGGTCCGCGCTGCCGACGAGGGTCGTGGCGGGGGCGGCGAGGTCGGCTGTTGTTGCGTTGGCGGGGTCGGTTGTCCCCGCACCAGCGTCGACGTCTTCGACCGCCGGGTTTGCCGCCGCAACGCCGACGACGGGGTGGGTCGCCGCGGTGCCGGTGACGAGGTTGGTCGTCGCGGTGCTGGTGACGGGGTTGGTCGTCGCGGTGCCGGTGACGGGGTTGGTCGTCGCGGCGCCGGTGACGGGGCTGGTCGTCGCGGTGCCGGTGACGGGGTTGGTCGTCGCGGTGCCGGTGACGAGGTTGGTCGTCGCGGCGCCGGTGACGGGGCTGGTCATCGCGGCGCCGGTGACGGGGCTGGTCATCGCGGCGCCGGTGACGGGGCTGGTCGTCGCGGCGCCGGTGACGGGGTTGGTCGTGCGGTGTCGGTGACGGGGTTGGTCGTCACGGCGCCGGTGGCGAGGTTGGGCGTCGCGGCGCCGGTGACGGGGTTGGTCGTCGCGGTGCCGGTGACGGGGTTGGTCGTCACCGCGCGAACGTCGACGTCCTCGGCCACCGCGCCTGCGTCGCCACCCGTACTCGCCGCTGCCGATGCCGAAGCCCTGGTACTCATACGACGCCCCGGCCCGGCTGCCTTCTTTCCCTTCGCCACCGCCGACGAAGCTTTTTTCGGTGCCATCCTCCTTCTTCGGTCTTCAGGCTTGCTCCTGTCCTCCCCACGGACGGCGCCAACTGTTGTGGCTACGGGCCAAACAGAGAGAGAGGTGGTAGTGGAGAGTGATGAAGGTGAGTGTAATGGCTTGGGGGCCTCCCCATGGCCTGTACTCGTATATATATATATGAGGAGTGCTTTTACAGTTATACCCTTACATCTGGTTATCCCCTCTGGGGGCAGTGATGTCATTACACATGACCTATTCTGGGCTTTATAATTTCCTACCAGGCCTGCTGGGTTTAGGTGGGGGCCATCCCTACGACAGCAGCATTTGTTCGGTCTTTGGTCCAAGCGAAACTTCAAAAAATAGTGTTCGGTCCCTTGGTCAAAAAAATCAAAAACATCAACTTGTTTCCTTTTATCTTCAGTCCAAGCGTGCCCGAGCTTCAACATCAGCGCAAGACGTCAATCAGCTAAACAAAGGAGAGGAACCCAAAGCCAACTCATTTTTGGTCAGAGCCTTCAGCACAAGGTAGAAAACTGAATCATTCAGTGGGTGACAATGAAAAGCAATGTTTTGTTTCAATCCCTCGGTCCAAACGGAAAAGAAGAGCTCATAGCATAGTAGCTATCGTCCCTAAAACCGAAGATAAGGTTCCATTCTTCGGTCCATGACAAAAGTTTTGCAAGAGATGCTGTTTCTAGCTAGCCTGAGTTCTTGATATGTGCCTAAGATTATGTCGTGTTCTCTAGAATTAGTGTCACTGGTGATGAGACAACATCAGGTGTGATGGCGAAAGAGAGTTATGCCGTCTCACTGCATTATTCGATGCTCACGACAAGCAATTATGTAGCCTGGGCAATCAAAATGAAGGTGTAAATGAGAGCTCAAGCTGAGTGAGAGGTCCGATCATCAAAGTGCGAAGATGAAAACACCTCTAGCGGTGGTAGTCAAGGCCGCAAAAATCGAAAACTTGATAAGGCAAAAATGAGGTTATATAACTGTAACAATTATGGGCACTTCGCTTCAAAATGCAGCAAGCCGAAGAAGAATGAGAAAGCGCTTCTTGCTAAAGCTCTCGGCGATGATGAACCGGCATTGCTTTGATGCTAAGTTGAGTCCTGAATGTTAAGAAATAAGAACATGTGTTCACCATTCTGATCAAGTATAAATCGGGCAAGTCATAGTTGAGACTGACTGCCTCAACAAGTTAAGTTGAGTTTCTATGTGTAACTATGTATTTAGTTCGCATGTAAATCACTTCACGTGAACGCGTAGCTAGTAGTTTAGATAATACGTTGAAACTAAATTAGGAGTATGTAGAATCAAAGATTAAGGGAGAATGTTGAAAATAATCTTGATTTAGAGTTTAAATCGAGTCCGAGATGCAGTAGAGTTCGTCTCCATGTATTACTTAAGTCAAAGTCGTGATCAACTTGAAATTCGAGTATGTATGTTAATCAGAGGGTATTAGTCTATATAACGAGGAGAATTATAGCCATTTTTGATAAGAAGAAGGGCAAGAGAATAGATACATTCATACAACTCAGCTACGCAGTTATAGCCAGAGCAATTCTCTTGTGTTCTTCTCTATTTATTTTCTTCCACTATAATCTCTACTAATAAAAAATGGGAGTTTGTCCATTCACCACCTTCCCTTTTCTTCTCTCTACTGCAGCGCACTCCCACATCTCCTCTTGACATACACCGACATGTAGGTCTATGTTGTTAGCCAGTTCCTGCCCCAAACACCCACGGCCTCACACCTCAACTGCTCCTCTTCCCTTCCCCACATGGGCACATCCTTGAGGCCCCAACTACTAGCCAATCTCACTACTATTGTGTCTTAATCAGCATTGTCCCCTCTCCTCGCTCCAATCAACCTCTTCTAATCCTCTCCCTCTTTCATGCCTTGCACCAATGTCTTGCCAATTTTGTAGGGCAGACCTGTGATGACGCTAGTGAACGATGCTCACAACAAGCAGAAGGGTCGTTGCCAAGCAACAGCTAGGCTCAAAGAGCGAGGAGGAGCCAGTAGTGCGGATGAGGAAGATGGTGGTGCCAGGATCGAGGATAGCCATATCGGATGCCGCTGGGGTCGAGTATGGTCGGATCTAGCGGTGTGGTGGTCAGGGATCACCAAATCCATCAGACTCTGACTTCTCCCTCATGTCCGACGGCAGATACCTATCTTTGACTCTCCTCCACAGGCCACCACCTTCCACTTCTCCTTTTCTGCCACATGTGATCGACTGGCTCTAGGTACAGCTCCATGTTCTTGATCCGCCCCCACCCCCGTCTCATTGTGAGGACAATAAGGATGATTGAATCTAATGGTAGTGACCTCGAGGGTGCCAAATCCGGATGCGGTGACTTCGGGGTCCGTTGGATCCACCGCATCAAGATGGAGAATGCTTGTGTTGAATACAATGACCCCAAGATCAGGTAGTTATGGGGTCAGGTAGAATGGAGGTGTACCAGCCGGATCTGAATGCGGCGACCTCGGAGATGGTGCATCCGACGGCAGTGACCTGAGGGATGGTGGATCCGGTGTCTATGGGCCCAGTGACACGTGGGGTGGAGCCGTCTGCCGAGAGGAGGCGCGGGGAGTGAAGGCGACGTGATAGCGGCATGTGGGCGAGGGGAGGCGAGGGGAGATGAGGGAGGGGAGGAGATGGCATCGGGTGGGAGTAGAGGGGTCGGATGTATTTTTATTTATATCTAGGGCAACCTCCTCTCTTAGCCGATCCCAACCACTAGATCTCAATCCGACGGCCATGAAAAAAGTTGACATGGCCAGCCCCTTTGGTCCCTAAGCCCAACCCCTCAAAGCCTCCGCTACTCCTTCCTCCCATGCGCCGCCATGCTACTGTTGCTGCACTAGGACAATGAAGAAGATATAGATGGAGCGGTACTCGATGGCAAAGAAGAGGACCACACTGGTGCGGACAATGAGGTATTAATGTACACCATCGAGGATGATGACGAAATGAAAGAGTACACTGCTAAGGTCGACGATCGGGACATGGAATGCACCAGCACGGACGACAAACAGAGAGGTGGAGTACACCGGCTTAGATGAGGTGTACACCGCCGAAGGTAAAGGAAGAACCACGAAGCCGGCAGTGTCAGGGAGGGTAGATCCGGAGCGGCGATCTCGGCAACAGTGGATCTGGCTGTGCCGACCTCACTTTTGATGATAACATATCTCTTTCTTTTTAATGTTTATTGTATGATTTAAGTCATGTTTGATGATATATATCACTTTCTTTTAAAATCCTATTGTAACGCATAGACATCTTACTAGTTTGTATAATATGTAAGTTTTCTCGTAGAACACGGGTTCGGCGCCCGCAGGCTGCAGCTCGCGCATCTTTCGTGGGATCACGTGGAACAGATTGGCGAGCTCCTTGATGAGGCACGCGCGCGGCTGCGCCCCCTTAGGGACGAGTTGGAGAAGGCCATGGTCATGTGCCGCCATGGGGCGTGGGGCGTCGAGGCCTCATATCTGCTGGGCCTCCTCTACGACCGAATTTTTTCTATTTTAGCTCTTTTTTTGAAAAATATTCACATTTAGACCCCTGGTAGTTTTAATTCTGTTTTTGGACCCCGGGGGTCGGAGCCGTGACCCACGGCGCCGAGGTAACACATCTCGGCGCCGTGGTCCACGGCTCCGAGGTGCCACGCCCGCATCAGCGTGATGGCCTGCGTGGCGCCAACGTGGCAGCCAGCTCGGCGCCGTGGGTCGTGGCTCCAAGCTCGGCGCCGTGGGTCGTGGCTCCGAGCTCGGCGCTGTGGATCTTGGCTCCGAGCTCGGCGCCACCAGGCCCTTTTCCCCCTCTGTTTCTTTCCTTCTCTCTCCATTATTTTCGACCTCCCCACCCGCGTCCCCGGCCTCCCGCCTCCCCGCCGCCGCCCCCTGGTGCCGCCCGGCCTCCCGCCTCCCCGCGTCTCCGCCCGACCGCGTCTGCGCCCGGCTGCCTCCCCGTGTATGCGCCCAACCGCCTCCCCGCGTCTCCGGCCGCCGCCCCTGGTGCCGCCCGGCCTCCGGCCGCCTCCCCGCGTCTCCGGCCACCGCCCGAGCCCCCACCGCCTCCCCGCCACGGCCGCCCGCCTCCCTGCCCGCACGCGTCCCCGCCGCGGCCGCCGCCCACCCCATCTTCGGACAGGTAAAATTGCTAATGTATCAAATGTATCCCACATGCTTTAAAATGCTATACTTGAGCACTCGGTTGCTTACAGTTCCATTGGTCAATGTATTCTGCTACTTGAATCATTTAGTTGCTTGCATATAGCTAGAACATAACAGGGTAGCAATGCTTGTTTGTTCTTACCAGGTCAAATATAGAGAATGTATTATCGATTAGTATCACATTACTTGAATATCAAGGCCAATCATGCTTTCTACATTATGACTTAATTCTAAAAGCACAAAGCATCTCCAACCTGAATTGGTAATTACACATACTACTTGCTAGTTTAAACCATAGAGGTCGCAGAAAGCATATAATTCAGGGCTACCACAGATGATGCTTGTCTAATTGGTAATTACACATACTAGAGCAAAATGGATATGAAATATAGTTTTTTGTATAGCATCTGATCAAAGCGGCGTGTGAGACTCTTTTCATTGCTAAAATGTATAAGGTCAGCAATTTGAGTATCTAAAATCTCGTATTCGCCGTCCATGCACTTCAAAAACACCAAAACACCAATAGTGCTATTGATGCAAAAGCAATACTTTCATATGTTTCAATCCTGGAACGGCTGCCAGTTACTCGGCGCCACGGTTCACGGCTCCGAGCTCGGAGCCACCAGTCACTGCGCCGAGCTCGGCGCCACAACCCACGGCTCCGAGCTGGCTGCCACGTCGGCGCCACGCAGGCCATCATGCTGATGCGGGCGTGGCACCTCGGAGCCGTGGACCACGGCGCCGAGATGTGTTACCTCGGCGCCGTGGGTCACGGCTCCGACCCCTGGGGTCCAAAAACGGAATTAAAACTACCAGAGGTCTAAATGTGAATATTTTTTTAAAAAAAAGCTAAAATAGAAAAAATTCGGCCTCTACGACTACCGAGATGCAGTTGGTGGTCGTCCTCCCGGTGCTGCGGCTCAAGTCCATCATCGACGGCCGCACCCGCGCGGAGGGGGATCGGTGCCGCTGGCTCCTCGGTCTCACGACGACGACATCAACATGCAGCCGTTTGGAAGGCCATGGCACAGACGTAGTACTAGCATCTAATCCACCATGATACGTGGTTCGTTTCTCACGTTGAAAAGATGGTGGACTAGTTACACATACTCATGGGCCAGGCCTGGTTTGACGGTTCAGCGACACAGCAGTGACAGTGCCTAGATGTGGCGAAAAATACGGATCCAGAGGTCCAAATCGAATATGACCTGTCAGAAAGACGACCCACCTTCAAATAGGCTACAAGGATTAGGCGGCAACTGCTGCGGCTCAGCGTGGCTACGGTTGGCCAAACAAGTTGTCCAGCCCATGTGAAGCTGTCTGTTTCCTGATGCTGGTGACCGTCTTCTGCAGTCTGAGGGGGCGTCAGCGGCTGATGGCTTTCCTAAAATAAGATAAAAGTAATTTTTAAAAGGATAGACAAGTGATGTAAAATATATATATATATATATATATATATATGAGATAGAAGCAAAAGGAATGAGATACGTGATATGTCTCTGACTTATCCTCGGAGTGAGAAGAGTAGAGAACCCGCTTCGAAAAGTTAAGTGTTTATATTGTTTTTGGGCACGATCAAGACTTGAATCGTTCTTTCTCACATTGCAGGAGAAACTTGATGGTTTTCTGTTATTCTGTTGGTGCTAGTTCTCGTCTCGCTCTATTTTAGGCTTCTCACTGTATATGCTAGCTACCCAGGGTATTGGCTATAGTTTGAGGAGGCGTTTATATTGGCTTTTACTGGTTGTTTTTAGTTGTGATTTATGTTTTTTAACTAAAAATAAATAGTAATGGCTAAAAGAAGTAGCTTTTAAGATAGGGCGAGCAGTGAAAAAGTATGAGAGAGATATATACGCGTGACAGAAACGAGAAGAGTGGAATACGTAATGCACCCGTGACCCCAGGCTTATCCCTAGAGTGAAACGGTACCAAGAGGAGTGGAGAAGCTGCTTCAAGAAGCCAGTTATTCGTATTGGATTTTGCCTTTTCTAAGCAGAAACCAACATGAACATAGCCTTAATTTACTGACTATTTGACTACTGCAACATCAATTTTGACCCGGTTGGTTGCAAGACACTAAGCATACTTACATTGCTGTTTCCACAGGTTTTGGCCCTAGTATTTTAGGTTGCGGTGAATGGCTTTTGTTTACACTTTTCAAGATGACAGCGAACATCGATGCGAACAGTGCATATAGTTTTGAGCTCACAAAGTCATTTAAAGAATCTACTTTAAGAAATCGTCATGTTTATTTCAACTTTCGGAGAAAACAAAAACCAAAATAGCAAAAGGGCGAGGCTTAGTTTGCCATGGATGCTTTCCAAACAGTGACAGATATAGATAAAGAATGTTTGTCAAAGCGAGAAGCGGTCTATCATTGGGTCTGATCTTTTGTACTATGACTTATGATTCATGGCTTTTGTTCGCAAAAGAGAGCACGGATAGAAACTCGTGTGCGATTTTGACCGATATAAATAAAGCTGCTATAGTGCCTACTACAATTAACCTATAAATCTATCTTAAAAACTATTTAAAGGCTAGTTAATGTTAAAAAAAAAGCAACTTTTAAAAGTTCCATGCGTGCGCTCCGCTGCTCCACTGTCGTTCGTCCAACTCACGGTCTTTCACAGCACGTGCAATTTGTAACAGCCAGCCATACCGTCGTGTGTACCACGCCCATCTGAATTTTACCAGCAGTGGTTTTACAAGGCCAAGTCATTCCGTGGCTGGCTTGTCGCAATCGTCCACTCGAGTGGAGCCTACCAACTACGAAGAATAGTTCAAATGGGATCAAACAACCACTAGGACCGTTTTGACGCAGAAACTTGACATAAATTTTACACGAGCCCATGCTTCAAACGAACCCTCAACCAGAAAATCAAATAGAAAATCTAAATAGCGGTATTTCGTTCAAACGTAATACGATGATATAGATTGAAACCATTCGATCTGAAGCCAGGTGCATGAATCTCAGCAGAAAATCTAAAGAACGGTATCCCGTTCGGACGCCATACGACGGTATAGATCGGAATCGTTCAATCTGAAGTCAGGCGTAAAAATCTCGGAGCCTCGCTTCCATGCTCGATGCATTCATTTTTGCCCCACACCACTTCATTCCCATTTCATTCTCCCTGCGTTCCCCTCGCCACTCTACTACACTCCACAGAAACCTCTGAGTTAGGATTTCGGCTGCCCGTGCCGTGCCGTCCTTCCTCATTGCCGCTCCACGTCCTCCTCCTCAGTCGCGCGCGGAGAGTCCGCATGCATCGGGAGCCTTAACTAACCGATGCTCTACTACCCAGCCACAATATTCTGTGAGTGGTCGGAGCTGCAGTGTTTACGTGACTAGGTTCATATTTAAGTTTTATGGTGTTTCACGTGGTTTCATCAAGTTTCAAGGGGGTTTATTATCTAATTTGGCTAGGTTTCATTGTACAAGCTTCATGCTATTTCATAGAGTTTCATGTTTAAGTTTCATTGTGTTTCACGAGGTTTCATCAAGTTTCACGGGGTTATTGACTGATTTGGCTAGGTTTCATGTACACGTTTCATGACTAGCTTTATTTGTTTCATGGAGTTTCATGATCAGTTTTATATTTAAGTTTCATAGTGTTTCAACAAATTTCATGAAGTTTCAAGAGAGTTTATTGTCTGATTTGACTAGGTTCCATGTGCAAGTTTCATGGCTAGTTTCATATTGTTTCATACAGTTTTGATGACCAGTCTCATGTTTAAATTTTTCATGATCAGTCTCATGTTTATTGTCTGATTTGGCTTGGGAGACTTAAAGCCGGCGTCGCTCATGAGCTCGTCAAAGCGGGGTTCCAGGTTGGTCGGATGAGAACAGCGTCCTTGTGAGCTCTACGGCGCGGCGCTACTCCTGCTTTGCGCGATGCAAGAGGAATGACGGTGTCGCTCGCGCTGTAACACCCCGCCCATCCTCTAGACCCGGAATGCTACCACCATTACAAACTTTTACCTTTCCTTCAATTACCCGAAAATCAACACTAATATATTTAGGTAGCAGCGAATAGATACACCATAGTTTTTCTTTTAGCCTTTACTCTAGCAGACTAGTAAAGACTAAAGTAAACTGACAAAAGGTGGTACAGGAAGTACGGTTAGTTTGTGAAGATTATTCATGTGCTACTCCCGCCCCGAGCGAGATGTCCTCAACGATCACCTATAAATAAAATAACAAAGTAAGAGTGAGTCCAAATACTCAGCAAGTACATAATAGGACGATAAGTACTATCAAACATGGAAGCAATTTAATCCAACCATAACATACTCTGCATGCAAAACCATGCACATATCATCATCAATGCAATGCAACACTGCTCTACATGCACATTTACTCATCTCATTGCAAGTACCGGTATTGCCGAATGAACACCCGTCGATGTTTACCCATAATCTTGGGCCCACCCATAATCGGCACGGGGATCTCTCCACTCCCGTGGAGGCCTACCGAAGTAGGTCTTACTCAAGAGCACTCCGGATTAGTCCGCTAGCTATACTCGCAGCTTGGGACTGTCTCACCGCCCTCACTCTTGAGTGCATATAATGCAAATGCTTATGCCCATGGTCATTACCGTTGTCATCCATAAGTAAGTACCATATCATGTAATCATTGCATTTCCACATAAACATTATCACATCATGTAAACATCGTATATTCATCAACTCTGGTCTACTGCACTACCATGCACTTGCCTGTTAACCAAACGGAGCGGAACGACGTGCGGATGGCGTCGTCTCGGGGCCTCCACCTGGAAAAGCAATTAATCCGACTTAACGCTTCATAACGAAACCAGATATTAAATAGGCGGCGACAGCCCTACACATATATCCCGAATCTGGCGTAAAAACGCACGGGTTTCAGGGACCTGTTGCGCAGGCACCAACCCCCCCCCCCCAAATTTTTCTTTATCTTTCTTTTTCTCCTCTTTTCTTTTCTTTCCTCTTCTTTTCTCTTCTTCTTCTCCTCTCTCTCTGTCTCTTTTCTCTTCCCCTCTCTTTCCTTTTCTTTCCTTTCCCTATTTCTTTCTTTCGCTTTTTTCTTTCTTACCCGGCCGGCCCCCCTTCCTCTTTTCCTTCCCCACCCGTCCCTCTCTCTCTCCTCACTTCCACCCGGCCGAACCAGCCTCATCCCCGCCTCTCTCTCTCTCCCTCTCTCTCGCATGCGGCTGCGCATGAGCTCACCGCCACCGGCTGTCACCCCCGCCTCCTCGCCTCGGATCTGGCTGGCCAAGACCGGATCCCGCTGCCTCCCCTTGCGCTCGCGGCGAGGCGCGCCTTCACATGCTGCCGTGCGGTCAGCCCGACCGCCGGATCTGCCGGCGCCGCCACCTCCCCAGCGTCGCCCTTGGTCCTACTGCCGACAACAACTCCGGCATCGTCCCCCCCCCCCCCCCCGGTGGGTTCGAGCTCACCGGCCACAGCTCTCCGCCGACTGGCCGCTCCTAACAGGGCAATTTCCCCCTCTCCCTTGTACTCTCCCTTTGAATTAACTCTATTTTATTTGTCTCACAAGGTTGGGGTAACGAACCTCACTTGGCTCGGGTTGGGTGGGGGGTGAGAAGGTGATGACGAAGTTGAGGGTTCAGATGATTCCTCCTCTTGCCGTCCTGGTCGGCCGCTCCCCTTGCTCCTCCTCCTTCGGGCTTCTCCTCCCGTAGCTCTTATTTGGCTAGCTTACTCTTCGGTTGAGGAAGGAGATGGTGAATGTTGCTTGGTTTCTCGGTTGGGGGAAAGAAATGAGCTGGGGCTTGACTTGGCTCTGGCTATGATAGAGGTGATGAAGTGGGGGTGGCTGGAATAGTAGAGTAGGTGAGGTAGTTGGTCTAATTAAGAGGCATGGCTATCGTTCTCATTGTGAAATGCCGCTTCTGCCCCTCCCCTTTAACCATGGCTAGTCATGACGCTAAGAGCTTTTTGGTCCAATGGCAGCCCTATACTATTTGGTGCTCTTCTACTGCGGCAGGTAAAAAGGAATTTTCTGCCGAATGACGAAAACCCACAACGCGAGACGGTGCCAACCGGCCCTAGACGGTCTGGGAACCTCTGATAGCGCTACTTTTATGCGGCTTTCTAGACGGTGCCGACCGTTCCTGGGCGATATGGGAACCTCCGTGAGCGTTACTTAATCGGCGTTCTAAAAGCCGATGAGTCTGATGGCAAAAACCACCCTTACCTCCCCTAATTCTCTCTTTTGCAATATAGTGGTATTACACGCGCTCTACACGTGTGACGAAGGAGGAATGACAGCGTGGCGTCACTCATGCTCCGTGCGTAGGGCTGGACGAAAAACTCGAAGCTCGTTAGCTCGCTCGGCTCGGCTCGACTCGGCTCGTTAGGATAACGAGCCGAGCCGAGCCAAGATTTTAGCTCGTTAGCTATAACGAGCCAACTCGAGCCAGCTCGCGAGCCGCTCACGAGCCAAACGAGCCATGCTTCCAGGAATTTAGATATGCATATGCTGCTTCCATGGACCTAATTTGTACTCTATTGCATGTGTTAATGTGTAAATTTGTACTCTATTGTACCCAAACGAGCCATGCATGTGTTAATTTGTACTCTATTGTACCCAAACGAGCCTAACGAGCCAAACGAGCCAAACTTCCATGGATGAATATATGATGGAGATATTTTTTGGCCCTGGCTCATGAGCCAAACGAGCTAACTCGAGCTTTTTGTCGAGCCGAGCCGAGCCGAGCTGGCTTTTTAGCTCGTTAGTTATAACGAGCCAGCTCGTTATCCTACCGAGCCAGACCGAGCCGAGCCAGCTCGATATCCAGCCCTATCCGTGCGTGTGACGCAAAAGGAAGAATGGCACGGAGTCACTAGCACTCCGTGCAACGCAGGAAGGACGGCGCCAAGGTTTTGCTCACGCCGGGTGGTGGGAGGGGTGAGGATGATGAAGGACTGTGGCTGAAGAAGAAGAATAGAGAGTAAGAGACAATAGATGGTTAGATGCTATCCCGTTCCAATGGTATAAAATCAAAGGCTATGCAAGACTGAGCACGGATCACATCAAACCGACGCCGAAGTCTGCTAACCACCATGAATTTTCCACAGTTATTAATAAACGCCATATTACAATTAAACGAGGCCAAACAAGTACATTTTGTGTACAATCGAGTGATCGACAAAGAATGTCAGGTCTCTCCCCCTATAAAAGATAAACTAATGTTGGGATATGGTAATTACAATACATATGTGCATCCGCTGACCTCCTTAACATTCTACCTAGCCTGTAGTACCATCACCTCATATGGGATTATGGATAGGCCTGCTTGCCACTCACGTATGTTGCTAAGACGTGCCCGGGTATATCATTGGAGAATTCGTTCCATGAAGTAGAAGGCAGAACCACAAAATCGGCATATTTCCCTTCAGAAAGGCTGCCCACGATACGGTCAAGGAAGCAAGCATAGGCAGCAAATATTGTATGCCTGTGTGAGACACACACATTAGTAGGGTCAACCCTTATAATTGCAAAATATGGACATTTTTATGCACATTATCATTCGAAATTCATTTGCGAAGTTTGCAATATAGAGAACTTGCCATCAGCTGTGAGAATGGCTACTGGGCCCAGGGCCTACAAATCGGTGGGACATCCGATGGCATTTTGCATTGGCATATATCTAAATAGATGCAAAGAGGCTTACGCTTTCAAAGAATCATCTAGGGACAAGCGTTCTGTAGAGATCCAAGGTACTTCCCATCCAGGAGGTTTGCGGGACATTGCAGTTTGAATAGCTTGTAAGGGATAAATATCTGAAACCTGGGAAACAGTCACACGTACAGTTAAATGGCTATAGAATTGAAAATGAATTTCAGTTTCTGAAGAAATTTCGGGAAATACATACAGGCCAATCAGAACCAAAAGCCAGATGTGCACCGCCAGCCAGTAGTGATCGAAACAAATAGGAACTCCGCTCAGCTCGTTCTATCCCTATCTTCTTCCCAGCAGAGTTGGCATCATCCAATATATGATCTGGCTGGCAAAAATAAGAAAATATTTCAGAAGGAAGATCATAATCCACATTTGAAATTGTACCAATATGTAGCATTTCAGAGAATTCCAAGTAAGATTTAATGTAATGCCATGATGTACTTTAGTATGAAATAAATGAAATGCCGACATGTTGTTTTTGTATTACTTCAAAGCAAATGCAATAAGTTGTCCTTTTGTTCGCTGCCGCAATTAGATACCTTCATAAGATTAGTAGGATATAGTACTTTAACAATCCTTAATTCCATTTATTTATTAACTTAGTTTTATTCTCCTCCAAGCATAACCAGAAGTAACTGAAGTAACACCAGAGCAACACCAGATGACTATCAAAACACCATCATGTGTCAATTATTTCAAGCAACACCAGAGCCTTTAAACTCTTGTTAGGTAGTGAAAAGAAACAATTATACAAAAGCAATATAGAACATATAGCAGTGGAAGGAAATGGTTGACCTGCACAGATGCAATGGTACCATGTTTGCCAAAGCGCTTTGCTGCACCTGGAGCCAGATGTTGGGCATGCTCGATCTGATTTCATACGCAACTTTCAGTTCAAAATCTATTCAGCGTATTAACTACTGCAAAAATGATGCGAGGGAAAATTTTAGTCTGCAATATGCTATCAGAACATACCCGGAACCTACGGTCCCTCATTCCATTCAAATTAACCAACTTGTCGGACATATCCAGCAGCATATCGTTAGCTTTATCTCCAATTGCATGTATGGCAGCCTGAAAAAGCCATTATAACTTTCTCGAATGATGGTAGTCAAAATTTAATCTTAGGTGTACAAATGAAAAACATGTACCTGAAGTCCTGATTTGTCTGATTCTAATGTTGCATTGAGCAGAATATCCATATCTATCAATTGGAGACCATAATTGCCAGGATCATTATTGTAAGGCTGCAGAGATTTTAAACACTTAAAAACAAGAATAGAAAAGTTTAATGGTTGAATATCCATAGAAATCTTCTTATTGTCTAACACTGCCAATATGGACTATTTACATCATGCGATAAATTACAACATAAGAACTCCATTGGCAAATTACTGTTGTAATTAAAATTTCAGTTTTTATGGAAACATAATAATAATATTATTTTACCAAGCTATTGCATATCAAGTGGACCTTCACAGTTTCCACCACCAAATGAATATAAGTACCAAACAAGACATCTTCTGAGACAACTCTTAACAAAAATCCAAACCCCATTTGCTAATGAATTGCCACAAATTAAGATCCAGAAATTCAAAAGATTTTCTGTCCAAAATCAAAGCTCTAGTAAGAATATAATGTGCACCTCTTGTATAGAAAAGAATATGTTGTGAGTAATCATATTATCATAGTATACTAAGACATAATGTCACATTAAGTTTGAAGAACAGTTGAATGTACCACCCCTCTCAGTTTACATAATCCCTTACAGAAACAGAGACCGGTCACCATGTTGGCACCCTTTATACAGGACCAATCAAGAACTAGTACAACGATGTAATAACGTGGCAAAAGGCCAAAATCCATACACAAAGAATAAAACAGAGTTAACTGTTATAGTTATTTCCACATAAAGAGAGTATTGCTATGGTGAACATCGATGCATTTCTACCTCGCAAAAACATGAATGCACTAAAATGAACAATATGTAGGTTAAGTACTCAAACAATACGCATGATTTTTTACCTCATAGAACAGTGCACTTGAGGAACCTAGAGAACCATCAAGAAAAGCTTTAACACCACCTAGATAAATCCATTGGCTTAACAATCGACCTTTTTCATGAATAAGATCCTAAAAAAAGGAATATGCATATAAGTATAACATATATTCACATAAAGTAAAGCAATTAACATCGAAGAAGCTTTCTATACTTCATGAAGTATAACTTACAGAAACGCGAGACCATGTGGGCATTGGGAAGAATAAGCAGACTCTGATCATCATTTTTTCCATAGAATGAGCCCATTCATAAACATCTGTTGTGATGTAAGCACAATACTCACGTCAAGGATACAAATAAGGTCATGGATGAAATAAGTACAAAAGTAGATCATTCAAAAGAAAGGTACAAAATAATCACATAGAATTTCATTAGGAATTATCTAAAGAACAAAAACTCGTGTAGCTTTACTTAATCTTTGATCATGACTCAGGCAGTATGATTTCTTTGACTCGAAATTAACGAGTAATGCTTAATATTTGACAAAAATTTCCCTCAGTCATATAGGCCAAATAACATTACATCAACTGGGTACAGCCCCCAATAAGAAGGGCAACAAAAACCATATAATAGTACTTTTGTTGTTTCAAAATAATGACGTCATCAACAAGACATGCTTATAGCAATATATTTGGAAAACCATAGTGCAGTCATATATCTGTAGGATGTTTTATATCTGAGTTTGCATTTCTCATAATAGCGATATCACAAGCAAAAGTGGAACAAGATACCTGAAAAATCTTGCCAAGCTTGATTTTCAGAGGTCCCAGGGAAGTAACTTCCAACATCAACAACAGTAGTCACCCCCCTCATTAGGGCATGTCTACTTGCTCTAAGAAGGGCCTCTCTTCTTTCATGGATAGAAACTTCTTGAATTGCATCAAATACAAGCTTCATAGCAGCATCAACTAGAAGACCAGTCGGATCTACAAATAACGATGTGGGTCAGATAATTTGGTTAGTCCTTATATTAAATTTCTATGATAAACTTGCACTTTAAGTTACAAATTAATAATAGGATAGGACAATCCATATTTGACAGTCGAAGAATGATCCATTACCAATAGCATAATACGGGAACCATGAAAATTTTTGTGAAAAAAATTATATAAAAAAGCTTCTGAGCAGGTACATGTGATCATTATAACTCATTAGATCCGTTGATCTAATGAACTGCCTTGCTCTTAACAGTTTGTTTTGATTTTTTTTTTTTGTCAGTGAGAACATATACATGTTTTAAACTAAGACTTTCTGCATGCTTGCTAAAGAGATATGTCAGTCTTGGTTCACGGTTTACTTTAGGAAGTAATTTCAGGCCAGCAAAGGGGTAAAGCCCCGTGTTAATTAGTTCAGTTTAATACAAAAGTTACCTCCTTCAGTTGTTCTCATAATAGTTCCACCAACTGGATCATTTGTGTTTTTGTTAATCCCAGCAATCTTCATAGCTAGTGAATTGGCTACTCCCATATGACCATCCATGCGGGAGAGCCAGACCTGCAATTGAAACAAGTCACTAGCTAGCCCCTTTGTCGTGGCTTCTCGAAAGAGGTGCAACTCACGAGTTTGAAAACACACTGGATTATCAGGAGATATATTGTCCAAGCAAGCAGCAGTGGGCAAATCACCTCCCCAAACATCATTGTTCCAACCTCCTCCTAAAACCCACTGGCCACGATGCTTACCTGTTCAGAAAATAAGTCTCAGAGATATTAGTAATATTGCAGAAAGTTTTGGTAACACTAACCAATTTCATAAATTCAAAGTAGTCAAACAAAGAAATTATTTAATATGCTCTGAGCAGACTAGAGACAAAGATATTTGTGGAAGTAACAATGTGGAACTGAAAGTTGATAGAAATTATTCAAATGCAAAACAATAGCAGTGTGTAACTCTGAACGAGATGATTCTATAATTGATTTTATGCAAAAGTTTCATCATTCAATACAGTTATACACATGCACTATACAGCTACCTATTTTTTTACGCATGCTGTGTTATCATACCCCTGATGCCTGTTGTGTAAATCATGCTATATAACAGAAATCAGAACAGCGGTGGGTTGTCATAACATTGTATATCGTGCTAAGCAACAATATGATTTTTTTAGAGGTGTTTCTATACTTTTCTCAAAGTGATTTGCACAGCTTTTAAAGCAGAACTGAATGGTAGGTAGTGATTACTTACCTCTTCGTGTACTTTGAGATTAGTGTCATTCTTGTCAGAGCGGAAAGCATATAGGCACTACTATGATTTTTTTTAAAAAAAAACAGCATGGCTAAAAGGGGTTAAGGAACAGCATAGCTCATCCAAACCTCTGACAGCTTCCTTGACCCTGCTGATGAAGTCATCTTTGCTTCTAACCCCTCGAAGTGGCACCCTTGCCAACTGAAAGTAGTATCAGAAAGCAGTACATACTGAAAACCAGATTTACACAATGTATCATTGTAATTGTACTTTCACCGGTTGGCCATGCCAAATGCAACAGCAGGCAGATGATTGGTACTACCTGCAAGCCACCGTCAATGAGGTGCACATGAGAATCGATGAATCCCGGGAGCACAACATTCCCACTAAGATTCAACTCGTATGTGCGGCGACCCTTCAAATCCTGCACACACAACTCACATCTTTAAGTGAAATGCAGGACATAGAAACATATGCTTGCAGTGATGCAGCAAAGATTTAAACGGAAAATTGGCGGGCAAATCATTATTCTGGGAGAAAATTGCTATAATGGGACTCCAAACAACGTGTTTCGCTATAATGGGACTTCTAACGTTGACATCGCTAAAATGACACCCGAAACATTGGCTTCTCGTAATACATGACATTTGGCTCTTTTAATTCCAATGTTCGGGTATTTCGAAACATTAGCCAAATGTCATGTATTACGAGAAGCCAATGTTTCGGGTGTCATTTTAGCGATGTCAACGTTAGAAATCCTATTATAGCGAAACACGTTGTTTGGAGTCCCATTATAGCAATTTTCTCTTATTCTGGAGGGGAAAAGGCAGCAGCATCGAATACAACCTTAACAGAGTCGTAGCTGCCGACGCGGAGAACGCGGCCGCCACGGACAGCCATGGCCTCGGCGAAAGGCCGGGTGGGGTCGGCGGTGTAGATGGTGGCGTTGGCCAGGATCACGTCGGCGAAGCGGCCCCGCGGCGTCCCTGCAATGGGGGCAGAGGCAGAGACAACAGATTAAGCTTCCAGTGCGAGAAGACGGCGCCTACCGTAAATAATACGTTTAGTGGAGCGAGTGGGAGAGAGGAGGAGGAGCGTGCGTACACGAGAGGTGGGATTGGGAAGCGGGAGGGACGAGGAAGATGGCGGTGGCGATGGCAACGGCCGCCGCCGCCGCCGCCGCGAGGAGAGCGCTCTGGGCGGGCATGATTGATTGGTGGCGTGATGCGTCTCTAACCAGTCGATGGCCTGCCTTCTGGCACCCTTTTCACTTGTTTTAGCGGACTCGAATTTAAAATAGCCTCCACTCAAGTCTCAAACAAAAAGTGGAGAGGGATTCTCCAACCAAAACCTTTTTTTTTTTGGAACGAAGCGAAGGGATAAGGGCTCCACATGAGAATCTGGTGCTTCGTCTGGCCGCTCCGTGCGTAGGAAGTGGGGGTGGGGACAGCAATTGCTTTGGCGTTTCGGACCACCCACATCAAAAAAAATTAGAATCACTGATAGCAGTACACATTTTTGGGTATGATAAACATCATCCGAATATTTTCTTTCTAACTATCATTCAGATTTATGACTGTTGGATTAGAGATCCAAAGGACACAAATTCTCCCCACTCACTCCAAAAAAAATTCACCCCTCCTCCAAAAAAATTCTCCCCCCTAAAAAAAAGAGACCGTTGGATCTCTAATCCAACGGTCCGAAATTTAGATGATTGTTGGGAAGAAAACATCCGGGTGATACATATACACACCCCACATTTTTATTAAGAATATACTATATTTAGGCTCTGCTCATCCATACTTCAACTTTTAACTTCTAACTTATTTGTTATTATTTATAAATTTTGTTTTTCTGTTTTTCAGCTTTTTTGTTCCTTTTTATCGTATTCGTTTGCGTTATCTGTGATAAGCTAACAGTTTTTTCTATTTTATTTTTTAATTAAGTTACACCAAATAAACTATCATCAGTTACAGTGTAATTTCAGTCAGCTACAGTGCAATTTCAGTTATAAGCCAGCTTATTTCAGCCAACCCAAGCGGCACCTTACTATAAAACATAAACCCCAGTTATAAATAAGTGATCATCTAAATCACCATATTCTGCCGAACAGATGCATAAGTACACACACGTTTTTATTGAACTACTACTAGAGTAGCACATCAACCTCGCTCCCTTGTTTCCCAGTTGGCAACAGCCTGACCATCGCAGCCTATACTTCCGGCGGGGGAGCTGAGACCAGTAGATGTCATGGCACGCACGGCGACTAGCTGTCGTCCCCGCCCAACCCCATGTGTTTGTGATCAAGGTGCACCTGCAACACAAATCAATTTTAACATCATTACTCTCCAATGTTAATCTGAACATGTACTGCACTGATGTCAATAACCTGATCCAATTTCCACCGATGGGATTTTCGGCAGCAGAATTATCATCGAGCCAGCAGTTCGGCATAGACCAAATCATCAGCTCCACCAACTGAAGCTCATACGGCCGATTTAAAAAGATTTAGGTACTGCAAAGATAGGCGCTTGGGAGGATACGTTGGCCCTGTTTTTAGGTTTTTGGGTGGTGGCTTCGGCTTCTCTAAAAAATAAAATAAATAGAGCGGTTTCTATAAGTGGTTTCTTAAATCCGTTTCTTTAAATGGCTTCTCGAGCCCGTCGGCGTGTGCACCATTCATGTCAATATCTTCGCCATCCATCATCGTCTCAAAAAGCATAACAAAAATTATCAGTCAAATCTAAAAACCTCCGCCGCAGGACAAAAGAATAGGGTCATTATACAGTGCAGATGGAACAAGAACAAGCATGCCTCTCCTCTGTGTGCGCGCTGGCACCTCATAAGATTCCTCCTACTCTGGATTAAATTGGATTGGATTGGATGTATAGCTCAAGTCTAGTTGGACCTTTGATGAGGCACGCATTTCATATGAAGGCCTTCACCTATATACAGTAGAAGAAAAGAAATGGTTACCCAAGAGAAACAGATTGCTTTGTTTTTTTCTCCAAAACACGGGAAAAAAGCGGTGGGAACAGGTAGTAGTACGTATGCATGAGATAACACGGATCGACGGCAATGAAATATGATCCATGGGGATTTCAATCATAAGATCAAGCTGAAGAAGTTAAATTTGAAGCTCACACTACACTTGATTAACACAATCAAACACTCAGAGCCTGCAATGCAAAGTTTTGACAAACTTTTTATGCATAACCACCGCTACGGCATTAACTTTGCATGCATAACAAAAGGAAGGCATTAACAATTTAAGCGTATCATAGAAAGTTAGAGCAAGCTAATAATTCCGTTTGTAGTACTATCAACTTGGGAAAACCAAACGGAACAACTTGGCTAACCAAGAATGATATTCCCAACACTAAACCGATTTTCCTTCTACTGAAAGATCGGTTGATGCATGGTACACCGTTTTTCTTCGCTTAGTTTGTTGCGCATGTGATTGAGAAGGGTGTCGGCGCGAGTGGTTAATTGTGAAATGTTATAGCAGTCCAGATTTGGTAGAGATTCCTCACATGGTTACGGTTCTCGGAAATTATTATAAGTGAGGTTAAAGGATAGCAGTGACTTGGTTTGCACAGGAAAGAGAAGGAAATGCAAGATTACTCGAAGGCTCTGTTTCTTCGGCATTTCCTTCGGAGGCTGCACACCCAGATTCGGTGAAACGCTAACTTTAATCTGAGAAGTTAAATTTGGCCAAACATATCTTAGATGCCAGTCATTGATTTATTGCATTTTTCTCAGAGTTTTCGTGCACGCATCAACATATTAGAACACATTTTTTAGCTGCTATTCATGGACTCTAGCTAGTCATCACTCATCAGGAACTTGATTTCGAATGTTGTGGAGGATACTAAGTTCTGATACAGTTGGTCCGCTTGGTTCACACTTTCAATTGTAAACTAATACTACTATATGTTAGACTTGCCGATCACACAAGCGGCGTGCATTATTGTATCAGGGTAGGTCAAATGCTGCAGTGTGTATATTAATCTCGAATTAAGGTTTTGATTAGGTTTGACTTGCTGATACTTGTTGGATTCGACGAGCGTAAGAGAATAATGGCTGAGGTTTCCCTGTGTATTTCTGCAACTGCAAATGGGATTACTGACGAATGACGATGGCCGGGCTCAACTCTTAAGAGTCAACGGAATACCTTTCAACATTCGATCCAGGGAAGGCAAATCCTGAATTTGTGTCCTAAGACCAATGAAAATAATCAAATTCGTTTCTCGGACGACTATGCGTTTGCACCCTGTACATTGTGGCAATACAGCACAATTTTAGCAGCTACGATCTTCCGATTCCAAAGTTGATCGGATCGGAAAGGCGAGTGAAGAGGGAGGGAGGAAGAAAGAAAGAAAGGCATGGAAGAGCTGCGTCCGCCGGGAGGAAATGGAGGTGTAGTGGACATAGGAGGCCACGAGATCGTCTCGCCGGGGGCACACATGGCCTCGCCTCGGATGGCAATGGCGTCAGGCATGGCATGGGAATGAAATGAACGGCAAAAAATAAATTAAAAAAAAGAGCAGCATCACTGCACCTGCATGCTCATGCTCTATTACAGCGTACAGGAGTTTGTAGGCTTTGTGTCTGGCCCTCCTTGTAGAGTACTACTCCATCACTGATGCACTACACTACTGGTAATTGGTATTCGTTCGACAATTACATTCTACATGCATGCATGGACCTAATCTAACTCTCTTTGCCTGCTAAATTTCGACGATTTTGCTTTTTTTTCACATGTCCAAAACTTAGCTGAGAGGTACGTGCTTCTCCCCGGTGGATATGCACGGATTAATGCGGAAATAACAAGTGCATGAGCTCTATCAACATCTACCTACCCAACATACACGCATTACCTCGCCAAAGAACAAAACCCACATGCATTATATTTACGATGGATGAGAGTCGATAAAGCATCCTAGATTAATCCATCCATGGTCCCTGTGGCTTGCAGTTCCTTCCTCTTTCAATTTTGTCTTTCCCTTCTTTTTTGACTCCGTTGCCACGAAAAGAAGTGCAATCACCAAGCAAATTAAAAAAAAAGAGCAAGGTACTAAGGAGGAATCCGAGCTGCAGAACGTGAGAATAGCCTCTTCTTTTTATCTTCTAGAAAATATTTTTTAACTTTTCTAAAGTAACTAGCTTTCAAATAGAATATCTTTTTAAAACAGAGTGTACAAATTGATTGTAGTACAAACTGTAGCAACTTCATTTATATCGTTAAAAACTGCACGCAAATTTCTATTACTACGTACTTCACTCTCTCGCGAACAATTTAAAAACCATAAACCATAGCCAAAAGACATAAGCCAAATAGAGTAGACCCAAAAGATGGTACGCAGGCGGGCAGGCCAGGTAGGCACAAATGAGGCCTATTCTTTTGGTCAGTAGTTTTTGGCAAAATAAATGGGGTCGGTTTCTTAAAGCGGGCTCTCTAAATAATTTTCTGAGTTTAAAATCGTATACACCGTCTGTGTCGATATTTTCGAAGTCGATTACCGTATAAAAACACAGATAAAAGATATCAGCATAGCTAAAAGTTATCAGTCTTAGAAAAAAAAACTTGACCCGAGAAATGGACCCTCGTGGCAAGAACACTTGTCCCTCTTGTTTTTGCGCAAGAAAAAAACTGTCAGTTTCCGTCTCCTGCGGAAGAAGTCGTAGTTCCTCCTAGGCGACATTGAAATGGGCCACGAATGGGCCTGTGCACCAGCATCATAGTTAAGGTTGGCCCACCTTCTGCATGCTCCGAATCCAAGGCATCGAAGGACAGAGTTGAAGATGGGCCAATAAAACACCCCAAGTGGGCTTGTAGGGAAGGCATCAAAATAGCGGAGAGTCTCTCTCTCTCTCTCTCTCTCAAAAATAAAGGACGAAGCTTTATTTTGGTTTTGAGAACCCTTTTGGATCGTGAGTTTATTCCAGCCGACATGGTTAGTCGAGAGTCCACGAGTTTTTGAGAAAATTACCAAGTTCCTGAGGAGAAACCATTCTAGGGTTTCGCACCAAAATTTGGAGCTGGTCGTTCGTTGGTTCCTTTCCTTTCCTGGTTGTCGCCTACTGTTCAGATCAACCGAGGACGTATCAATCTCGAATTTTTTAAAAAATAATACTTTGATTAATATTACATAAATATACTAACATTTAAACAATTACAAAAATAATCTACTCCGGCTTGCAAACTATTCCAGCTTGGCTCGGTGAAACTCGCGAGTTCGAGATCAAGCTCGAGTTCGATTCGTTTAAAGTTTAAACCGAGCTCAAATCGAGCCTAGAATAAATTGATTTCGAATAGCTCATGAGACTCGATTTTTTTACAGTCTTACTCGTCACCACCATCGCCGCAGCGGATTCCTCTGCTACTGGGCAAGTCACTCGTCAAATGTAGTGCTAGAATGCCTCATTTGCGAATGATGTTGCCAGGGTGGTAGCCTACGTAGAGAAGCGTGAGGCAGGAGGGAGTGCCGCTGGCGAGGGTAGAGTGTGCAGACGGTGGAGTACGGTAAAGGCGACGGTGGTGCCGCGGTGTAAAGACATGCAGGGGCAGACGGATTGAACATCATTTCAAGTCATGCAGGGCGACTGCCATTTATAGGGAAGTGTATTTAAGGGACTGTTTTTTTCGACTGTGATTTATGGCTTTTGACAGAAATTTTTAAATTTTAGTTATTTACGGTACAGATTACAGATATACATATACTTATTTACGATTTTGGCTGGTACAAATGTTGGGCTTTTAACGTGTAGATCGTTTAACTTGTAGATCCTATCTTGAGAAAATACTCCGTTTGAAAGTTAGATACTGTACCCAAAAGTCATCAGCTTTTGAGGTAAAGAACATGCTCTAAATACTTTGTGGTTTTGGAAGGGTGATGTGCGTGTTTTATAATGAACCGCTAAAATTTAGACAGTTTTCTAAAAATATTTCCTAGTCTTCTGTTGGATGGCGAAGAAAAATGTATAGTCATGCCGGCCGTTCGATTTTTCAGGCGCGCTCACAAGCTCATTACTAATAGCTGAGTGATAAAAGAATGAAAAATCAAGGAATACGAAGGAAAAGTTTGGTTCAGAGAATCCTTGTAGTGTTCCCAACTCTACTATACTCAGCATCTACATGTTCTCTCCATGTTCTCCGACTACACGTCGAGAACGTTGAATGTCCAACTTGATGCTTACCAGCAATCTACATTTCAGGTTTGGAACGATCGAATGTACATGTATTCCTTAGCTGTAAGCCGCAAGAAAATCTAGCAAGAGTTGATCTTTCAGTTTTGTCGATGAGCTTCGAATAGCCGGCCGGGGAGCTTGCTCGATCGCTTCCCAACCGCTGAACCGCAGCGCTACTAATCATCTATCTGTCTCTTCCAGTACAACGATACTAGGGTACCGCTCCCAATTGCTGGCTTCATGAATGATCCTTGCAAAGATACATGTCCTCCCTAAACTAAATCTACCTATTTTTTATATCTAAACGATCTACAATTACATTAGCTTCAGAAACAGACACAGTAGGTGGCATGCACGCAACTGCAAGTGGCAACTGAAATGAAGTGCCCTGTTTTCTCCGCCGTGATCACGTTAAGGTTGTTTCCATGGCAGCATGTTGCATGCAACGACACAAATACACAATGCTAATCCCGAGGAGATTTGATTAGCCGATCTAAGCAGGGGGAAGCACCAGCAGTCGTACCAGAAAGATGGCCCAAAAACCTGAAGCGATCTGCAGCACTCGTGGTTACATCGCAATGCGCCTATGCATCGGTATCATAGTTCGTCAAGTGCCAAGGTTGGCCCAGGTTCCGCACTCACCGAATCCGAGGCAGGATGGCCCAGGGCACACACACCTCGGCCGAAAGAACACCCAAAGGACAAGGTATGCGATCGATTCCCTCGAAGGCAAGCCGTCATTTCCCGTGGTCCTAAGCAGATTCATTCTCACACGGCCCGTTTGGCACAGCTCTAGCTTCGAGATCAATGCTGGATCTGTAGTTTGTTGACTAAATTAAAGTGATTTAAATATTTTTATTTAATATATAATATAAATGAAATGAGTCATGTAAATACACTTAACATGCCTACAACTCTAGATCCAGGATTTTCTAGAGTTACAGATGACCAGCTCTAGGAAATCTACAGATTTCCTAGAGTTAAAGTTCTGTCAAACAGGACGAGTCATTGGATATGAGATCCTTTCTGGAGCACTTCTCATTGCCTTGCACAACTCTTCAGCCCAACAGCTTGTCCTACATGGTGTGGATTATGCGGGGCTTGTGCGACTCTTTTTTCAGAAGTCTCCGCATTCCCAGACACCATTGGCTTGTGCAACGCTTTTTTCAGGAAAACGAACAAATCGAGACAAGTTACAGAATGATAGGCTTTTATTCAGTTTTGTCGGTGTGCTCCAATGGCCAGGGATCTCTCTCTCTATCTCTCTCATCATTCCAAGTAAATGTTCTGCACTCCAGCCAGTGAGCACATCTGTAATCATCTTCTACGACGTTCTCTGTCTCTTGCGGTACACCGATGCCACTGTAGCTGATTATTGCTGGGTTCATGCATGAACCTGCTTGCAAAGATCTGTCTTCTCAAAACAAAACCTACCATCTTAATTTTTTAAAACTGGGAATCCTACCGTATTAGAAGTTTGGTTTCTGGTCCGACACTTCCCACTACTACAAAATAGGCTATACTAGACGGCTACATCACAGATGTTTTATATAGAACCGTCTGTGATTAAACTGTCACAGACGGTTTATACTGGCAACCGTCTGTGATATTTTCACAGATAATTATTAATACGAACCGTGATCAGATGAGTACCACGCATGCAGCTGCGAGTAGCAACGACTGAAATATGAAGTGTCATGTTCTCTCAACTGTGATCGCGTTAAGATATGATGGTCTTTAAAAAGAAAACGCCGACGCGGATGCATGCAACACAACACGGCGCTTACTTAATGCCGGTCAATCGAGGAGATCCATGAACCAATTTGCATGCCGGTCGGTCAATCGAGGAGATCGACGAGCAAGGCAACGTGGTTTCCCGTGGCGCCTGTCGCCTTGCTATCGATCGCTACACGCGCGCGCGGCGCGTTCTGTTCTGTTGTGCGCGCCGGTCCTGGCTACAGGTTTCTGCGTGTATGTATCTATGATGATTCTATGGCTGGGTTTTTTAATCACTTATGGCTGCGTGTGTATATGTTTCGATCGACATGGATCTCGAACTGATCGATCAACACGGATCACACACCTTCGTTCAGTTTGGTCACTTTTGGGTCGATCGCATTATTAATTGTCCGTGCCCGATCGATCGATGCATTACCGATGCCTCGTCGCTTGTTTTTTTCCTGCATTTTGCAGTGAACATGCCATGTTATGATGCCGGCGAGTGACAGGACCCAACCAAATCTGGCCTTGTTACGCCTGAGTCATATAAATAAATACTATAATTTTTGCGGTGCGTCCTGTTCAATCCTCCCCGACCCCCGCGGCCAATCGCTCTGAAAATCGGAGCCGTCCGATCCACTTCCTGCGTTGCACCAACTACCCCACGGTTTGAGAGAGAGAGAGAGAGAGAGAGAGAGAGTCGCCGTTCTCCCCCACCGTCGACACCTCCTCTTCCGAACTTGAACCCTACACACCACCACCCCCATCCTCCTCCTCTTTCGCCCCTCCAACGGAGCCACCTGCGCCACAAGTGCTCCCCCATTTCCCTCCTTCGCTGCCTTCCCATCCTCAGCTGTGCTCCCTTGTGCCCGTCGTTGTTCCGCGCCACATCTTCTCATGAAGGGAGCTTGCTTGCTCGTGGTGGCCTAATAAGGCATGGAGGGTGGCTCGTAGCGCTGAATTGGCGATGAGTTGAGTCCGGGTGGCCACCGACCTCGAACCCCACCAGCTGGCGACGAAGTGTTGGATCGCAACACCAGGGCCTTTACCCGTGGACGCACGCTACATGGGGAGACTATCAAACACAAGACACAGAGAGACTTGCGTCGCTTTCTCTTCTATCGAACTCGCCTCAAAGCAAAAATCAACTCACACGTACGGTGGCTTAACATCTGATCCGCATATTATGCCAAGACGTGCGCATCTACCTACATGTGGCGTACTGGAATACAAATCTAACAAGTCTACGTTTAGCAGTGCTGAACGACTAGATAATTTTTAGCACCACATCATGCAAACTAACACTCACGACGTGCACACACACATGCAGCACGCACGTATCTTATTATTCCTAGCAATCTCTCCTTAATCAAGATAGCTGATAGTAGTGTTGGTTCATCCTCGGCATCCGCCTCGATCAAAAATGCTTGCTCCACTGTGACATTCAGAAGCAAAATACCCATAGTTATTGTGTGTGGTCGTAACGACTAAAGTCGTAGTCATTGGCGTCATAGTCGTAACACCTGTGTGTCCGTGGTCGAAGCTTCAGTGCAGCGGTCGAAGACAAGCCGAGGATGAAGCCAGCAGTCATGGTCGCGCGTCGACCACTGTAGCAATTGGTAGCAGGCATCAGCACGGATGGTCGTGGGTGACACAGGAAGTCCTCGGTCAGCTACCTATCCGGTATGGGCAAGTGGCTGGTACTATAGCGATCGTCATGGGCTAGTCACTGAAGCAATCCCAGCGAGCTGAGCGAAGCTGCATGGGCAAGCGGCGATCACTGTGGTAGTCGTAAGTGGCATGGGTGGCTGAGCGCAGCGGAAGTGACTGAAATCGTAGTGAGTGAGTGGCCGGTGTGGCCGCCATTGTCTATATACTCTGTAAACTTGAGAAGTCGATAAGGGGTGAGCTTTGAGGAAGAAAAACATAGTGAATATAAGAGAAGTTGTAACCAGCATTAGTTGTCGGAAGAAAAATAGTTTGTCTCCTCTGTTTTGCTTGTTCTTTCTTTCTGCTCTCCCCTTGCGCTTCTCACGTCGGGCCTGGGCCAATAGTCGGTGCTCACTGGTGTCCCACACGATGGCGTGGATGGTGTATCCGTGTTCGAGGAGCAACTTGATGAGCCAGGAGCGATGTACCCCGACGCCCTGATGACGCACACCACCTTCCCCATCCCACCGCCACCACAGAGGTCATCTGCCTCCCTCGTTCGCGTTCCTTCCTACTGCTACTACTTGGCTGGAGAGTCGGACGGCCAGGGGGCAGTGTGCTGTGAGGAGAGGACAGTGAGCAGGGTGGATCAATTGGCTACGTGGAGGCCGCCATCGCGGCATGCCGCCTGCATGCAGGTAACTCCAGCGCACGATAGATAGAACCCGTCGTCGAAGGGGGAGGCGTCGTGCCGATGGAGGACGTGGTGCAGCGCGAGTGGACAGGAGGGGCGATGTCGTAGATGGAGGAGTCACACCTTGAGAGGGGGGCTCGCCGTGCCAATGGAGTATGGTGGTGCGGTAGGGGCAACGGTGCAGACGGAGGAGGAGTAAGGGCGGCAGCGGATTTTGAAACGGCACGGTCGGTCACAAATCATACGATTTTCACGCGAAAATACGCGAATACGCGCGCGTGCGTGCGTGCGCGTGTGTGTGACTATACGAAACCATCCTCATACCATCTCTTTCCATATTCAAGAAGTGGGGAGGACTCCACCTTATAAATCGATCTTCCTCACCCTGCCTTAGTAATATGGTACTAAACCATATATGCTTTGGAATTAAGAAAATAGGCCAAATTAAATGGGCCAATTTCTAACAGTATAATTCACCATATCTTATATTGAGCTTTCGCAGCCTAAGGTATTTGTCATATTGCACTCCGACGTAGAATATTTGCTTTTAGTAATTTATCTTTGTTCAAGGTGCATTCCTTACATGTGAGCACTTTGTTCTGGCCTAAATTGGTGTTTTATTACGCTATTACTTAGATATCACCTTTTTATAGCTTGCTGGAAAACTAGAGTACGAGGATAGAACACTTACATTTTTCATTCTATTCGCTAAGCGAGAAAGAGATTCTGAGATTTTCTTGCACAAAAGAATGTGTGTTCATGTATATTTGAGTTTATTATCAAAGATTTCAGACGTGTTACTTAATTGTGCAAACTTCACTTATACATTGCTAATAGTTTCTTTATGATTTTTATTGTTTATGTAAATATTATGCATAATTCTTTCATCACAATGCTCACAATTGAGGCCCTGTTTGGATCCCTTGGGCTAACAACTAGTTGCTAAACTTTAGCCCTTGAGGATCCAAACAGGAGGGCTAATGGGTGGGCTAAAGTTTAGCCAAAGCTCCAACTAGTTGTTAGCCAACTAGTCCATCAAACCCAGCTAATGAGGGCTAAAGGACCAGCAGGATGAAAAAAAGACGCTGATACCCACGCCAACCCTCCCAGACCGACATGCATAGGGGTATAACAGACTTTGTATTGAGATAGTAGTACTTATTAGTCCTTGGATCTAAATAGGACTAGGCTAATCTTTAGCCAGCTAACTACTAGTCAGCTAACAACTAGTCCTAGCTAATAACTAACAACTAGTCCTAGTCCATCCAAACAGGCCATGAGTATTATGTGACAATTCACCTTTCTGTTTGATTTTTCGTACTAATTTTCCATGCTCACGGTTGCTTCGTGGCGCCTGTGGTAACGCACGAGACCCAACTAGTATAGTATACGGATATGTATGTGGGACTAGCTCCGCATCTATGAACTTTAGTGGTACCCGCTCCATTGTTTTTAGTTGTCATTTTATAATGTGTACAATTAACATTTTAAAATTTATATATTTAATATACACAAAAAAAATTTGTCAGTGAAAATGATGTTACTAATAGATTTTTCATAAAAAATACTTTCATGTCGTTATTGTTTAATAATTTTGCTAATATATAATTAGATAAAGTAGTAGTAGTAGTGGTAAAAAAGTGTATTGAAGCTCGTGTCGATATCACGATAAGTAAAAAGGAACATAGACAGTGTAGCAAAACTCACCTGCACATGACACCGTCGTGACAAGACTGTAATAGAAAAGTCGTACGTATCTATACAGTACCTTTGTACGCGGCGCTAATTATCAAATGGAGCACTACTGCAAATTGCAGCCAAGATAATCATTTTGTTCACTCCGCAGACCCGGTTGTCACATAGTGCTAGGTTGTTCGCTTCTTCCGCACGAGGATCTATGAACTGCCGTTCCCAAGGAGGAGGAGGAGGAGGATAAATGCATAGCTGGCACAACTTTTTTAAGCTGAATGTAGGATAGCTAGTAGGAGCATGTGCTAGCGATCCTCGTGAAGTGCGCAAATAAGCACGTTTCCGACGGATGGGTCAGTGGCCCAGCGGCAGGAGTGAAGGTATTTCTTTCAATCCATCCGGCTTTGCTTTCTAGAGTTGACACGGCGTGTCGTATTTATTTAGAGTGTATATATATATATATATATATATATATATATATATATATGTTAGTGTTCCGTGAGACTATAAAATCTCTATATAAATTCTTAGCGTATATAGGGAATATGATGTGAGCTCTCTTTGTACTCTCTAACAAAAGAACACGTTTCCATGCCGCTAGAATGCTAGATGTGAGCCTTCTGTTGGATTAATTGGACGGTTGTGACTCCACAACACGCAAAAATTGCAAGGAGGCGATGGATTGTTCACTCACACGTGGCGAGGTGGGTGAAATGATATGGCGGAGATACGGCATGATCTGCACTTCCTGAATTCACGCTGCCCTCCCCTCGGGTTTCCCGTTGCGCGCACCAGCCGGCAGCCATGCAAGAAGGAACAATGTGAAACCGTTATTGCGGTCAATTCGCGCATGGCTGGGTGCTAATGCGTTGGGTTCAAACGAACTAAATAAGGTGGGTTTCTAGTTGGATTAGTTTTGGATGGGTGGAAATGGGTTAAAAGAGTAAACGGGTTAGATTGGGTTGCCTCATAAAAAGGGTTGGATTGGAGTAGGTTTAGAAATTTTGGGTTGAGATCGGGTTGTGAACAAGTTCAACCTGTGATGTGGCCTTCTGGGGTGGCACTTAGATTGTTCATATGCTTAGACTACTATATTTAGTTATAACTTTCTATAAAAACATGTGAGAGCCACATGTGCACATGTTTGCTAATTTGCACATAGTAACTTTATACACACAAAATCATTTTCAATAACTTCAATCAATTTCGTAAAATATTTTATAGTATGAACGCGATGTTGAAATTCTAAATACCGAAGTTTTACGAAAACTTTCTATAAAAGCATGTGGACCCACGTATACGCCTAGCCCTACCAATCCGCATAGAATTGCTCCTTTACATGCAGAATCATCTCCAATAAATTTTAATTATTTTTGAGAAGCTTTTATGGTGTGAACGTAAAGTTAGAAATTCTAAATACCGAAATTTTATAAAAATTTCCTATTAAAAACATGTAGAACCCATGTGTGCATCTAGCCCTGCCAATTTGCACAGAATTGCTTCCCTTCACGCAGAATCATTTGCAATAAATTTCAATTGATTTTGTAACACTTTTGTAATGTGAACGTGATGTCGAAATTTCAAATATCGAAGTTTTATGAAAACTTCCTATAAAAGCATATGGGGCCCACACGTGCACCTAGCCCTACCAATTTATATAAAGTAGCTCCCCTATATGCAAAATCATCTCCAATAAATTTTAATTAATTTTGAGAAACTTTTATGGTATGAACGCGAGGTTGAAATTCTAAATACCGAAGTTTTGCGAAACTTTCTATAAAAACATGTGGGGCCACATGTGTGTCTAATCCTGCCAATTTGCACAGAGTAGCTCCTCTACACATATAATCATTTGCAATAAATTCCAATCGATTTCGTAAAAATTTTATAATGTGAACGCGAGGTTAAATTTTCAAATACCGAAGTTTTCCAAATAAGTGGGTTAGTAAATGGGTTGGGAAGTGGGTTGAATCCATGGGTTTAGGTTGGGTTGGGTTTAAGTGAAAAGTAGTTCGGGTTGGGTTGGGTTTAAGTAGAAAGTGGTTTGGGTTGGGTGGGGTTGTGAAAAATCTTTTATGGATTGAATTGAGGTGGGAAATTGGCTTTATCTCATATGGGTTGTGTTGGTTTTGGGTTGAGTATAAACCCATTAGCAGGCCTACTTATCACTCCCCGTGGGTAAATTTTGTTGCAATAGTCTACTCCAACTGTCCTAGAGTGGAGCTAGAATATTGGATCATGTTACAAACAACAATGATTTCTAGATTTTAGAAATAAAAAACTATTAAAAATATATTAGTTTTTTAATATAGCTTTTCCCTGTTTTTCCCTTTTTATTTTGCATTATCCGTAGAGATATAACAATATTTTTATTTTCCCTTTAATTGAATATATCTAAAAAAACTAACAACCGCTGTAGTGCCATTTGTGCCAAAAGTCATAATATTTTTTAGTAGGGCCTTAAACCCATAAGCTCAATTATAATAAGATCTTCATATTTTTTTATTATTATAAAAAAGCTATGAGGACAATTATGTTTAGGACGCATAAACTTTACAGTTTCTTAAAGTAATTGCTCTATTTTTAGGAGTCCATGTGAAATTCTTTCGTTTTAAACACACCCCGTACCCTTCTTAAACATATCCCGTACCCTTGTACAACTCGGCGAAAAAATGACCAGCGCCACTGATTTGAGGACATTCATTTCTGCCGGAGCAACCAAGTCCATCTCTTTCTCTCCGATGTAAGCCTCACTTACTTTTTTTAAGAAAAGAAATAAACCTCACTTTATGCACTTGTTTTAAACATATACGTAGTCAATCCGATTACTCACGTAACGGCGTGAGTACGATGACGGCATCAGATTGCACTCGACCCAATTCGCTTGGCGTTTACAAGCAATTTGCGAGTAAATGGCCATGTTTTTTTCAGCTTCTAAAAACTATTTTTTAATTTTTCTACAGTAATTAGCTTTTAAATAGAGTATTTTTTAAGATATGATCTACTAGTTAATTGTAGTACATACTTTATTGACTTTATTTATATCAGCAAAACCACACATGAGTTTCTGTTACTCTGTAATTTCACGTACAAATAACTCAAAAATCATAAACCAAAGCCAAAAATTATAAACCGCAGAAGAAAAAAACAGACCAACTACGTGGACCATCCAACGCACCCTCACTTTCGGACCGCCTGTTGTTGGACAAGAGAGAGCTTGCTTGTCGCGTGTGCCGACAAATTCGGCCGATGGAGCTCAGCTCACTGCTCAACCGGTGACATTACGGGGCCAAAGTACACATCGGTTAGTCTGATCAGAATTAGCTCGAACGGTCGGCTCGGCCATGCAGATTCAACTGCCACGGATCGACAAGATAATGTGTACGGACAACGATGAAAGGAAAAGGCACACAGTTGCATTCAATGTCCTGGAAAAGTGACGGGACAGTGCCACGCACGGCCTGCCTCTCCCGTTTTCTTTCTTTCTTTCTTTCGGAACCACGTTGATAAATGTATCGAACAATTATCAATCATGCATGACTTGATGTCCTGCCACCGCCGGATCTCTACGTAGTGGAAGAGGATGAACTCGACGACGAAGAGCGTCGACGACGACGCGAAGTAGGTCTCCTTGCCGGCGTCGTACCACTCCGGCGAGTTCAGTAGCCCTGCCTTGGTGAGCACCTCCGGCAGCAGCATCCCCGCCACGCCGAGCATCGCCCACCGCCTGTTCACTAGCTCCGCCTGCACGAACCACCGCAGGTCCTCCGGGTCCTTCGTCAGTCCCAGCAGGTCGAACCAGTGGCGTATTCAGCAAGGGGGCTTAGTAGGGCTCAAGCCCACCCTTTACCGGTGGCTCAGCGCCCATATCTATGATGCTTGCTAGGCTTACGGAACATTAGGATTGAGAAAGAAGCTGCGGCTGTCAATCTACTAGCTTGCTCTTTGATTATCTTTCTCTTTACTTATTTTGCACAATGAGAAAAGTCATGTGGAGTCAGAGAATTAAAGAAACACAGGCGCTAGCTATGAAAATGAAGTGTTAACGAGAGAACTACAAAATACGAAAAGTAGTATGTTTGCTATGATTAATCCTTTTATGCATGCTAACAACTTCAAACCAATCAATATATCAATTTATTTTATGCTTTCTTAAATTCAAACATCTGTTCACTAATAATAGTATGAATTTTGATTGCATAAAATTATATTTGCTGCATTTATCTCAAGTTAGCTTAACTCTACTAGCTCTTTCTCTATTTTTATTTTGGTATGTAGATAACTGATCTCTACTCATAGGAAGCATATTTATATATTTTTGCGATATGCTTTCTATTACTGGGGTACTTTCATTATATTTCTTCTCTTTTGCTTTGTTTCTTTTCTATTTATGTATGAATTTGAATTACACAAGAGTAAAATACTATGTTTGTGACAATCTAGTTTAGCCCACCTTTGATTTTGTCTCTGGATTCGCCATTGCAATCATGTTAAGTTAAAATTCGTATTTACAAATATTATATTCTACTTCTTTTGCTTTTTACCAGGAGGGGTCTGATTGGCTTAGGACTGATGGTCAAATCGGCAGTAAGTTGGCTGTTAGACCAGCAAAGTGGTCGTGGTCTGATTGGCCAGGCGCGATAGCACAAGATTAGGTTGGCGGTCGGACCAGGGTTGCGGTATGACTGGAGTCTAGTTGGCGGTAGCTATTTTTTAGATGGGTGCTCGCTTGTATTTGTGTGCGTGTGAAAATTTGAGAGTAGTCTGATCGGCCACTGTGTGGCGGTCTAATCGGAGCTGGCCGAGTGGTCCAAACCAGTCTCTGGGTGGTGGTCTGATCTGCTCCTCTATTGCTAGGAGTTGATCGGTTTGATCATAGCGGTCCAACCGGCCTGACAATGGCGGTTAGACTAGCCGTGTCTGAAATATCTAAGGGTTTTGGATATAGTTATAGGTTGAGTTTTAGAGTCTAGTTCATTGCAATCATGATGTATGAATCATATTTTGAACTAACCTGTCCTTCTTGGCAAGATATATGTAAAGTTTTAAATTATTAGAACTTGTATTTTGGAGGTTGCACTTTTTTTAAAAAAAAATCATGGGCACGATTAGTTGGCCGGTTGCTCGCTTCCTCTGCTAAAACGGGCCCACTCATCAGTCGTAGGGACAGCAGCGAACTGCTTCTCTGCGTGTGCGAACAGAATTATACGTTGGTCGCTGCCCTGGTCCTGCTCTTTCGTTTCGTCCCGCACGAATATCCTCCGCTACTCGGCCTGTTCTTTTCGGTTGCGGCTTATAGCTTTTGGCTGAAAATTTTGAATTTTGGCTGTTTACGGTACAGATTACGGAGAAACAGGTACTCACTTACGATTTTGGCTGGTACAGATGTTGGGCTTTTAACGTGTAGATCGTTTAACTTGTAGACCCCGTCTTGAGAAAATACTCCGTTTGAAAGTTAGGTACTGTAGCAGAAGCCAAAAGATGATTTCAAAAGCCCAAAAGAACATGCCCCAAGGTACAGTGCTGGGCGATCAGTGTATATAGGGCACTCGTGCCTTCCTTTCCCTGCACCCAACCTGTGCGGCGTGGTGTGGCCACTCCTAGCTAGCCAGCTCATGCACGTGCTCTGGTTAAAAATCATAATCATGCGTAGTGTTCAAAGCTGCACGCTTAGTTTACTGTACTCTCGTGTATGAGTGCAGTGTAAGGATTACTCGTTTACTCTCGGAAGAACGTAAACGTTCTTGACTTGTGGTGTACACTGCTCCCTGTTGGTAAGTAGAATCGATAAGATCGACTAATTTACCTCCTACACGAGTAGGGAGGGTAAAAAGATTCTTTCTTATTTGAATGAAGAAGTCATTTTTGCTGGTAAGAGAAATTTAACGGAAGAAAACAAAAAATAATAATTGAGCTGTTTACGTATATATGGAGTAATTTGGTGTTACACTCCGATACTCCTTCGTATAGTAGCAGCCTTCGGATCATATAAAAGTTTGTGAGATACAATACAAGCGTACACGGTATCAAAAATAAATAAGATGAATCTCGTAGAGAGAACTAAAATAATGACGTTAAAGCAATCATGACGAGAGAAAAAAAGATTTAGAGAAACTGGTCGTAAATTTTTTAAGCACAACCTCAAAAGAGTATAAGGTATTATCGCTCTCTTACAACCCTCTTTAAGGCCTTCGGATACTTGCACTGTATAAGAATCGAGTGCTAAAGAATAACCTAGCCCATAATACTTTCATGCACCTCTACCTTTGAATGGGTAGATTCTTTGCTTTGTTGCTTGGGTTTTTTATAACCACCACTCATGATTTTATATAGTCCCTTCACTCTTCCTCTAAAGTGAAGGAGGGATTCTACTTTAAAAGAAAATAGAAATCCTAATCCTATTAACATTTATTTAAGACTTCTTGTAACATATTTCTCTAAATGCTAAAGACTAAGGGGCGTTCATATTGGTTTCTGCTGATGTTTTTTAGTTGCGGCTGAAGGTTTTTGGCTGAAAATAAATAGTAATGGCTGAAAGAAGTGGTTTTTAGAAGGAGGGAACAAGTGATGCAAAAAAGTGAGGGAGAGATGCGTGCGCGAGACAAGAGCAGAAGGAATGGAGTACGCAGTGGCGTATTCAGCAAGGGGGCTTAGTAGGGCTCAAGCCCACCCTTTACCGGTGGCTCAGCGCCCATATCTATGATGCTTGCTAGGCTTACGGAACATTAGGATTGAGAAAGAAGCTGCGGCTGTCAATCTACTAGCTTGCTCTTTGATTATCTTTCTCTTTACTTATTTTGCACAATGAGAAAAGTCATGTGGAGTCAGAGAATTAAAGAAACACAGGCGCTAGCTATGAAAATGAAGTGTTAACGAGAGAACTACAAAATACGAAAAGTAGTATGTTTGCTATGATTAATCCTTTTATGCATGCTAACAACTTCAAACCAATCAATATATCAATTTATTTTATGCTTTCTTAAATTCAAACATCTGTTCACTAATAATAGTATGAATTTTGATTGCATAAAATTATATTTGCTGCATTTATCTCAAGTTAGCTTAACTCTACTAGCTCTTTCTCTATTTTTATTTTGGTATGTAGATAACTGATCTCTACTCATAGGAAGCATATTTATATATTTTTGCGATATGCTTTCTATTACTGGGGTACTTTCATTATATTTCTTCTCTTTTGCTTTGTTTCTTTTCTATTTATGTATGAATTTGAATTACACAAGAGTAAAATACTATGTTTGTGACAATCTAGTTTAGCCCACCTTTGATTTTGTCTCTGGATTCGCCATTGGGAGTACGTGATGCGCTTGTGACCCTTTGACTTATCCTTGAAGCGAGGAGGGAGCGAGAGAAATAGAGAAGCCGATTTAAAAAATCAGGTGTTCATATTGGCTTTAACATACCCTGAAATATGAGTCAATGTACTCAGAGCCTCTTCTTTTTCAGGTTCTAAAAGTCACTTTTCGGGTTTTTTTTACAATAACTACATTTCAAACGGTGTATCTTTTTAAGGTGGAGTCTACAAGTTAATTGTAGTATACACTGCATCGACTTTATTTATATCTGATAAAATCACACATGAGTTTCTGTTACTCCATATTCTTTTTCACAAATAATTTAAAAAAATATAAATGACAGCTATAAGCTAAAACAAAAAACAGACCCTCAACTTTTGGCAAGCGAGGCAAATTGATACCCTATCTCAGACTTCTCTCGTTTGGCATAGAAACAAAATTTGGTATAGATTTATAGCACATGCACCACATGCGAGCACAAACCTGAACTCCGAAGTGTCTGGCGCAGAAGATGAGTGCAAGCTTTGGATTCAAGGCGATAAGGGCATCCGCTTTCGCTTTCTGCACGATGGCCACCCTTTTGTGGGGAGGCCGTGGAAAGTGACCGATTAATAATTTGTTGACGTTTTGCCAACCTTCTCTTACACCATCAAACCAATTGAGCTTAATTAGCTAGCAATGGCCCCCCATGATAAACTAGGCTAGCTCCCTGTTTAAGCACAGTAGTAGCTCATGAGAAATTGAGTGCCGTGTACACTCCTATGGCAAAGCTTCTTTTTTTTCCCCCGAAGTGGTAAAGCTTAATTTGGTACAGTGTAATATAATATAGGACAAGTTTTTTAGCTTATGACTTATAATTTCTCTCAAACAAATACATGAGATCATTTCTCTATTGTTGTTTTGAAGTTGTTTATCAGGATAATCTTTTTAAACGACTTATTGATATTCGATTTATTCATATAAATATTTATATTAAGATAAAAAAACTATAAACTATAATTATAAACCACGGCTAAAAAGAGCCGACCCATATACTTCATCTCGCCTGTGAGTAATTATGATGCTGACCTATGATGCTATGCATCCAGCTAATGAAAAGCTTGTGCCAATCTGATAAGAGTCCGTCGATAATGACAGTGTTCAGTATCCATAGAAGCTCTCTACTAGTACTTGCATAACTGTGACAGACAGGCTGATAATGGCACCACGTTGTACGTTCTCCATAGCTAGCGAAGCTTTAGGAGACAACACGGCTTGTTATTAATGGTGATGGGCAATTCGGGATCGAGAAGGGTAGGTCTCTCTCTCTCTCTCTCTCTGTGTTGTCGCATCGCAGTTGGGTAGTGTCTGTTTCGCCATCTCGCAGGCCGGAGGAGCACACTGCATGTTACCAGTTCCCTGATCGCGATGTATTATTTCTGATCGATTAATTCTTCTCTCTAACGTGAGCTGGAAACCGATCGACTAGCCAGCTCTGTATATCTTCATTGTATCGACTCTTCGTCAAAAGTAGCCGAGTTCTTTTAACTTCCCCTTCAATACCAGACCGATAGCGATGGCGATAGAGAGTAGCGTCACGTTGATAAGTTACATGCATGCAGGTCCCCGGAATTAGGCAATCGGCATGCACATTATACTACTACTACGTACGTGGAGAAAGAAAGAAAAAGCTTAGCTAGCCCAAGTTTGACAGTGAATACGACGCTTACCGTTATTTCTCAACGGAGGGAGTATTTTTTAGCTATGTGGAGTACTCTTCTCTTCTTTGTTAGAGCAACTCCAGCAGTAACCCTTAAAACATGGCCCCTACTTTTTATTTGAGGGTTCTCCTTACTTTTGAGGGCTCTGTTTTTTGGGCTACACTCCAGCAGGAGCCCTCAAAACAGGACCCTCAAATTCATTCTTAGAGGGGATGACACATAGGACCCACCCTCATCCTCATCCTACTTTTGAGGGCCGAGGGGCAAAAAAACTCACTCTAGCAGGGCCCCTACTTGAGCCCTCAAAAGTAGGGGCTCCCTCCAGACCCCCCAGGAATGAGGGCTCGAGGGGGAGATTTGAGGGCCCCCTACTTTTAAGGGCTCAAGTAGGGGCCCTGCTGGAGTGAGTTTTTTGCTCCTCGGCCCTCAAAAGTAGGATGAGGGCTCAAGTAGGGGTCTTGCTGGAGTTGCTCTTAGCTACTGTATCTAGCTATGAGGTCCGGTCCATACTGAGAGACGAAGCGCCGTGACGCACGAGTGGTTGAATGGAGCTTCCCTGTCCCCGCGCGCCGCGCCGTGTCTCCTTCGTGTTTCCTCGATCTGGACCGCTCGCTATTGATCCAACAGCCCACATCATAAGTTTTTATATTTTCACCATTTACCTATTTTCACCTGAAATTTAAAAATAAAAATAGGTTAATCCATCATAAATAATAAAAAATACAGAAGAAAAATACAAAAATAAAAATTGGAAAAAATAGCTACAGGATAGCTATTTTAGCCACTGGAGCTACAGGATATCATCCACTTATTTTTGTAAAAATGACTCTATCTTCGAGCTTAGAAGGTGCGGCCAGGGTTTTCAATACCGGAATAGAGTTTTTAATGGAGGTGGCCGGTATGGGCAGTAATCGTCATTATCGGATTTTTTCCCGGTGAATTTCGGACCGAAAATTTCTAACAAAATTTGAAATTTGAACAAATTTTGGCCAAAAATTGCCAAAAATCAGCCGATTATCGGATGGAAATATTGGGCATAAACCAGCCGAAATTGGCTGACATAAAATTAGACGAAATGAGTTGCAACCAAAGTTTGCAAAGTATTTCACATGAGTACACACAAATATAAAGTGGTACCAAGTCTCTGACCATAACCACATCAATGAGAACAACATAGAGTCAGGTCAGATCATGAGATGGTCACGGCCCATCTGGAGTATGGAGAAAGCAAAAGTTGTCCCACACTGGATTCTGCAGCAGTAGTAAATTTTGCATTAGGGATATATCATTACACCTGTGGAGGTGTGAAATATGTACTAATAAATTACACTCCAAAAGGATAAGTGACAAATGGAAACTCAAGATAAATATGTCTGAAGAAGTAACCAATGAAACTCAAGATAGATATGCCTGAAACGAGTAAAGTGCCTCAAACGTTGGGGTACCCTGCACATGAAAGGCGACACTCATAAAGCTAAAATGTAAGTATGTAAGAGATGCTATCTTAGGACACACATTGAAACAGACTAACTTCCCTAGTTTTGCAATATAGTTTTGTTTTTGAGTAAAAAGCTCGGTTGCCTGCATCAACATACAGTTATCAGGAAGAAGGCATCTGCCTTGAAACAATGTCATTTGCTAGGAATCTAGAATGTTACTGTAATAATGGGACAGTAACTCAAGTCAGTCAATACGTGACTAGCTCATAACAACAGCTGATGCATATACATAGTTGAGGCACTACCTGTGTGTCAAGTTATGTAATTATGTGCATTATCCAGACAGGTGCACTCAACGCACATGCGATTTTGTCAAGATTGTCAATCACAGTAAAATGAATGGAACATAGATCAAACACAGAAAAAAAAACTAGCAGGAGAAATTGTTAGCGGTAACAAAATCCCATAAAACTAGTGGTTTGCGCATGATAAAGACAAATTACTACAAAGAAGCATTTTGACAGCCTTAATGATACCCCAAAATAAAACTTGCAGAGCTGCATCGCAGAATTTTGGCACACATACACACTGGTTACTCTAGAATGATATTAGAACTAGGAAGATATATGAATAGCATGCTGCTTACAGCCAATGCAGTGGCTTCTTTGTTAATTACCACAACACAAGCTAATCTAATTCATAAGCTGTTGAAAAATTATGTGAACCTGCAGTGACAAAATTACCATTGCAGACGCTCCATTAGTTAGACGATTTCTGATAAATCAATGATGCGGGAGGGCGGGGGGCCGGGGAAGGCTCAAGGTCGAGGCACTGGGTTGCAGCACTAGCTCGGCAACGCTATACAATAAATTTAGTATTTTTTATAATTAGGTGAATACCCATGTAAACTAGTAAAAAAAACATGTGCTTTGATTCAAGTTTGCTAAAAACCGCATGTTTTGGTACTACAGTTGTGGACAAATTCCATTTAAGACTACTACAATGGGAACAAGGTACTAACGAGTACATAATAAAGCTCAATCTGCTCGGATTGAAGAGCTAGCACTGAATGCAATAGCGGGTCAAGAGTTGCCTGCTACTCGCTTCCTCTGGCGGCAAAGCCGGTCCTGAGGGAATGCCAACTTGTCCAGGGAGCATCGTACGTTGCACAAGTCGTATTGCGATGGTGGTCGAGTGCGAACGGATGCACCGGACAATTGACTGGGCCCAATTTCTTGAGTGCTAAACATCTGCTACACCTAGTCCTCCGCGTAATTGGTGGCGTCCTGTATAGGTAAACACGTTTCATTAGGTCAACGTAAGGTACAACAATCAAATCCGCAATTATAAGTACCGGTGTCGCATGTTGTGTGGACGATTAACCTCTTGGATACTCTGGTCCACAGTAGTCGTCTGTAGCTGCACAATGCCTTGTAGGTGCACAGAACAACCGAGCCCCAGTTCAATTGTACAATAGGACCTCATCAAGCGTGGTGTCAATTAGAGACTCAGTGATGTGGATGTAGCTGGGGTATACTCAGTCTCCTTAAGTCATAGGAAACATGACTCACCCAAATATGAAGAGCAAGTAAGTCGCTAGATGAGACCTCATAACCTGTGCAAGGGCGTTTGCTGGGCATAGCTTGTATTGCCACAGCCACGAATGTGGCACTCTGTGGAACTTATCTGGAATTGGATGACCAAACTGTGCAGCATACGTGCTTTCTAGTCGAGTGATCTAGCGGGTGGAACCACGAGATGACCCTGTATTGATAGACCGGTGAGGTGCGCAACATCCTGCAGGGTGATGATCATCTTCTCCACCGAAAGTAAAAATGTGGGTCTCGCCGCACAGTGCAATTAATGCGTGATTAAAACGAGAATCTAACGTCGCGTCGTGTCGCCGCCCGCGGGAATCCTTCGTGCCAAAAGCCAAACCATGCGCTCGGATTGGCCCTTCCCGTGATTCCTCGAACCCTACCCCTGTCGACGAGGTTTGTCCAGCTGCCGAGCTGGAGGCGCTCGGAAGCAACCTACTAAGGAGGGGCGGCTCGGTATCGCTTGAGCCCATCCACTACCGCGCCTATGCTATTGTCTCCCATGTGCAACCCGTTCTGCCGAGCAAGGGGGCACGGCAAGCGACAGGTGCGGCAGGTGACAGGTGTTGTCTATCACGCCTTCTAAGCTTGAGAAGGAAGTTACTTTTTTTTTTTTGCAAAAATGGATGTTAGATGATTAAGGTGCCGCTCAGTTGGCCTGAAATAAGCTGGCTTATGGCTAAAATTGCACTGTAATTGGCTGCAATTACACTGTAACTGGTGGTGGCTTATTTGACGTAACTAAATTTAAAACAATTTAAAAATAGAAAAAATATGTTAGCCTATCACGGACAAATACAAACGAATAGAGGAAAAAAGAACCAACAAAAAAGCTAAAAAAAATTAAAAAATACGAAATTTACGAATAGTGAAAAATAAGCTAGGAGTCAAAAGTTCAAGTCGAAATGAACGAGACCAATTTTTTTTTTAAAAAACATAGCTATTGTGTCAAACACGTGAATAGTTCGTTTGAAGAAGGCATCTGCCCTGCCATCAAATCGTCGTACCGTACCGGTCCGGGGAATATTTACCGGAGCCGGATGTTCTAGCGTTAAACAACGAAGTCAGACGGCAACGGTGCCGAGACGCGCTGTAAATCACTGTAGCCATTTCATTGTTCACGTGGACTGCAGCAGAACTTAACGTAGCATCAGTACTATTTAGCATTATACTCTAGCGCCTGATCAGATAATCCTCTTCCATATTTACCACCGGCCGCGCGCTGCATCCACCAGCCAGCCGTAAATGGCCGGCCGAAGCAGCTGCAGCAGGTCAGCAGCCGCACTAACGAAGGAACGGAAAACGGAAAAAAAAGGGAAGCAGAGGCTGGCAGGCACCAACTCCGGCAACAGGAGGATCATCGGTCCACGGCGCAACCCAACTCCAACCAAAGTGCCTCTTCTTTCCATTTTTCATAGTATAACTAATATTTAAATATAATATTTTTAAAACAAGATTTACTAATTAATTTTAGTACACATTATAACGTCTTTATTTATATTAATTAAAATTATATAAATTTATATTACTTCATATTTTTTACAAACAGTCTAAAAACTATAAATCACAGACATAGGGTGTGATCAAAATGGCTTGAGCTTTTGGCTTCAGCTTATTTTTGCACTATTCATAAATTTCGTCTTTTTCTGAACTTTTGGCTTTTTTTTTGAGTTTTTTTACCGGTTCTTTTTTTCCTCGTATTTGTTTACATTATACGTGATGGGCTAATATGTTTTTTCTATTTTTAAATTTTTTTAAATTTAATTATGGTAAATAAGCCTCTGTCAGCTACAGTGCTTTTTTCAGCCAGCTACAGTGTTTTCAGCCATAAGCCACGGGCTTTTCAGCCATTTTGATCACAACCATACTAAGTGGCTTTTGGCTTCGGCTTTTAGTTTTTCTACAGTAACTAGCTTTTAAACGAAATATCTTTTTAAGATAGGCTCTACTAGTTAATTGTAGTACATACTATACCGACTTCATTTATATCGGCAAAACTCACACGTGGATTTAAATTATTCTATAATCTCTCACACGAACAGCCAAAAGTCACAATCCACAGCTAAAATCTATAAGCCACAGCCATAAAAGAACATGCCCTCAAACCAAAAGGTAGCCAGCCCTCCAGTCTCAAATAAAATAATATGGGAAACAAAAAAACAAAATCAGAAATAGGAAAAGCTTCCTCTTCTCTCTCATCCTCCTCCGCGTCGCGATCTCTCTCTCCACTGCCAAACCCCTCCTCTTCCTCCTCCTCCGCCCGCACCTCGATCCGATCCCCGGCGACGCCCCCTGTGCTCGTCGACGGCCACCGTCGCCTCTTCCGGGAGCTACCTACGGAGAGCCGCCGCCGGCGAGTCCCCATTGGCGCGCGCCTCGCCGCCCGTGCTAGTGCCTGGAGCGAGGCCATCGGGACAGGCGACACGGGTGTTGGTCTCGGGGTGAGGGCGTGGGCCGTGATGGGGCGGGGGCGGCGGCGGGGTTGATGCGCGAACTGGCGCCGATGTCGGACGCGTCGTCGGATCTCGGCGGCATCCGGGCGGGGCCCGTGGAGCGCGACATCGAGCAGGTGCTTGCTTACTGCCAACCCCTCTGGTTTACACGACTTCCACTGGACCGATCCCCCCCCTTTGTTTTGTTTCTGGGAGGTGGTGCAACTGAGAGGCGGATAGATACTACTTCCACCACCACCACTACATGCTTTTGCTTTGGTCTCTAGCCCTGTGTGGTGCGGGATTTCGTGCTGGCTTCTTCGGTTCGTGCTAATTGGGCTATGTGGTGGAATGGCGGCGGATTCGGGGAGAATTCGCGGAGCTAGATGCTATTCTTCGGTGTTTTGGGCTGTTAAATTTGCTTTCTGCGGTGGAATGGGGCTGGGAGTGGCGATTTCTGTTTGGCAGCGCTTGCTGTTTCTTTGTTGAGATTTCTCGGGGTAGGGAGGTGGTTGACTTGTGTGGCGTCTCTCTCATGTTGAGTTTGCGAGGCCGAGTCGCGAGTTGCGGGGGGTTCAGCGGGACGCTTCGGTTACCTGTTCCAATTAAGCTCGCGTTGGGATGCGGAATTGCTTCGGGAGGACCAGCAGCTCGGGTAGTTTTCCAGTTACAGACGCTTGGCGTTTTGTCAGTGGTGTTGGCCTTTGGTAAAATGCTTCGTCCATTCTGTTCTCGTTGGCCAATGGTGCTGACTTTGGGAAATTTTGATGGAATTGTAATGGGATTTTAGGGTGTTGTCAAAATGGTTAGGAGATTGGGTGCACCTAGTGTCATTTCGGTTTTGTGGATTGCAACTCCTGTAGATTTGGAGAGAGACGTATCACACCATATGACATTCAAATCGACAGTGAAGTCACCACAAACAGCACGGGTGTTGCTTAGTGAAAAATGTCAATCTAAAGAATAAGCAGTTGGGAACATTAGTTATTTCCCCTATTTCAAACATCAGTTATCGGATGCCGTGTGCCTTTGTACATGCTTAGTATGTTGTTATGTTATGCTTTGAGCGTTTTATTCCATAAATTTACTTCTCCCTGAGTAGCTTAAGAGCTCCCCTTACGGACCATATACTTTTGATAATCCGCTTGGCAGCGTTACACATACAAGAGGGCACATGTTCCTTTTTGTTGCTTCTGACGTGGTTGAATTATTTGGAAAGGTCACATTTATTATGGAAAATACTTGTGTGACTTCGAATATATCATGCTATTTTACTTTCCCATTTGGCATCTGAAAATTGTATGCCCATGATCAGTTGTTTATGTTTGTATAATATTGAGATGCCAGTGGACGCCTGATACAATCTTTCTTTTGGTTGATTCTGGCTTTCGGCAGGCTATCACTGCTCTCAAGAAAGGAGCTTACTTACTGAAATATGGGCGTAGAGGGAAGCCGAAATTTTGTCCATTTAGGTTATCCAATGTGAGATTTATTTCCACGCTCTAACCTTGTATTTCTGAAGCCCTGCATAATTGTCTCACTTGTAAGGTGTATTTTGGTTCCTTCAGGACGAATCTGTATTGATATGGTTCTCAGGGAAAGAGGAGAAGCATCTAAGACTGAGCCATGTGTCCAGGATAATTCCTGGGCAACGGACTGTAAGTTAACACTTCTAAAAATCATAATTCTCAGAAGACGATCCTGTCTAACAATTTGTGTCCATTACGATAAACTGTTTGATCAAGAAAAGAAAAAAAATTCTCTTGGCTTGCTCTTGGTGTTTGCCTGCCAACTCTTTATTAATGCATATTTATGGAGCTTTTACTCTGAAACACAAATCTATCTTCTCCTAGAGAACCTTCTGGCTTGTGAATGCAATCATTACTGGTGCAAATAGTTGCATCATCTTTTGTTTGCTCTATGGTAAACTGATTTATGCAAGTTGAATAACATCTCTGAAAGTTCTTATTTGTTAAGTTTCTATAATTTGATATTAATACGGAACCTTGTGACATGAAGAGGACTAGAAGATTCAGGTTCTAGCTTTATCCAACTATAAATTGGCTCAATATTGCATTTGAATAATTTGGCTCAATATCTAAAAATTTATATGAATATAAAACTGTCAATAATTGACTGTTCTACTAAGGAAGTTACCTAGCATCAGTGTGAACTCTCATGTCATGTTATGATTGTCTCCCGTTTGTAATGGAATACTGAGATTTTGGTCATTTCCATTGTAACGAAGTTGGTGTGTAACTTTACTAACTGGACCTTCATTTCGTTTCTGTTTGGGGGCAATCTAGCCAATTTTTCAGAGGTATCCACGACCTGAGAAGGAATGCCAGTCATTTTCTCTAATTTCACATGATAGGTCACTGGACATTGTGAGTTCTTCCCTGTTCACATTTCATGTTTCTCTTATTGGCTCTCTTGCTAATTTTGGTGTAAACTTCTTTGCTTCTGTTTGTACTTAAGTGTCTTGTTTACATGGTAATATGTATTATTCAATAATGTCAGATATGTAAAGATAAAGATGAGGCAGAAGTGTGGTTTGCTGGGCTGAAAACATTGATTTCACGAAGTCATCAACGAAAATGGAGAACAGAATCAATAAGTGATACTATTTCCTCTGGTGCAACTAGTCCAAGGACTTACACACGACGGAGTTCTCCATTGAGTTCTCCTTTCAGCAGCAATGACAGTGTCCACAAGGTATTGACAATCCCTGTCAGGAATACGTGAATTTGTATGATGTTCTACTTCCAAAATTCTTTTAAATGATCTCCTTCACATCATGCTACATAGTGTGCTATTTGTATGGTGTCTCCTATCATACTACCATGTCTTTGTGAAAATGAGTTCTGACAATTGTTGTACATCAGGATGGCAGTGAAAACTACCGACTCCGTAGTCCGTATGGGAGTCCACCAAAGAATGGCTTGGAGAAGGCCTTTTCTGATGTTGTCTTATATGCAGCTCCTCCCAAGGGCTTCTCCCCATCAGATTCTAATGCCGGATCGGTCCACTCTATGTCTTTTGGGCACTCAGATAACACAAATGGGCACCCAAAAGGCATCCCAATGGATGCTTTCCGGGTCAGTTATTCAAGTGCTGTTAGTTCATCAAGTCATGGTTCTGGTCATGGTGATGGTGATGCTTTAGGTGATGTTTTCATATGGGGAGAAGGAACTGGGGAAGGAATTCTTGGTGGTGGTAGTTCTAGGGTTGGAAGCTCCTCAGGTGCAAACCTGGACTGTCTTGTACCAAAACCATTAGAGTTTGCTGTGCGACTTGATGTGCAGAACATATCTTGTGGAGGAAGGCATGCTGCACTTGTCACTAAACAAGGAGAGATCTACTCTTGGGGCGAGGAATCAGGTGGACGGCTTGGTCATGGTGTAGATTGTGATGTGGCACAACCAAAACTCATTGATGCTCTTGCTCATATGAACATTGAGCTGGTAGCATGTGGTGAATACCACACTTGTGCTGTTACACTATCTGGAGATCTGCACACATGGGGGGATGGCACCTTCAAATTTGGGCTTTTGGGCCATGGAAATGATGTCAGTCACTGGGTACCGAAAAGGGTGAATGGACCATTAGAGGGTATACATGTTTCATCAATTTCATGTGGCCCTTGGCATACAGCCCTAGTAACTTCTGCTGGGCAGCTGTTCACATTTGGAGACGGCTCTTTTGGGGTTCTAGGCCATGGAGATCGTAAGTGTCTCTCAGTCCCCAAGGAAGTGGAATCCCTCAAAGGGCTACGGACAGTGCGGGCTGCTTGTGGTGTTTGGCACACTGCTGCAGTTGTAGAAGTCATGGTTGGGAATTCAAGTTCTAGCAATTGTTCATCTGGCAAGATATTTACATGGGGTGATGGTGATAAAGGCCGTTTAGGACATGGTGACAAGGAACCGAGACTTGTCCCAACATGTGTGGCTGCTTTGGTGGAGCCCAATTTTTGTCAGGTTGCTTGTGGGCATTGCTTGACAGTGGCTCTTACGACGTCAGGGCATGTGTATACAATGGGCAGTGCTGTCTATGGTCAACTCGGAAATCCACAAGCAGATGGTATTCTTCCTGTACGTGTTGAAGGGAAGCTACACAAAAACTTTGTGGAGGAGATTTCTTGCGGTGCTTATCATGTGGCTGTCTTGACCTCTAGGACTGAGGTGTACACATGGGGTAAAGGTGCAAATGGTCGGTTAGGTCATGGTGATACTGATGATAAGAATACTCCTACATTGGTTGAAGCACTGAAAGATAAGCAAGTCAGAACTGTTGTTTGTGGAATCAACTTCACTGCAGCAATATGCATTCATAAATGGGTATCTGGAGTTGATCAGTCAATGTGCTCAGGATGCCGTCAGCCATTTAACTTGAGGAGAAAACGTCATAACTGCTACAATTGTGCGCTGGTATTTTGTCATTCCTGCAGCAGTAAAAAATCTCTGAAGGCTTCACTGGCACCAAATCCAAGTAAACCTTACCGTGTTTGCGATAGCTGCTACAGCAAACTGACTAAGGGACTCGAAACAGACATGTACTCTTCAGCTAAGCGGGGAGCTGTTGTGCAGGGATTCAACGATACAATTGAGGAGGAGCTGGAAACAAGGTCAAATGCCCAACTGTCAAGGTTGTCTTCAATGGAATCTTTTAAGCACATGGATAGTAGATATTCAAAGAAAAACAAGAAATTTGAATTTAATAGCACTCGTGTTTCCCCTGTTCCAAATGGCGGTTCACATTGGAGTGGGCTCAACATTTCAAGATCCTTCAATCCTGTATTTGGATCTTCAAAGAAGTTTTTCTCAGCATCTGTCCCTGGATCCAGAATTGTTTCAAGAGCAACGTCACCTATTTCAAGAAGAGCAAGCCCTCCGCGTTCTACAACCCCAAAACCTACTTTGGGGGGTCTAACTTCTCCTAGAGTTGTCAATGACGCCAAGTCAACAAATGATGGCCTAAGTCAAGAAGTTCTAAATTTGAGGTCCCAGGTAAGCATTTCGCTGCGTTTTCTCCGTAGTTGGTGCTTTAGGATTTTAGCTGATATCATGCCTGCTTTCCAACCCAATGAGCCAGAAGTATTAGATTAGCTTAGTTGTCACAGAAAACTGTTGATTTCTAGTGCTAACAGGCAGCATTAAAGCGTGTGTACTTTATGTTCCTGTTTACCCCCTGTAAGTCTGTAATGTAGATACCTGTACCCTCTTGTTCTGTAACAGTAACAAGAAACAAACTATTCATTCGACTGTACCAGATATTTCGGCACTAACTTGCTATTTACCTACTTAATAATTAATATGACTGCAGTCCTAAGCACTATTTAAGTAGACCGCCTATTATCTTTTAGACTTCCAAGATGCAACCTTTTTTTAAGCTAAGTTTCATTTGAAAGTGAGGTTTTATTGCTGATATAGTAAAGCTTTCCACTCGCAGGCAGAGAATCTTAATAGGAAGTCTCAACTTCTTGACGTTGAGTTGGAGAGAACTACCAAACAATTGAAGGAAGCTATTGCCATTGCCGGGGAGGAAACTGCAAAGTGCAAGGCAGCAAAGGAAGTAATCAGGTCACTCACTGCACAAGTAAGATTGCTTATTCTGTGAGCATGCAATTTTGTTTCGTTTTTATGCATGCAGGTCTGTAGGATCAATTAGATATAATTGTTTAGCCTATTACTAGGGGAAATATCTGTGAACTGTGATCCATATCAAGCTCATATTTCATGCTAGTATGTTTATGAAATGAAACTTGAAGAAAACAGTTTAGATAATGGAAAATCTGACGGTTTCAGCTACGATCTTCCATAATCTAATTTTCTATTAGCATGTACTCCTGTATTCCTAGTTAAAAAATTGAGAAAGAAGAGCTTTTGTCAGTCATGCTGAATGTTTATGGCTATTATCTAAGGGTTATGTTAATATCTCTTCCATAATAGCTGAAGGGGATGGCAGAGAGATTACCCGGAGGAGCCGCCAAAAACAGCAAACTACCGCCCCTCCCTGGAATTCCTATTCCAAGTGACTTATCAGCGATGGCTGCCGAAAGTTTGGGCAGCCCAAGCAGTTCTGGTGAACAAATTTCAAATGGTCCTAATGGATTGCCTGTTTCTAATGGGCCAAGTTTTGTTAGGAACAAGGCAAGTCAACCAGAAGTTGGCAAAAATGGAACTAGACTGCCTGATGCAGAATCATACCATGAGGCTGAATGGGTAGAGCAAGATGAACCAGGTGTTTACATTACTCTCACTGCTTTGCCTGGAGGTGCCAGAGATCTCAAGCGGGTTCGATTCAGGTAAATGCCTTTGAATCCTGTTCAGAATGCAACTTTTGTAGCTAGTGCTCAAATTATTAAGCTTTGTAGCCCATTCCTGTTGATTTGGTTCAGCTGTTCACTCTTCGTTTCGTTTTTATCAATCCAGCCGGAAGAGATTCAGTGAGACACAAGCAGAACAATGGTGGCAGGAGAACAGGGCTAGGGTATACCAGCAGTACAATGTTCGCATGGTTGACAAATCAACCTCCAGTATTGATAACGAGATTGCATCTCACTGACAGTAGATTGACTTGGACAAAAATACGTGATTACAAGTGGAGCTGAGGCCCTGTACCTTGTGTGACGGCTCTCTCGTCAGTAAAGCTCGGTTGCTAACGTGGCTACCATTTTACTTAGCCCCATGAAAGAGGAGGTTCTCGCTGTCAGGAAAAGAAAAAAAACAAGAAAAATGGATTTTCAGATTTACATAATTCTTTCCCCTCACCCATGTACCTTTTTTTTCCTTGTGTGAAAAGTAGCGTTTGAGCAGTAGTAATGTAAATGTTTAGCAGCAGCGGGCTAATCTGTCTTGTAAATGCATATGCAAGCGCATCAGTCCTAGAATATGCCGTTTGCTAATTTTTCCCTGAAAGTTACTGCAAATACAAGCCCAAGTGTGTGCCATTGGGTATGGTAACAATGGTTGGAGCTCTTAGCTACTTGCTATTTTGTGCGAGTCCTATGTTATGATGAGTAGGCTAGCACATTGCCGTTGCAGCTACAAATAGCATGCTGCTACTTACCTGAGAGTAACGACTAGATGACAGAATCCCGGGTGGCGAACTCAAGTACTAGCAAATAATAATAGCGATGGCGCATGTCCTGGAGTAGTTGTGTAGAGTCTAGAACCCTTTCCCTTCCACTGCTCCGCTCCCTCCCATACGCACGGGCACCATCGCCCTCCTGCTGGTGCGTGCGCTGCCATCGCCGGCCAAATGCAATGCTGCCCTCGCACCGCACCCTTCGATCGCGCCGTCGCTCCCGGCCGGCCGTGTGCACTGGAGCTGAGCCTCGAGACGCTGCACGCCGACGCGCATGCACGGCCCGCCCGTAGCTTGGTTTTCAATTCTAAGAGTGATTGTTCTATCGGTTTGCCGTGTGATTTTGGAACAAAGATTACTTACCAGTGACTGGCTTGGCGGCAAGAACCTCCCTACCTGCCTGTGCCATGCGTCTCAAGAATTAGGTGGCAGAGACTATATATCCATCACACATAGTTAATGACTGCAACATAAATCTCCGAAATAAACAAGACCGTCATACTGTGTACTTGTCACCAAGAAATGCTATCACACGTACAAACTGGGAACAACATGTGAAAGAAACGGCTGTCTTGAACGCGTTCAGTAAGGGTTTTTTGTTTTGTTTTTTTTTTTGCGCACGAAATGATCCCTCTGATCTTTAATTTCCGGGGAACCTCTTTCCCGCTCTATTAATGCATCGGCAGAGCTCCTAAATTAATTAATTAAATAAATAACAAGGAAACCATCCGCGGATCCGCTCCCCAGTCCCTCACAAATCGAAACTAGAAAGAACTGGAAACGCTTCTCACACTACTGTCAACCTGCAAGCAATCGTTAAAAATTAGTTAGTTCTCCAGCAATATAACAAAAATTTTGACTCAAAATAAAACATGTTGCTGACAAGACTACAGCGTCTGTAAGCTATTTTTACTCCGACAGTTCCCTGCTGATTTGGCTTTTCGAGCTGTACAGTCAGCCTTTACGTCATCTTCAGGAAGTGTGATGTGCTAAAGATATTCATAGATTAATGTTATCCAATCAGTACTGGGGTCAATCTGTATGACCTCTAATGGAGCGTCTTCGGAATGCTTGACTGGTTTGTCGAGCTGATCGCGAAAACTTTCTCGACTTAATTCGCTACTAGTTGAGAATCACCTTTCATTAGTAATCTACGAATCCCGAGCGCTTTGGTTGCTCGGAGTCTTGCCAATAAACCTTCATATTATGCCATATTATTTGTAGTAGGAAAGTTTAGCTAAATGTCATATTTTATGTATTTTCCAGTAGAAGATACTATAACTACTCCAGCCCCGAGTCTTTTAACATCAAGAAACCATCGAAATACATAGTCTACTCCTTGTGGTGTTCGTACTCAGGCCCTTAGGTGGGTTCAAGTGTTGTTCATTTAGTAATGAATTCTGCTAAAGCCTAGGACTTAATTGCTAATGGTGAAATAAAATAGAAATCGAACTCCCCAAGTTTTGACTGCCTATTTAGTTTTATGTCATGATGATTTCCTATTTTGGAGAACTTGATCAAGAGGGTATCCAGTCAGTACAACCACTTTGTGGGCCTGAAAGTAATGCCTTATTTTTCTTGAAGTCATAAGGAGAGCATATAGTAACATTTGCGTCTATGGATATCGTTTTTGGTCCATGTAAGACTTTGCTTACGTAATATATTGGTCGATGGATATTGTCACGCTCAATAACTAGTACGGTACTAACTGCTTGTGGAGTCCTAGCCAGGTATAAGAGCAATATTTTCTTTGGTCTTAGAGAGACTAAGACTAAGGTACTCGAAAGGTACTTTTTAAGCTCTTCAAATGCATCGATTGCTTCCTTATTCTATTCAGAACTTTCATATTTTTGAAGAAACATAAAAAAGGTAATCCTTTTTCCTAACCATGCTATGAAATGACTTAGCACTGCTACACAGCCAGTTAGCTTTTGGACTTTCTTCTTTGTGGTCAGAGGACATATCTGATCGATGACTGCTATTTTTTCTGGATTTGCTTCAATTCCTCTAGCCGAAACTAGGAATCCAAGAAGCTTTCCAGAGGAAACTCCTAACATATATCTCTTCGAATTTAACTTAAGATTATGTCTTATTATGTTAGTGAATGTTTCTTGCAAATTGGAGATAAGTTCTCCGATGTTGATACTTTTCACAACCAAGTCATCAACATATGCCTTCAAGTTACGACCAACTTGCGGACTAATGGTTTTTTTATTAACATCTAAAAAGTAGCACCAGCATTTTTGAGACCAAATGACATCTTTATATGGAAAAAGGTGCCATATGGCGTGATGAAGGAAGTTTTGTTTTTCTCATCTTTACTCATGTTAATTTGGTGGTACCCTGAATATGTATATAAAAAGCTTAATAACTCACACCAAGAGGTAGAGTCAACAAGATAATCGATACGTGGAAGGGGAAAGTCATCCTTCAGACAAGCTTTATTGAGATATGTGAAATCGATACACATTCGCCATTTTCCATTACCTTTTCTAACCATTACAGGGTTGGCGAGCCACTCTAGGGGTTGACCTCAAGAATGAATCTAGCCTTGAGAAGCTTGTTGATCTCTGACTGGATTGCCTTCTTTCGGTCAGGTGCAAAGTGCCTTAGCATTTGCTTGACCGGTTTTTGTCAGGCCGGAGTGTTAGCTCGTGCTCAATCACCTCCCTAGGGGCTCTGGACATATCAGATGCCTGCTAGGCAAATACATTCGAATTTGCTTGGAGGAAGGAGACAGGCGACTCTTACTATTTGAGGTCGAGTCCTACCCTGACCAGTATCTTCTGAAAGGTGGCGCTAGCATTTTTAAGTCAAAACAACGCTTTGACGTTTTTCGAAGAAGCGCCCTTGTCGAGTAGAATCTTCTTGATCTGATCGGAGGGTTTTTGGGTCACCTTTGGTCTTGAGTGTTTGGCCTGCACAGAAGGCGGATTAGCATTTCTAATTAGAAATTCATCGACCAATTCTAGGGATTTATGATCGCATGCATATGCCATCTTTCTATCCCCTCGAACTGATCATGACCCCTTTTGGTCCTAGCATTTTAAAACTCTGATAGCCGTAATGCATAGCTATTAGGAACATAGCCAATGCTAGACGACCACGAATCTCATTGTATGCGGTTTCAAAATCTACCATATCAAATGAGATTCTTTTTGTTTGGAAGTTATTTGGACTTTTGAATGTAACTGGTAGGAAAACTTGCCCTATCGGTTTAGCAGTAGATCCTGGGACTATGCCATAAAAGGCATATTTCACAGATCTTACTTTTGATTTGGAAACTTACATTTCTTCTAAAGCTCCTGTAAACAAAATATTAAGAGAGCTACTACCCTCTACTAGAGCTCAATTAACTTTATAATTATTTATGGTAGGTTCTACGATAATAGGGAACCTACCTAGTTGAGTTGAGGGGATGGGGCAATCTTCCCAGTTGAAAAAGATAGCTATCTCAAAGAGTCAACACTGATAGGTGTGACAAATATATGGCCCCAAAGAGTCAAGCTGACACCATACCACGGACAGCTGAGCATAGAACTCATCCACAGTGGTATTTCCCTGCTGCAGCGATTGCTCTTGACGCACAACAAAAAGGCACAAGGAATCACCAGATGACTCATAGCGGTTGCGCAGATGCACCCACATTGCTTGTGCAGAAGCCAAGCCAACCACATCACCAGTGAGATGCACCTCCATAGTAGCAACCAGAATAGCAGAAGCACGAGCATCCTCATCGATCTATGTCTTGTAAGAAGCATACTGAGACTGAAAATCCTCCATGGCATTCTCAAAAGCCTCAAATGCCTTTGTACGAGCGTATTCAGAAGCACCCTTTGGGAGTACAGGGTCAGCAGGGGAAGTAGAGCAAGGCGGATAAGGCAACTCACTAGTAAGAAACTCTCAAAGGTGCTGATCACGCATGTGGTGGCACATGTGCTAGAACCAATCCTGATAATTGAGACCATCGAAGATAACCGGGCAGCGAGGAATAGAAACGGTGTCTGAAAAGGACAACATTTTCTTTCTTTTTTTCTTTTTCCCTTTTTCTTTTTTCTCTCTCTCTTGGTCGGTCAACAAAAGGAGTTGACCGCTCGATCGGCTCCTATCACAACCGAATAAAGGAGGGGGCAAAGCGGTCTGGCGGGCGGTGACCGCAGCGACTGCGGCTCCGGCAACCCCGGCTCCAGCAACTCCCCGACGACTGTAGCTTCGGCTCCGGTGACTCCACTCCGGCTCCAGCGTGTGGAAGAGGAGCTGGTGCCGGCGAACTCGATGGCGGAGAAAATCGGAGAGGAGGCGACGTCGGTCGAGAGGCAGCCACGAGTGAGCAGTCCAGAGGGAAGTCAACGTCGGTGGCCTCAACAGCGGCGCCTGTCTGATGAAGCAGTCGGCAACTTCCAAGCCTCCACGAGCATCAGTGACAAGGGCGGCCGGCAATGCTAGATCGAGCGACGGGTGTTGATGTCAGCAGTTGGAGCGTTGGCGTTGATGGAAGAACTCCAAGCGAAGCAATGAAAACAAGCGGTGGCGGTTGGGAGGAGCCCGAATAGTGGCGACAGAAGAAGAAGCCTGAGCAGATGGCAAGAGTTGACGAGAACCCCAGGTAATGACGGCTGGAAAACCTAGGTGGCTCTGATACCATATTATGAATAGTGTTTGTATTCATCATGAGGCCAATGGGCCAGTATATATACATGTACAGATATAGCATATATGCAGTAAACTCCTCACACAACAAGGTAAATACACAACTATATAATACATATCTAACAAAATCCACCTATTTGAAGCCACCAAAGAGACAGCCATCTGCAATTTGTTTGTCAGGGCGAAGACTGGAACCTAATGTGTGCCCTTCATCTAATATTACCCTAAACCAATGGATCTGCTTTAAAACACTTCTTACGTGGACCCCATTCTGCACTTAATCTGCTAAATGTGGTTATGACAATGTCAATAGTCCCAAGCAAGGTTGTGAGCAGACGGCTTCTTGTGATCTCCCCACACATAAACACTGAGTGTATCCGAGGAAATATGCCGCTGTATCTGTGTTCTCCAGTGATCGATTAAGTTAGCAGGTACCACTATCAAGGTGGCCCTAGACGAATAAAACCTCACCAAATCCAGTGGTTTTTCAAGAACAACTCCAAGTGCGGTTGAGTCTAAGGCCAAATCATCAATCATAGATGGATAATACAACCGAGTTACGCCTTTCTCAATCTTTCTCACAAGGCCAAATGCTTGAAATATCTTGTAATATGGGCGGGCACCCTTGCCTATGGTTGCGCGTGCATCCAGAACTGGGCGTGTCAAACCAACTGATTCCGTCTCGAGATCTTTCTGGAAAGAAAGTTTTGCCAACCACAACAAAGCTTTCTTGGTTTCTGAATTGATCAAAGCAACATTCTCTTTCAAAATGTTTGCGAAAAATGATACATTTTGTTCATTTCCCAGGAATGTACCTTTCTTGTAAAATCCTGGCAAATAGGTTATCTTTCTCTTAAAATCCCAGGATTCCTCTGGAGCGGTGCATTACTGTCATGCAGGATCAGCATTCATACTGAAAACCATGCTGTAGTAGAATCAAGAACAGTTCCATCTGATAACCTCCGCCACTTTCTGCAAGCATCACACTGAACCCAGGTCTCACTTATCTCAGAGTTGCCTCTCTTCTTTTTACCGCCAACTGAATCTTTGCTGTATGCATTCATGAGGTTTTTCCTAACATGTTTCAAGTTTTTGGTTAACTTTAGTACATGAGTAGCTGGCGTTGGATGCACATTGCTGGGAGATGACACTGGTGACTTCTCACCCGAAACATGCATGGTGACCATATTTGGATCAGGGTTCACTAACCTGCCTCTCTTTATTGATGATCTTGTACTGCGAACTGAACCATCATTATGCGATAACTCACTTGAACATAGATATTCTCTAATCACATCCTTCCCCACAAGCTTTTTCGACCCAGACAAAAAATTGTTTCCATTAGAAGAATTGCTGGTGTTGAGTTCATAGTATCCGTATTTTTTATCTGGCTTATGCATGCACCACCTTACATCCACCCCTTGTGGAGGGTCCGCCAATGTTCCATGCGTTTTGAGAATAAGAGACAGTGCAGTTACTGTCTTCCCTAACCCAGGTTCATCACAAAACATACTTCCGCAGCAATCATTTATGGTTGGAGCATTTCGGGTGAATATTTCACCAGAGGTACCATTTATGTAGAAAGGGAGACCATCCTCAGTGCAGAAATCCTTGTATAGAGGATGCGCTAGGACCTGCGAGTTCTGCTCTCGCTTCAACATCCATTCGACAGCCGCCTCTTGATGAGGAAAAAGCTTAAGCTTCATGCAAGGCATAATAGAGGCAGCAAGAGTCCTTAGATGATGACAAGTAGCTGCCACACTTATCAAATCCCTGGGTTTAAGTCGAATCAATACTTTATTCAATACATCATCGGGGACTGACCAAACACCCAGTCCCAGTGCTGCCTCATCTGGTGTTATTCTTGTTATCTGCATCCTCTTATCCACCCTAACACCAGGTAGAGTTTTGAAGATTTCATGCAGGTCAAATGACTTCTCGCTATTCGATATAGGTGATATCTGATGGATCTCACAACCAAGGACATGTCAATCAGTGTGGATTGTCATGAGAACTCCAGTCAAAAGCAAGCAAAGCGTTCCTAGCATCCCAGTTGCCACTGCAAAAAAACATTGTTTTAGACTAGGAGGTAAGTGGCATCAACAGGAAAAGTTACTGAAATAAGTAAAGCGAGGAGATATTGCCCTACTTGAAGAGCTGCTGTACTGATCAAGTCGTGTGTATTAGATAGCTAAACTAAATATACTGAACAGAAGTAAGGGAAGCTAATATTGACTAGTTTTGGAACAGAAGTAAGGGGAGGAGGTTTCGGCGGCACGAGGGGTGGGAGGAGGAAGCGCAACGGCCGGGCAGGAGGATGGCGATTCGGTGTGGGCTTCTCTTTTTCTCTCTCTAGTCTCTTGGATGATCTGTGGGCTGCGGGCCGGCGGCCGAACCGTGGGCTTTGTGCACATACGTGGGCCGCTCGTAACCGACCGACCATGCCTGCACCAACGAGTTTTTTGCTATTATGGTACCCTCTAAGTTGGGCTTCGACGAAACGGTATCTACGTCGTGGGCTTCTCTAAAATAGTACTCTTGTATTTAAGACTTCTCTCAAATAGTATTCTCAGGGATTTTAACTCAAATAATTTGATTTTCGAATTTGTACTCCCCCAATTGACTGAAGCCCCTTGCTCATTTTGTAAAATTGATCCTGCCGCGTACGTGGATCAAACATGACAAAGATTGATTTTGTAAAATAGTATTCTCTAAAATAATTTGATTTTAACTCAAACATGACATGAAAAAACATGACAAAGATTGATCCTGCCGCGTACGTGGATCATCTTTAATGCTCAATACCTGCCGCGTACAAAGATGCCGATCACACCTGCCGCGTACGTGGTCCGGTTGCCCCTGCCGACGTGCGACCGTCCCTAGTTGGCGTGCGATCGTCCGTGGCCTGGTGTGCGCGCACTCCCGTGCGATCCTTGCCGCGCTCTCGCTTGGCGTTGACGGCGCCGCGCCGAGTATTCCGATCGGCCAGTCGGCGTGCCGCCGTCGCCAATGAAACCCAAACGATGTGAAAAGAAGAAAATAAAAGTGATTAGGGTTAAACAAAATGAGCAGGGGCAGTTCAGTCAATTGGGGGAGTACAAATTCGAAAATCAAATTATTTGAGTTAAAATCCCTGAAGAATACTATTTGAGAGAAGTCTTAAGTACAAGAGTACTATTTTAGAGAAGCCCACGACGTAGATACCGTTTCGTCGAAGTCCAACTTAGAGGGTACCATAATAGCAAAAAACTCTGCACCAACACCATACGTACACTTCACCGTGCTGTACGCCCCTGCGATTCTGGGTAGGACGCGTGGCACCCCTCGCCAATCCGTACGCCGCCTGTACAATCTACTGATATTCACTATACTGATATGTAATTTTTTTTATATTTATATAATATCATATATTTTTGGAACTTCTTAATTCCCATTTCATTAGGAAGATGAGACCTTTCCTTTTTACCCGATTAATATGGGAATTTTAGCTCATTTTATTCTGTCGATCAATAAAGTATTCTTTTATATTTTTATCAAGTGAGGACTTCTAGGAAGCCTCTAATTTGTATAAATACAATTTCTTGCTAATCTCTTCTTATAGATTAATCTAGGAATTTTTAGCGTTTACCTCTAGGATTGATGTGATGCTTTTAGAGGAGCTTCCAGGTAGTATAGATATAGTTCTAAAAAAAGTGGAATGGACAAAAATTTAAAAATATATAAAGCTAATCTGTGTGCTCGCACACATAGTCGTTGTAATAAATTCTTTTATGATTTATTTTCACTTAAATTGTTGATAGCCATAAATGACTCTAGACGTATGTTTGGTCAGTCTTAAGATTCTATGAACTTTCAACATTTTTTTTCCATAATATAGAAACATATTTCTAGGATTAACTTATCCTGAATTATATTTTAGAAAAATGCCTGACACATGCATGACTATCAAAGGCAAACCATACCGTAAGAAACTAAAGTAGCAAGATACATATACTGGTAAAATATAAGTAGTATTAAGAAATTATGGTTTGTGATTCGTGAACGGAGCATTAATTGCAGTATCCGGTACTACATTAAAGTTGTTGTGTTGTCAAATTACTTGTACTATTTTTTTGATCTATTACACAATGGAACATGTTTTTACATCAGCGAATATTATCATATTTTTTTCATAAACATTGATGGGCAAGTGAACTTTACCAATCTGTTCAATACAACTCGTGATTTGTATAGCATAATTTTCAAGTTTTTGTCTGCACAACAACATTGGTATTGTACAACTCAAAAAATGTGTTATAACTGGGGTAGCATAGCCTATTTCTCTCCGATCCTTCCTCTTATGAATCTAAAGCCAATCTACTAGACAAACGTTTTTCAAAGGCAACTCCAAATTCTCAAAGAAGTAGATTATCATATAATCTTTACTATTATATAAAAAGAAGTTGGTAGTCGTCGGTGCATTCTCCTCTTCCCTCTCTACAGCCATCCGATTTGATCTGGACTATTCATTTCTCTCCTCCTCCTCTCTCTCTTTCTCGGGATACAACAGCCCACCCTCTCTATTTTCCCCATCTCCTCGCGCATTCCGGTCACCCTTCTCTCTCTGTCGCTTGCTCTTTAATATTTGATGTGTGAAGTTTGGCAGATAGTAAGTTTCGTCTCACTATTTTTATGATTTTGTTGCAACGCACGGATCTCTAACTAGTTCAGAGTAAAAGCTAAAAATTAAGAATCTAAAGCTTTACCAAACAAACACTTAGCTGTTTTTTATGCCAGTTGAATACACTGCCATGATATGATGATCATTTTGTAAGGCGATAAACTAATGAACGAACCATGCTCTTCTACTCCGAGGAATGGAGCAAATACAAGTGTCAAAGTACAGGAGGTATACTGAACTGAATCCATTGAAACTCCCCTCACTACTATAAAAGAGGCTATGCTAGATGGCTACATCACAGACTATTTCTATGAACCGTCTGTGCTGCAACTATTACAGACTGCTTACACTAACAACCGTTTGTGATATTTTTAAAGATGGTTATTTATATGAACCGTCTTTGATAAAACGAAATATCACATGTGATTCTTATTAATAACCGTTTGTGAAAATATCATAGACAGTTGTTAGTATAAACCATCTGTGATAATGCAATACATCACAGATGGTTCGTATTAATAACCATCTGTGATAATTCACAAATGTTTATTTATAAGAACCGTCTGTGATATATGCATTATCACAGACAGTTCGTATAACAAACTGTCTCTGATAATGCCATGATACCAATCCGTGGCATCTCCTCCAGGATTCTAATCTCACCCGTCCATTCTCTCCGCATCGAACGGCAGGCACGGTTCCTCCCACCTCTCGTCCCTTATTAATTACTCCCCCTCTCACTTTCACTCCAAGATGCGTGAGTTCTACCGGCTGCTCCTAACTAGTTTATCAACTCCTAACTTGCTCCTCGACGACGCTAACTATCGCCCGCCTCCGTTGTGACACCACGGTCCACTGCACAACACACTCTTGTCGTAAGTGTTGAAAAAATATCTTGTGTAGTCTCACCATCGTAACACAAATGTGACGCTACCGCCGCCTCTCCTTCACTGCAAGGCACCGAGGAAGCAACTAGCTACCAAGATGAAAGTCTGTGTCAAGGACATCCAGCTCGTGAGCTGCTAGGATATCTCCTCCTTCTATGTTTTTGCCATGGGTTTGTAGGATTAGGGGATGTGTTCTTGCCATGGTTAAGAGTTGGATTCGTAGAATTAGGAGATGCGTTCTTGCCATGTTTAAGAGTTGAGTTCATAAGATTAGAAGATGTGTTCTTGCCACATTTAAGAGTTGGGTTCGTAGGATTAGGATGTGTTATTATCATGTTTAAGAGTTGGGTTCGTAGGATTAGGATGTATTCTTGCCATGTTATTGATGTATTAGATAAGTAACCTACTCATTATCTTGTGATGTTGTAATGGTAGATTCTAATGGAATGTGTTGCTGTGTTTGCTGCTGTATTTACTTGTTTTCAAAGGGTATAGCTAATATTTCTTGAGGCTAGCCAAAAACAGAAAAATTTAGGTATAGTATGAACTATCACAGACGGTTTTATGGTATAAACAGTCTATGAAGGACTATCACAGCCGGTTCTATATTATAATCATCTGTGATACTCATCTATCACAGACGATTGGTGGCTAGAACTATCTGTGATATTATAGTATCACAGACAGTTTTTACTTCGAGCCGTCTGTGATATTAGAGTATCACAGATGGTTCTAGTTACAAACCGTCTATGTTGTATTTATCACAGATGCCTCACAAACCATATGTGATAACCTCCGATTATCACTGACCTATAAATTCAGATGGTTCAAAAATTGTCTGTAATGACAGTTCCGAACCGTTTATGATAACTCGTTTTGTAGTAGTGTCCAAGACAATAAATTAGCATAACTCTGGGTAAACCCATTGGTCAATAAAAAGGCGCTGCACCTTTTCAGCCCAGCAATGGCCGTGAGAAGTACCTGACCGCAACGCTTTAATTTCAGTGTCGTAAATTGGTAAGAGTACACAACACCATGTTGGTTGGTGAAGCTCTGAACTTTCTCCATCTCGTTGTAGGCGGCTCCTTTCTGCAAGGAATATAAGCATCAAAAGACCACAAGAACCTGATGTAATTCTACTGAAAATTACAAACCAGGTAAGAGTGGTGAAGACCATAAAAAGTGGACGCTTTTTGCATTATAAAATTTTCGTCTTTTCATAGGCCATCCTTTAGGCTTAGAATCCAATAAACTAGTTGCAGAAACGTAGCGCCACATCGCCATGAAGCAACACATAGCGGCCGAGATTGACAGGCTGCTGCCTATTAACCGTTCAGCTGGAAGCAGCATTAGAGAGGCGCGGACGCGAGAACTGGCTCCGGTGGCCGAGGCCCATGGAGCGATCGGCAAGAGCGCTCCTAACGTTTTTCTCTTTTTCGGCAAAGATGGACTCTTTCCTCTCTTTTCTCTCTCTCTTTTTCTCTTTTTTTTCTCTGTTTTTTTTCTAAACAACCAAAAACAACCAAAATGAACATAAACTTTTATTACAACTCTAGCAGATTTTTTACCAGTTTAAAACTACAAAATTATCAAAATTTAAAACATTCATGGGGGCCTGAGTGCAGTCGCCCTCCCATTGGGCGACTGCATGAAAGTCGCACAATGGGAGGGCGACTGGATGCAGTCGCTCTCCCATTGGGTGACTTGAGCTTATTTTTGTAAAAAAATTTCCCGCAGGTATATTTCTATAATTTCGAATAAAAAATAGATTATTCAAAAAAAAATTCCCTTTCTGCAAGGAATATGAGCATCAAAAGACCACAAGAACCTGATGTAATTCTACTGAAAATTACAAACCAGGTAAGAGTGGTGAAGACCATAAAAAAGTGGACGCCCTTTGCATTATAAAATTTTCGCCTTTTCATAGGCTATCCTTTAGGCTTAGAATCCAATAAACTAGTTGCAGAAGCGTGGCGCTATATCGCCACGAAGCAACACATAGTGGCCGAGATTGACAAGCTGCTGCCTATTAAACCAGGTTGCACTTTTTTTTGGAAGGAAACCGGATTGCAAATAAATTGCTAGTAGAAGACACGTTAACAATTTGTGACTATGACTATGACTCGGTCTTGGACATCTATTTTAACTGCTAGCTTGTTTGTTTTAATACAACTATTTCTCTCTATTAAATTTGAATCCAAGCCGTATGTTCCATTGAGTTAGACATTTGGATGGTTAAGATGTTTTTTTCTCCGTTTTAATGTGAGATTTTTCTAGCTATTTTTTCTCTGATTAATGTGAGATTTTCTAGCTATTTTTTCGTTTTCTTTTATTAATGTAGCAATTTCTAGCCTTTTACCTCCTAGGATCAATGTGGGGCTTCTGGAGGAGTCTCCAATTAGTATTAAATTTCAATCCAAGCCTTATGTTCCATTGAGTTAGAAATTTGGATGATTAGGATGTTTTTTCTTTGATTAATGTGAGATTTTCTACCTATTTTTCTTAATTAATGTGGTAATTTCTAGCTTTTTACCTTCTAGGATCAACGTGGAGACTTCTAGAGGAGCTCTAATTAGTAAAGATAAATATTAGGAGCTCCAATGAGTAAAGATAAATATTAGGATTTTTTCTCTGATTAATGTGAGGTTTTCTAACTATTTTTCTCCTATCAATATGGTAATTTCTAACTTTTTACCTCCGAGGATCAACGTAGGAGCTTCTAGAGAAGCCTTTAATTAGTAAAGATAAAGATAGATATACCGATCGTCGCTTCACCCAATTCATACAAGTATATACGTTACGTGTGAAGGGCAAAGAAACCAGGCTGAAACATTGCAAACAGTTGGCACATTTAGTACATTTCTCTACGAAAATTATTGCTCCCTCCATTCTTTTTTAGTGATGTCTTCGATATGTGGCTTTAACAGTTACTTTTTATAATTTTTATCTTATTATATACTGATAAAATTATAAAATTATATAGTATTTTTAACGATAAATCTAATGATATAGTTTTTATGTAGCCAATCTAAATAGTTTTAAACATATTTGTAATCAAACTTTAGAAAATCTGTATGAATTCTAGGACATTATTTTAAAAATAATGGAGGGAGTATTACGTTTCTCTGAAACAATGCAAAGTTGCAAGAGAATATTACACATGCAGTACTTATACAATCGACCAGCAGACGATGTCGTACGAATTACCGATGGATACATACACAAGTACAATGAACAAATGACAAGAGTATACAAGTATATATAGTTGCATGCGTACCGTATACCAAAACATCAAAGCGTGCCGAAATCACACTGCACGTTTACGTACGTACCATCCCCATCCCCATTACCGATAGATCGATGTAGTACCACCGTTGCGTCGTCCTCGATGATCGCTTATAATTTCATGGACGTGCTCGTCCTACTTGGGCGGGAACTTGGACTTGATGTTCTCAACCACTCCACTGTCGATCTGGAAGGCCCGCGTCAGGACGTCCGTCGGCACAGTCGGCGCTGCCCCGAACAGCGCCTCGGCGACCGTCTGCGTGCCGGGCAGCTGGCTGTTGAACGCCGAGATCGCCACGGCGAACGGCTCCCCGACGCTCCGCTCGAAGTGCACGAGGCCGCGGGGGAAGACGAACACCCCGCCCTTGGGGACGGTGCGGGTGAAGAGCTTGTTGGCCGTGGTGAGGAAGCCCACCTCGAGGGTGCCCTCGGCGACGAAGATGATCTCGGTGGCGCGCGGGTGAACGTGCGGCGGGTTCACGCCGCCCCACGGCGCGTAGTCGACGCGCGCCATGGACACGCCCAGGGTGTTGAGCCCCGGGAGGTTCTCCACGTTCGCCGCCGTCACCACCGACCCCATCGGGTTGCCCGAGTACACGTCGGCGGGCTTCGCCAGCCCGCCGAAGAAGAAGTCGTCCACCGTCACGTTCATCTCCTGCTTGCACAGGTACCCGTTCACCCTCACTCTCAGCGCTGCATGCATTTCGAGACCAGTGATTGTTATCTCATGTTATACTAACGACGACGGCAAAGTTAATTTATATGCCGTTGCATGGATATATATGCACGATGAACAAAAATGAAATGAACATTAGTTAATTTGCATATGCATGGTTTGAGTGATCTCGGTCACTCACGGCCCTGAAGGGATTTGTAGTCGGCGACGCAGATGTCCTGGAGCATGTCGGGGTCGCCGGCGAGCAATGGTGCGGCGAGCGCCAGGAGGACAGCGCAGGCGGCGAGGAGGACAGTGGGGAGCTTGGCCATGATTAGTTGGTTTGGTTATTGGAGCTAAGCTAGTTTAGCTGCGTGAGCTAGCTGTAGGTAGTTAAGCTTAAGAAGCTTTTGTGGTCTGATGAAAAGAGGAGTGTGGGGGCGGTTGTATTTATAGATGGAGTAGCTTTAGCTTAATAGTAATTAATAGAGACGTGCGTAATCCATGGATCGATTGGTCATGCGACCAATTTACCAATTAAGTGTAAGAAGAGGAGATCTCAACTTCGACGGGTGGTAGGGAGAGTGAATAGCGTTTCTTCTCACGTTAAGTATCAATTGAAATGGTCATGCTTGTTTATTTGTTTATATGCAAACTAGCACGCATGCATATTGCCGCCTATTTAATTATTCCAATCGCATGCCCCTTTCTTGTTTATTACTTATACGCTATATTGTGTGCACGTACGTGCATATATATTCATGTGCAGATATTCGCGTAAACGCAAGACAACTGAGGTTGACGCACGCACCTAGTAGATCAATGAAACCAAAGAAAAACACCGACAAACAAGACCACACATATATGTTGAGCTAAGCTTTCGTTAGAAAATACTCCTACGTGCGATCGATCGTGTTGTACTACCTTGTAAAAGCAGTGCTATACACTACATATTTGGGGGGCTCCAATTCGGAGCGGCTCAAGTGCTGTGACCCCTGCACATAACTATGTGCAGGAGTGTCCACATGGCGACACGCGTCCTTAAAAAATAAAAAAATACTTTAAAAATCTAAAAAATTGCAAAAAGTATTTTTTAAATAAATTTATTAAAAAATAATTTTTCAAGTACTTAAAAAAATACTTTTTAAATATCCAAAAATATTTTTAAAGTTTTTTAAAGTATTTTTAGATTTTAAAAAATATTTTTAATTTTTAGGGGACACGTGTCGCCATATGAGCACCCCTGCCCATAGCTATGTGCGGGGGTCACAGCACCTGAGCCGCTCCCGCTCCAATTTGCATGGTTGGTCGGTCGTACTAACTCCTAAATGTATAGTGCATCAGAGCAACTCCAGCAGGGCCCTTACTTGAGCCCTCAAACCTCATATTTGAGGGCTTGAGGCAAAAATGTAGGTCCAGCAGGGCCCCTACTAGAGCCCTCAAATTTGAGGGGCTCCTCAAATCCCCCCTTCAGCCCTCATTTCCAGGGACCCTCCTCTGAGCCCTCATCATACCGTTTTTTGGTTTTTTTCGGCGTCGCTGAAGCTTCACCCCCGCGCCCCCCTCACCCCCCAAAATCCCCCGCCGCTGGTTCGCTCGGCCAAAATCCCCCGCCGCCGCCCGTGAAATTTCCCCGCCTCCGCCCGTGAAATTCCCCCGCCTCCGCCGCTTCAACTCCCAGCTCCCAGATCAGCCAGGCCCCCGCCCGCCGCGACCCCTACGACGACCTCCTCCACCGCCACGAAAACCCAACCCCACTGCCGCTTTCCGATCAGTCCCGTGATCCCATCCAGCTTCCAAAGCCGCGACCTTTGATGCCAATTGCGGTGGCCGGTATGGATTCGGGCGCCAACTCTGTCGGCGAATCGGTCGCCGAGTCGCCGGCGCTGGCTTCCCCGCCGAGCCATCAGGCCGTCGGGGTCAGCAAAGGCCGTGGTCTCCGCCGGTGGCGCCGTATCCCCCGCGAGCACCACAACGAGGGCTCCCCCGCCGGCCCCGTTGCCGCCGCCGGCGCTGATGAGGACTTGGCGCAGCTCCACAAGCGCCGTCTCCCTCTCGCCGCCGACGGACCTAAGGGGAAGCAAGACACGGCCGCAGAGGAGGAGAGCCCGGTCGCATCCGTCGAGTCCAGCTTCGCGCCACCGGAGGCGTTCCCGTCGCCGGATCCGACTAAGCTGGACCCGGATCTTGGCTTCCTGATCGCCTCCGCCGGCTTCTCGGTGGGCGCCGGCGGCGCCGACTCGGACAACAGCGACGACCGAGCCAGCAAGTCCTCCACCGCGCTCCCGCGCCACGACTTCTCGCTCGGTGGCTTCGGCCGCGAGCGCGACAGGGCGCGATCCCGCGCCCCAGGCGCTGCTGCTCAAGCGCGGCTCACGCGCGCCAATCAAGTGCTGGCATCAGCAGCAATGGCGTTCACAAGTTTCTGTACACTGATGGCGAGAACAGTGGCGAGGAACCTCCAAATGAGGAGGTGCGGTCTGTAGCAGGAGGTTTCTATAAGGAAAATGGGAGTGTAGTAGGGAGTTTGGTAATGGGGAACGGTGATTCCGACGACAATGATCATGTCTTTGAGGAGGGGAGTGCATGTCGGCAAGGGTGAGAATGGAGGGATTCATTCAGGTCTTGATTCGTATGTCGAGTCGATTGCATTGCTTCAGTCAGCACAAGAAGCACTTGAGAATGGTATTATTGAATTCCCCTTTATTTTAGCTTAATTGCATGAACACAATAGTACTCCAAGATCGTTCCATTTGATGGTAATGGCATGTTACTAAAATTCTGATAAGATTAAGATAAAATTATTACTTGTTCGTTTGCTATTTGCTTAATGGAAGATCTAATAATCATAATTGTTCATTAGTATTTGTTTGACATGAATTCAGCATTTTGTATTTTCTACTTGCTAGCTTATATTCGGAACAAATTTAAATTTAAATAAGAATATTTGTATTTGAATTCATAAATTTAAATATTGTCTCTAATTGAGAAATCATAAATATTTTATTCTGTATTGTGCTTTTGTCCCATACATATGCATAAATGTTGAAGAAATAGTGGGAATTGAGAAGTAGGGCTCCTGCTGGAGTTGCAGTCCAAAAAACAGGGCCCTCAAAAGTAGGGGGAGCCCTCAAATGAAAAGTAGGGGCCCTGTTTTGAGGGCTACTGCTGGAGTTGCTCTCATGTAGCCTTCTTTAGAAGCTACCATATATAACCAAATTAATACTTGTAGCTAGCCGGCCTTGTACTGGTCACAAAAAGAAGTTGCTTTGAACATTGGCATAATCAATAAAAACCACTCATTTCTATTGTACTATATTTATATAGCATAATAAAATTATAGTATTATTAAAGCAATTTACGAGATAAATCTATACAAATTATTTTCATATGTATAGTCAATATTCGAAAAGATATTAAAAACCAAAATTTATAATAACTGGTTGCATATATACAACCAAAAGACTTCCGTTTACGATGGAAGTGAGTACTATATATTATTATCTAACCATAACAATACTATTTTTGGTTCGGTTTAATTAGTCTCCTTTTGAATTTTGTTATTATGTCTTTGTTGGTTTGTATTCAACTTTCGGATCACTTGCTACTAAGTTGTTACACGTTTGACATATGATCATGCAATGGTTAATATGTACTGGAGGCCCGAAGTGCAGTGGCTTTCAAAGGTTACTAGAAAAGGAAGCGCGCTTCGCGGCGCCCTACATCGTTGTTGAAGTGAGATCATAAAACAATAGTACGTGAGGTCATAAATGACTACGTGGTCATAGCTTCGACCGTGTATTCGTAAATTCGACCGCGTGGTCGGGAGTTCGACTGCATGGTCGTAGCTTGGCAGTGAGTGGTCGTAAACAGGTTTGGGTAGCAAACAAGTCCTCAAAGAAAAATTCAAATGAACTCTAAAATTTATGATCTCGGTTCCATTGGTTAGATTTTAATTTTAGATGAATTTAGAAGTTTGTTTCACTCAATTCAGAGTTAAAATGACTTAGTTATGACCATGTGAACTTCTCTATTTGAATAAATTCAAGAAATGGCGAAGAATCTGACAGGCGGGACCCATAGCCGATTGTCGGGACGACTACGTGGTCGTATATCCGTTCGACCGCACGGTCATAAACGACTACGTGGTCATAGCTTCGACCGTGTGGTCGTAAATTCGACCGCGTGGTCGGGAGTTCGACTGCATGGTCGTAGCTTGGCAGTGAGTGGTCGTAAACAGGTTTGGGTGGCAAACAAATCCTCAAAGAAAAATTCAAATGAACTCTAAAATTCATGATCTCGGTTCCATTGGTTAGATTTTGATTTTAGATGAATTTAGAAGTTTGTTTCACTCAATTCAGAGTTAAAATGACTTAGTCGTAACTGACTATAGATAACGTAGTCGTCTTCGACTTCAACAGGCTGATTGTCTGCGACTTCTCCCAGCACTTTTCTAGCCTCTTACGAGTGCTTCCGACCGATCACGACTGCTTGCGACCGCTTCCCGCTGCAGTTCGACCACTTTGTCGCTCGTTCGATCGCTCCCATCGCTTTCCTTCGTGGTCGTAAATGTTGAAAATAATCTTGTTTTAGAAGTAACTACACATGATTGACTACTAAATATAGATCATTTCATAAAGGTAAAACCCAGCCCTGGTGAGGTGATAGCTGAAGTAATGTGCTAAAAAAGTATCTTTGTCATGTATGGTCTAACCTACACATGGTTGTCAACTAATTATAGATTATTCCATAAAGCTCAAAAAAACAAAAAATAGCCATGAATGTAAAGCTCACCTCACATACGAACATTCCTCACACAGTCCCACGGTAGAAAGCGCCCTGATAGGGTGACAAACATGGGCATAAATGAATCTGGTACCTTTCTTTTCTCTCGGTGTGCAACATCAACAAATCAACAAAACTGGCGCAGAAGTCGCTAGCATCATATTAATCCCACCACTGAATTAGCCAAGCAAAAAAAAAAAACAAAGTGCAGTAAGCATTTATTTCCCATGACTAAAAGACCTATTCTACAATATAAGGCAAAATAGATTTCCAGAGCAAGATCCAAAGGTATAGGTCACAAAATAAATATTCCAGAGCAGACAAATCAGTACAATGTCACAGGGGAATAGACCAAATATTTTGGCGCTCAATGCTTCGGCGCCCATATCGCTCACTGGCTGTGTACCAAAAACCATGTAAACTTGAGAAACAAAGCAATGTAACCCCATCTAGAAAAGAAGATGATGACCTCTCACCTTGTAATGGGCACTATTAATGCAGTCCAATCAATATCTATTGGCTTGTCAAGCAAAACCCCATGGGTATTTGCTTCATATAACAATGAAACCAGGCACATAGGAATTCATGATCATACAACAGAATATGTATAACAAACTGCTAGGGAAAAAAACATAAGCGAGGGCATCTAACAAAAGATAACATGCAAGAGGGCAGGAGGCACAAACCTTATGGACAACTCCCAGAAGCTGTAGAGCAAAATAAAAAAACAGAGAAATCAGGTACCAAGTACATGCCAGTACAGCAAGATAACAGCAGCACTTAGCAGCTATTCACAGACTACGAAACTAATATCACGAGAAAACAACAGGATAGTGTTACGAAGGAATGTAAGACTTAGGATCTGTGACCTAGGTAACCAAAAAAATCCATGCCATAGCGTATACAGAGAGCACCAGCTTCTCATCATTAATATTCATAGGAACACACCCCCCCTAAAACAGTGAGAAAATCTGATTAGGAATCTAGCAATCAAAAGAGGGAGCGGCGGAGAGTCGGAGAGATGGCTGAGGTGATCCCTTACATGGCTGTGTAGGGGGCGATGGAACCCAAGGTTGCTTACGTAGGACTTGTTGCTGCCACTGGACCCTTGCCCTTCTTCGGCTTGCTCATGCAAGTGCATCAGGAACATGGCATGCAAAAAGCCCATAAAAGGGGCATCTCTAGCAGGTAGGCTGAAGCTGAAACTGTACATAGGATTCCTTCATGAATCCTGAGGGAAAAAAAGAAATGACGGTATCAATAATAAAGAGCTGTACATTGTTCAGTTTCTTGCAGTATGATTCAGTACAAATGGAATGTATGTATTGTCCGTATCCCAAAAACACATAAGCAGAAATGGGAATTTGCGCATGTATCAGAAAATCTACACAATGGCATCTTAGTCAGAGGTAACGGTGCTTTAGGCATCTTAGAATAACCTACATACCATCAACTTCTACATTGGAATGCTACATGTATTAGATAGGGTATTAACCATTGGGTATTCTCAGGTGCAAGATTAGGTAAATATAACAAACAAATTTCCACCTGAATGGTAAAATTAATAGACCAACCACGTAAATGTTGGAATCGGTATAAACAGGTCAATGTTGTGTAAAAAGCTTTGATAGAGATTAGGCAGAACACATCAATGTTTCAGATACGTAGATGCCATCTTAAGAAAACAAAGAAATCTAGAAGAAACAGGATCGGCACCCACGTATATCATTCTGAGGTAAAGCCATATTTCTCCTGTTGGGTACTTTTAGTCTAGACCTCCCTACAAAATTTGTAAATAACTACTATGAATGATCAACAAATTGTACAGGCATATCTGGAAGCAATAATAGTTGAGGAACAAATGCTCCTGCATAAGTGACCGTGGAGCAGTAAGAACCGAATTGCCATTGAAATATTCATACATTGGACAAGCAAATTTTAGGATGACTATTTAGCAGACCATGATTTTAGTACACATAAGAAATCGATCCCCAAAAAGAGATCTATTTGGACATAGCAGAACTATTATTTACACACGCTCCGGCATCCCATACTGTAGACTGTTCCGTTTTCTGATGCCACCAGCACACAATTTTCTCTCAGGGGCTCTCGCAAGAACACGAAGGCAAGAGAGAGGGAGAGAGAGAGAGAGCACGCAAGGAGCCAGCGGGTGGGTGCGACAGTGGGTAGAGCGGTGGCGAGGTCAAAGGGGAGGAGACAGGGGCACGGATGAGGGGACGGGCGAAGGCAAGCCGCTAAGGCGGCGGGCTGCTGCGAGGGGGGATGGGGGATGGCTAGGGCATGGTCTGTGTGACGGCAAGGATCTGCAAGAAGAAATGCCAAACTGGAGAACAGTAGATCTGAGGAGGATAAGGAGAAGGAACGGGTGTTACCTGCGGGAGAGGAGGCGAGGACGGCGGATCGCAGGGCTGGCGGGGCAGGAGGCGAGGACGGCGGCGGGCCGTCGGCCAGCCTCTCGTCGAGGTGCTGCGCGAACCCGGCGGGGGGAGGAGTGATGCGCCAGCAGGCGGGGGGGGGGGGGGGAGATATCGGGAGGGAGCGCCGGGGTGGGCGGCGGCGGGGAATCTGGGGAGGGGGAGAGGGCGGCGGGGGGAGGAGGGGTAGGAGAGGGGGCGGTGGCGGGGGATCTGGGGGAGGGGGGAGGGGGTGGCGGGGGCGGATTTGGGGAGGGGGCGGCAGGGGAGGAGGGGGAGGCGGAATGGGGGACGGTCGCCTGCGCACGCGCGAGACCGCGAGAGAGAGGAAGGCGGGTTCGGGCGGGCGCCAGCGCGAGAGGGAGCAGGTCGCCAGCGGGAGACTCACCACGCGTCGGCACCCGCGGGTATCCACACCGCCCAAAACTCTGTGAGAGCAGCAAAGGGCAGCTCTCTTTAAGTTCTCCGATACGCATACGTAGTAAGACCAGTTAGTCTGCTGTGGCATCTAGTTAGTAATTAACACAAAAATTTGGTAATTCCAGTAAACCTTTATTGTTTTGGCTCTAAAAAGATACTTTCAACTAATCATTTTTTGCGAGGGAGCTAATGACTATATCCAACATTCCAAAAATACACTTGTTTTTAAAAAATAAAACCGGCCACCAAAATCGGAAAGCTTATGGACGAGATGGAAAATTGGCCTTTAAAGTGTCGACACACATATGCCTAAAGAGATATTTTTAGCACTGTATTAAGGATAAGGAAAATGATTTTCCCACATTAATTATGATATAACGTAACTTTGAATCTCTGACAGCGGCTCATGGTATGTAATATAATGCCTCTCATCATACTAAGTAGCCCATGCTCGATCATCTCCCATCAAGTTAATTATAACTATCTAATCTAATTCTACTCTTGTTTTAGTTATAAGCGTATAGCTCTATATTAGGGTTAGGAGTCTAGCTTGAGCATAGATTTAGGGCTGGGTGAAACTTCAGATTTAGAGCCTCGATTTTGCATCTAGACAGGGCTGGCTAGCTTAGGACCAGCCTGAGCCCAACCTGTGTAGCCCGGATAAATGAACTACCCAATGGGCCTAAGAAAGACGACCTGAAAATAAACTAAGCCTGACATCAACCACTACCGGAAAGCTGCTATATGCCGAGTGTCTCGAATTTTACCGAGTGCAATCTATCGGGCACTAGGTAAACAACCTCTTTGCCGAGTGCCTTCACTGGGACACTCGGCGAAAATAAAACACTCGGCAAAAATTTCTTTGCCGAGTGCTGCGGATTAGACACTCGGCAAAAGAAGCTCTTTGCCGAGTGCTAACAAGAAAACACTCGGCAAAAATAAAACACTCGGCACCAACCGCCGTCCGTTAGATGTCAGCCGCCGCCGTTAGAACTTTGCCGAGTGTTTGGAGCTGACACTCGGCAAAAAGCTCTTTGCCGAGTGTTTTGCTTGCGGCACTCGGCAAAGAAATAAAATCTTTTCCTTTCCTACCCTTCAAACTTTTTCTACTCTCCACATACAACATATGGTACTCCATGTTAAAATCAGGTATATTTTTGTATTTGTTTGCTATAATTAATTAATTAATTGCATTTCAAGCAATTTTGTGAATCAAGTCAAATTTGAACTACAAGTGATTCAAATAATAGGAAAAAATGAGTAGAAAAATGATATTCATGTTATTCATCCTGGTTTGAGGCCTTACCTGTGAAATGAAAAGGAATTTCGAACATTTTGTTCAGGAAACACGACCACGAACGTGTGGCCGAATGGTTTTTAACTTTTAAAAAAAGCAAACGAAGTCTGAAAATCATGAGATTTGTCAAGATGTCATGATATCATACGTGGATGCTGTGGTAAAAAATTGAGAAGATTTCGCATAAGTTGTCACGTACGATGCTTACAAACCGAAGCATTTCTGAAGAAGAAGCGTAGAGTTGAGAAGGATCCGGTAAGATTTGGAGTCAAAGTGACAGTCGAATTGTGGTTTGACTACAAAACTTTTTGTATAGGCAATAGACAACAGAGATTGTTTCATGTGAAATTTGGGTAATTTCTCGAATCCGTTTGATAATTTTAATTTTTAAACTGCAATTATAGAATTTTAATTGATATAAATTGAATTTGAGCTATAACTGCATGAAATAATGGTCTAATATTCGTAGAAGCATCGAATATGCATTGTTGAGTGAATTTGACAAGGCATTTTCAAAGTACATTCGAACAAATTTGTAAAACACGTTATGGAAAAGAAAGAGAGGAAAGGAAGTTTTATTTAAAAAAAATCTTTGCCGAGTGCCTTGTGGGCGACACTCGGCAAAGGAGGAGCTGTGCCGAGTGCTTTGTGGGCGAGTGGGCGACACTCGGCAAAGGAGGAGCTGTGCCGAGTGCTTTGTGGGCGACACTCGGCAAAGGAGGAGCTTTGCCGAGTGCCCGATCGGTGGCACTCGGCAAAGAGGAGGGCTTTGCCGAGTGCCCGATCGGGGCACTCGGCAAACATTACAAACAAAACGTTAATTTCCCCGTGGCCGCGCTCACACACGCAACAACACGCCCGCGCGCACGCCGCCGCGCCCGCGCCCGCCCGCCGTCGCCCCCGCGCGCCCCGCACGCCCTGCCCCCACGAGCCCCGCACGCCCGCCGCCGCCCCGCCCCCCCGCACGCCCGCCGCCGCGCCCGCGTCCGCCCGGTTCGACTGCCGCGGCCGCCCGACGCCTCCCCCGACTGCCCCCGCCCCCGCGGCCGCCCGCCGCCTGACGCCTCCCCCGCGGCCGCCCGCCGCCTCTCCCGACTGCCCCCACCCCCGCGGCCGCCCGCCGCCTCCCCCGACTGCCCCCGCCCCCGCGGCCGCCCGCCGCCCGAACTAAGTCTGAAAATATTGTCTCATGTTCCCTTTCTTGTATATGCTATATGTGCTCCTTAAGATCTCAGCATGACTCTCCCTCATTTTAGTCCATGGATTAATGTGCTTAAGTCTGGGATTGAGTGTTTATTGTTCTAGTAATTTATGCTTACCATGTGCCCTTTGTTGCTCGAATTACTTGTGGACTACCTTGCATGTTCCTGGTAGTTAGGGGATGATTTACTGGTGATCGACATTATGCATTGCTACTAGTTAGTCGTCGAAGTTCTAGCAATTTTATTCTCTGCATGTTATCCATCCTCCTTGTATTTACTGTGGTGAGGTTGTCCTTCCCTTGTATGTTGTGGATTTAATCATGAGCTTAGGTCTAATTTATCTAATTTTTACTGCCATTAGCAATTTATTTATGCCATGTGCTAGCCATTGTCCCCTCCTTTTATACTCCCTTGTCCCCTTCTCTCCTCTCTATTGCTCCTTACTGTTGTCGATCCCCTATTAGCCTAGAGCTTGGTAGTAGTGAGCTGTCATGCTCACATTGGCTAGGTGAAGCATGGATATACACTATACTAAATATATGAGTGCGCATACTCTTCTATATTCTCTAACCCGAACATTGTGGTAGTGTCGCAGCATATATTGTCCATGAAAGTCATCCAAAGGTATTCAGATTGACATTAGTTCAACAAAAGCATACCTGTACAAATAATTGACCATGGTACCTTCACTTTGTTGAATGCCATTCTCTGATTGGTCGGCCCAGTTTATTCTCTGGTTAGGCGTAACCTAGTTAGGCGTCTCCCGTTCGAAAGAGATACGGTTGGAAATATGCAGATCTTTGCATATCTATAACCGTATCTGTTTCGAATTGTCCACGTTTTTTGGACAGCCCGAGGATGCGTAGATGGGGTTAGTTTCCATGGTCTACTCCGATCCGTGACAGAGTTTCGGCAGCATCTCCCTGTTGTTCTCCGGATACACAATCTCCCTGCCAGGACGTGTATTTGGAGAACAGCGGGGAGGTGCTGCCGAAATTCTGTCTCGGATAGGAGCAGAGCATGGAAACTAACCTCATCTACGCATCCTCGGGTGGGATTAGGACCTATCTTCACCTATTAGATAGGAGAAAGATCGTGTAGATGCATTTGATTCTTATATTACTCCCTGATATGTTAGAGGATGGATGACCGTGAGTGGATGTACACGGGCCGCTCAAGTCAGGGTTCGTTGTCCGATGAATGGATTGAGAAGACCGATGCTTTCTTGGAACTAGCATTTGCCAAGGTTAAAGGAGCGCGTGCCACTTGGTGTCCCTGCAGCAGATGTGCAAACACGCGTCGACAAACAAAGGAGGTCATGAGTAAACATCTTTGCAAGTTTGGATTTACGGCAGACTATACCCGGTGGATCTACCACGGTGAATCCGATCGTATGAGAGAGGAGGTCGTGAGACCACGCGTCGAGGATTATGATGCTGATGGCGGGGTAGGAGACATGTTAAATGACTATCATGAAGCACACTTCGCTGAAGGACGTAGGGAGGAGGAGCCAGAGGCAACCGCAAAGGCGTATTACGACATGTTGTCTGCGGCACAGAAACCCCTTCACGGCCAGACGAAGGTTTCTCAACTGGATGGCATTGGACGCGTAATGGCCTTGAAGTCCCACTTTAGCGTGAGTCGAGACGCCTTCGATGCTATGTTGACAGTTTTTGGCAGCATGCTTCCGGAGGGTCACATTCTGCCAAAGAGCATGTACGAGTAAAAGAAACTCCTTCGTGCACTTAAGATGCCATATGAGCAGATACATGCTTGTCCGAAGGGGTGCATCCTATTTAGGAAAGAACACGCGGAAGCAAAGTACTGTGCAAAGTGTGGATCCTCTAGGTTCCTGGAGGTAGACTCTGGTGATGGTCAGAAGAGGCAGCTTGCGATCCCCGTGAAAATCCTACGGTACCTTCCGTTCATACCGAGGATCCAACGGCTATACATGACCAAGGAAACCGCGAAACAAATGACATGGCACAAAAATGGACGTCGATACAATCCTGAGAAGCTGGTACATCCATCCGATGGTGAAGCATGGACCCACTTTGATGTGATTCATCGTGAGAAAGCTTTAGAGGCTCGTAATGTACGTGTTGCGCTGGCAACAGATGGGTTCAATCCTTATGGAATGATGGCCGCCTGTAAGATCGAGGAGGCCGACTAGAGGGGGGGTGAATAGGCGGTTTAAAAATTCTCTACAAATTAATACTAATCAATTCAAGAGCTTTCCTATTTGCCTAAACCAAGTATATAATGCGGAAGCGAAATTCAATTTGGTTTAGCTCAAATAGCGCCTAAGTCAAGTAAGAACGCCTAAGTGCACTAATAATTCTAACCTATGTCAAAGTTTACAATTCTAGATATACAAGCAATCAATTTAATTCTATGAATGTAAATTGCTTGAATATAAATAGAGCACAAGAAAACAAACCACAAATAACACAATCACTTTTTACCGTGGTGTTCGGAGACTTGCCGGTCTCCCCTAGTCCACGTTGAGGTTAGCCCGAACGAATCGGACTGGCTCCACGAATTAAGCCGAAACACCTCCAATCCACTAGTGGTAGCTCTTTCCCGCTCCGGGTAGGTGAGCTCCGACCTTCACAAATTCGCCGGGTCTTCTCACAACCTTCTTGAGAAGATCACCGCGCACGACGCCTCCAACACCGTCTAGGAGTCGGCAAACTCCAAGAGTAACAAGCCAAGTCCCTCACTTGACTCTCACCACGTGCAACGAATGCACAAGCTCAATTGGACACAAAGTCCACCTCTAGATGCAACACATGCACTCTAGATCACCTCTCCTCTCTCACAAAGTGCAACACATGCACAATTGAGTGGAGAGCCTCACTCTAGCTCAAGAACAATGAAATGAGTCAAGCAACAACATCTCCAACCGGCCACAAGGGGGTATTTATACCCCACACACAAAAACTAGCCGTTGGAGCAAAGAGAGGCTGAAATCAGCCTGAGGGCCGGTACTACCGCAGTTAAAACGGCCGGAACTACCGCCCTCCCAACGGTCACAAAAAAACTAGCCGTTGGAGCCAAATCCGGAACTACCGGAGTACAAATCACGGAACTACCGGTTTTTTCGAGGCTAAGTCATTCAAAAAATCGCTCTCTGGAAAAAACATTCCGCTCGGAATCCGGAACTACCGGAAAAATCGGAACTACCGCAGTACAAATCGCGGTACTTCCGCAAAATCCGGAACTACCGCAGTACAAATCGCGGTACTTCCGTTTTCCGGTTTTTCAGCACAGACGACACTCGGAAAAACGGTCATAACTTTTGACTCCGATGTCGGAATTAAGTGATCTTGGACTCTATGGAAAGCTTATTCAGAGGGCTACACAACCCACCTATTTACATGATCTCAAACACATTAGATCAATACAGAAATCACAAGACATCCAAAGAGTCACAAGGAGTAGGTACATGAACTTCTCACATTTGCAAAACACATTCGCAAACCTAAGTCACATACCACAAGGATCACAACATGATTTCCAACACGTTGCAAAATATATTTGCACACTTTTGAAATCATGACGCAAAGATCAAATATGAGCTACAACTATTTGCAAAGCATATTCGCAAATATAAGCTTCATACACAAGGAATGGAAACATGGACTTCGAGCACTTGCAAAATACATTTGCAATGCATAGTCCCATGTTATTAGAGTTCAATACATGAGCTTCGACCATTTGCAAAACACATTCGCAAATGCAAGCATCATGTCAAGATGAGCTAGAGCAAGTGAGGTTTGAGCTATCAACACATGATGAGACTCAAACTAGTAGACATGACCCCTCTTAATAGTACGGCAACCTACACTAGCAATCCGGTCTTCCAACCAAACACCAAGACCGGTAAAAGACTAGGAACACATCCTTAGCCCTAGCTAGTCATACCTTTGCCTTAGGTCATCGTCTCGATATGCATCAACTCATGATGCACCCTTTCATCAACTCCATCAACACATGATGGTCTTCCTTGACTTGATGATCAACACATGATCACCTTCTCATGCATCAACTCATGATGCGTCTTCTTCTTTGATGGCCTTCAACACATGAATCCATCTTCTTCCCGATCTTGACTTGATGACCTTCAACACATGAAGTCATCCCAAGTCGTTCTCATTTTTGGAACCTAACATCTGCATCCAACTCATGGAAACCGTTAGTCCACAAAACAATTGTCATCGATTACCAAACTTCACAATTTTGGTAATTCATGACAATCTCAACAAATAATGAGGTATGAAATTGATTTGCGAGTATACAACTTGTACACAACAAATGTATACTCTAAGATAAGCTTTAAACAAAGCTTACTTATCCGGTTGTCAAAAATCGTTCATCCATTAACACATGATGGAGAAGCTAGATGACAACCCGATTACTCATGAGTATATATGAACTACACAAGTTATATATATACTCAAGAATGTATTTCAAAGTAAAGATCCCAAATATGCATATTGAAAGAAGCATGGATCAATACTTGTGAAACTCCAAAATATATAGAGAGCTCCCCCTAAATGTGTGCATACAAGTGTATATAGTGAAGACATATGCACATATTCATTTTAGACTAATTGAGGATTTCAATCTATATTTTGGATCTAAGGAATGCATTTGTAAATGAGAAAGCGATTTCGAATGCATACCTCTTTGATTTCACCTTTTCATCCAAATGAGACTAACCAAAGATAAACTCAAATAGACATGTTAGTCTCATAAATTCATTTATCATTTTCACCAAAACATTATAAAGTATATGTCATTAATATCATAATGTCATAATGGCATTTGTTATTAACACCAAAACCAACTCAAATGGAGCTTGATCTTTCACCGCCCCATACACTTGTTGGCCCGTGTTCGTTATCCCCCTCAATCTCCCCCCCCCCGGCGTCCTCTTCCAACGACAGAACATATTCTTGTCGTTGATAATTCCTGAACACCCGGGGAATAATATGGGTGTGTTCATGGAGCCTGTGATTGATGAATTGGTCCGTGCTTGGGAGGAAGGGGTATGGACATACGACCGAGCTACAAAGAGAAACTTCAAAATGCATGTTTGGTACCACTACTCCCTGCATGACTTCCTGGCGTATGGGATATTCTGCGGCTGGTGTGTTCACGGGAAGTTCCCATGCCCAGTATGCAAGGCAGCTCTGAAGTTCATTTGGTTGCTGAAGGGTGGCAAGTATTCTTCGTTCGACAAACATCGACAATTCCTCCCTCTTGACCATGCATTCAGACGAGACATCAAGAACTTTACGAAAGGTGTCGTAGTTATAGACCCTGGACCGCAGATGATGACCGGTGCCGCGGTTCGTGCTCAGATAGATGCTCTCGAGGTCAATCAAGAAGAAGGTGGTTTTGTGGGATATGGTGAGCAACATGCATGGACTCATAAGTCGGGCTTGTTGAGGCTCCCCTATTTTGATGACCTTCTTCTTCCACATAACATTGATGTAATGCACACTGAAAAGAATGTCGCCGAGGCACTTTGGGCAACAATCATGGACATTCCTAGGGATGGCAATTGTACCTGTTTACCCGTGTACCCGTGGGTAAATACCCTAATGGAGTCGGGTATGGGATAGATTTTTTACCCACGGGTAGGAAAATGGGGGGAAAAACTCTGCCCATCGGGTAAACGGGTACGGGTAAGGGTTAGCTCTACCCGTACCCGTCTCGCCCGTTTACCCGTGAAATGGACTGACAAGTGGGCCATCTTGAAACAGTAAACCCTAAGTCCTCCTAACATCCACCGGTCCAAATCCAAATCTCGGGCGGCGGTGGTCCAGTCCCTCTCGGCTAAGCGCCTCGCCCCCTCCGAAACCTCCCAGACTCCCAGCCGAAACCTCTCCTCGCCGACACAGCTCTTCCGCCCCTCGCCGACACACCAAATCGCCGCCCCTCGCCGCTCCTTGCCGCCCCTCGGCGCCCCTCGTTCCGCCGCTCCTTCACCGACCAGATCGCCGCCGCCCGCACAGAACTCTCCGCCCTCGGCCCCCCTCTAGATCCGCGCCCTCTCCAGCCTCCGCCCTCCAAATTCGCCCCAAACACCAGCCGAGCCGACACCGAGAGGGCGGAGTAAAACCACCGATCGATTCCGCCGCCGCCATCTTCAATTTTTGAGGGAGCCAGCTCTCCCGTGCGCCTCCCCTCCCTCCTGCGATTCGCCGCTTTCCCCCACGAGCGCCTACTTCGAGACGAGTCACGCCTAGGGTTCCGCCGCCGCAGGAGGGGAGGACACACGGTGCACCAGCAGATCTGGCCTCCTGGGCTGCAGATCTAGCGGCCGGGCTGCCAGACTGGGGAGGCGTGGCGGCGGGCCGGCAAGGAGCGGAGGCAGCCAGGCCGGGGAGGGGTGAAGCCAGGTGGAGCTGCGGAGGAGCGGGGGGATGCTTGGCGGTCGCCGGCTGGTTGCGGAGGCGGGGAGCAGTGGAGATGGCCAGATGACCGCCGCCGCCCCCACCTGCCGAGACTCTGGATCCAGCCGCCGCCCTACCGCCACCGTCCTCCAGAGTCCAGATCCAGCCAATGTGAGATTTACCTTCATCCCAAATTTATCTTAATAGCATAAATATGCTTGCAGTACATTGCACGGCTTAATGCTAAAAACATCAAGAACTTCCTCTATGCCCTAAACAAGAAGCAGATACTGAAAAATAGATTTACCAGTAAGATTGTTTACGATGTATTGAAAATTCTTTAATCTCTAATTATTCATTTGTACCATGTCGCTTCTTGAAGGATGTATGCTGGTGAAGATAGTATCATAAGGGTTAAATTGAATTTCAAATATCTATACTTTGCATATTCATATCTAACATTATGTACTTAACCTACCATCTTCCTGAGCTTTTCCAGACCTTCCCACATTCTGTAAGAATAAATTGATGGTGTTACACTATTAGTAATAGATATATGGTCAACTTTCAACTCTTGGACTGAAACATCTTTCCGAGTTGTTATTGTGATGAAATACAGTGTAGGTTTGCTCAAAATATGTGTTCTGAATGGACGATTTTTGACATCTGTGTTTATTGTATCATTGGTTTATTGTATCTGTGTTCGCGGGTAAACGGGTATGCCCGTGGGCGACGGGTACCCGCGGGCGACGGGTATGGGCGCGGTTTTTTACCGGTGGGCGGGTACGGGTATGCCCGTGGGCGACAATTGGGGTCGCGGGTACGGGTATGGGCAAGCACTACCCGTACCTGCCGCGCCCGATTGCCATCCCTAGACATTCCTGATAAGACAAAGGACAACATTAAGGCTAGAGTGGATCTGGCAACGTTGTGCGATAGACCAAAGCAAGAAATGAAGCCTCCTAGAGGCGGCAGGACATGGAGAAAGCCTAAGGCCGAATTCGTCTTGACCAGGCCCCAAAGGAGGGAAGTACTAGAATGGTTCCAAACGTTAATGTTCCCTGATGGGTATGCAGCGAATCTGAGGAGGGGAGTGAACTTATCTACTATGCGAATCAATGGGCTCAAGAGTCATGACTACCACATATGGCTTGAGCGGCTTCTTCCGGTGATGGTTCGAGGCTATGTCCCTGAGCATGTCTGGCTAGTGCTGGCAGAGTTGAGCAATTTCTTCCGCCAACTTTGTGCCAAGGAGATATCTCGGACCGTGATTGCAGACTTGGAAAGAATGGCACCTGTGTTGCTCTGTAAGTTGGAGAAGATCTTTCCACCCGGCTTCTTCAATCCGATGCAACATCTGATTTTGCACTTCCCGTATGAGGCACGAATGGGGGGGCCCGTGTAGGGCCGTTGGTGCTATCCAATTGAGAGATGTCTAAAGGTTCATCGAACTAAATGTAAAAATAAATGCAAAATTGAGGCTTCCGTTGCAGAGGCATTCATTTTGGAGGAGGTGTCAAACTTCACAACAACATACTATGCTAACAACCTTCCTAGCGTGCACAATCCACCCCCTCGTTACAATGCTGGCGAAAATGAATCGAACCTCAACATTTTCCGAGGGCAACTCGGAAGTGCAAGTGATGCGACCCCCAAGACCTTGAAACATGAAGAGTGGCGCACTATCATGCTATATGTGTTGAACAACCTTTCCGAAGTGGAGCCGTACATGCGGTAAGTTGTCAACAAACTTGTTCTCGAGTAGTCACTATTCTGCATCCAACCCCCTTGTTTCTCGTTGGTGCAGGGAATTTCATCATCAATTCTGGCGTGAATCAAGGGAACCTACCCTGCAGGAAGCTGACACCCTTCTTAGACAGGGTGCGGGAAATGGAATGCCCGATTTCATTTCTTGGTTCAAACAGAAGGTATTGTCCAATTTAGCTCGTACTTAGTTTGACATTACAAGTTGCTCGTACGGGCGAATAATATAACGAACTATCCTGCTTGAGCTTGCAGGGCCAAACCGATGCGTCTATGAGTGCCGAGTTGAGACAGGTTGCCGATGGCTGTGCCTATAGGGTAAGCTCATTTACCGGTTATGACGTGAATGGATATCGCTTTCACACAACAAGACATGAGCAGAGTCGGCCCAATCGAAGAACCACAAATACCAGAGTTTTTACGCCTGGCCTTGATGGGGTCGAGTATTATGGAAGAATTGAAGAAATATACGAACTCACGTTTCATGGTTGCAAACCTCTTAATCCTGTCATATTCAAATGCCATTGGTTTGATCCTGAAGTAACGAGACGGACCCCTAATCTTGGGCTAGTCGAAATTCGACAGTCATCCGTCTTACCAGGAGACGATGTGTATATTGTGGCTCAACAGGCCACGCAAGTTTATTATCTCTCATACCCGTGCCAAAAAGACGACCGTCTTAAGGGTTGGGATGTTGTGTACAAGGTATCGCCACACGGTAAACTACCTGTCCCAAACAATGAAGATTACAACTTTGACCCAAACACATATGACGGAGAGTTCTTTCAAGAAGAGGGGCTAGAAGGGAGTTTTGAGATAGACTTAACCGAAGCGATCGGAATGGAAGTAGACAATGAAAGGGTTGTTGACGAGGACGCTGGAGATGAGGTTCAAAATGTGAAGGACTTAGAATTACTTCAGCGATTACATTTAGGCAATGACAGTGATGACAACATTGCTCCTTCGAATAGTGTTGATTATATGGACATGGCTGATAGTGATGATGAGACTTATGATCCAGCTAATCCCGATCATGATGATTATTTCTAATACATGTAATACTTTGTTATTTTCTAATTATGTTTTGTTTATTTTGCATGTCTTTCTAAGTACGTCTTGTTTATCTGTGCTTATTGGTTTAGTCTTTTTAATTGCAGGTTATTGAACAAAGATGGTGGGCGGTATGATCAAGGAACGTAAGGTCGCTTTACCAAAGACGGCCCGATGCAGCTGAGCAGTCGGGGAGCAGGAGTAGGAGGAGCGGGAGGAGCAGCAGGAGGAGCAGGAGCACTCTTGAGAGGGAGCGGGAGGAGGAGAGCGAGGAGGAGCGGGAGCGGGAGGAGGAGGAGCAGGAGGAGGAGGCGACAGGGGGTTCCGCTTCCTCTGGTTCGTCGGGTGTCTGGTTGCGAGGTCCCTCGACCCTCCCGAGGCGACCGATACCTCATGAGAGACGCCCACTGATTCGACCCACTGGGGCTAGGTAAGTAACTTTAGATGTTATCACTACTTTTTCATTTGATATGTTGAAAATCACAATAGAAACTAATAATTTATCTTAATCACTTGGGCAGGGGTTGGACGCTTGTGGCTGCAGGTGATCACAAACGCCATGTCAATGGCATCCTGGGTCTTTTGTGCAGGCTACACTTCTCTGGCCTGGTTGCGTTTGGCGGAGGGCAGGAGCCGGCCTACACGTGGGACCACTACGTCGCCTTCCCCGATTTACCAGATCGGGATGGCAGGGTATTCGCCAACAAGGCGGCGCGGGTGACGGCCGAGCTGTGGGTAAGTCTTCCTCGCACTACATTGCTCAATACATCGCATTCATTGGACATTCTTGAAATAATGACTGGATACATCGCGTCTATATGCAGGATTTCTTCAGATGCCAGGAGGGATATGAGGCCAAGGCGGCTAGTGTGGCTCACAAAGCCTGTTATAAACTCGTGAAGGACATGCATTACGAGGCGCGCGTCCAGGCCATCGTAACATACAACGCTACCTACCTTGGAGTGAAGATCAACAAAACTCAAGCAAGAAACATGAGGCTGACCCGGGAAGAATACATGCAGGTAAATATAGAACATTAATACTGATTTTTTCTGAGATTAAGTATGCTTAATTTGATCTTCTTATATGTCATATACTTGATGACGTGTAGGTGCCTCCGTGGTGGTGCGCCCAGCATCTCCAGTGCTGGGCACAGATGGTGGACAAGTGGTGCGCCGCCGAGTGGGAGGAGACGCACAACGCTTGCCGGGAGCGGCGTTTGATGATGCCAAGTGCACCACACCATCAAGGCAACCGTAGCCTCGACGAATTCGCGGCTACATGGGTACGCGAATTCATTTCTTCATTATAACGCTCAATTCTACATAATTTCTAATCATCTTGCTGTTTTTTTCGCAGTCGTCGTCACATGGTGGCCAGCTTTGCTCCCAGTTCAAGGCATGGGCTTTGGCTCACAAGGGCAAGGCGACGTCCGACGTCGACTACAACCCGGAGGACCCGCCCTCGGTGTACAGCAATGCGACCGTCCACAGCCGCCTCAGTGAGTACACATCGATGGCAAGGGCGGTCCATGGGCCAGAGTACGATCCGAGCACCCAGGACCTTGATGGAGAAGTCGTCATGAGGGTGGGAGGAAGCAAGAAGCATGGGCGGTACTGGATTGGCGACATCACACTCGACACGGCCACTACTCCCACTCTCTCCCAGATTCGAGCAAGGAGCACGAGCTCAAGCCCGGCCATACGCCCACGGCTGGACACTGCACAGTCCCGGATGGAGGCACTCCAGGTTATTTCTGTTTTATTCGTCGTTCATTAATTTTTACATACCTTTGCTTTGCATTGTAACATTGGGGTGAAATATTGTAGGCCCAGCTGGAAGAAGAGAAGAGGCTACGGGAGGAGATGGCGGCGAGGATGGAGGCCGATCGGCAGAGCAATGAGGCCGAGCGGCAGAGGATGGAGCAGATGTTTCAGTGGATGCAAAGTCTTGGCGAGAGGATGGGTCAACCTCTGCCACTGGAGCTATTCCCTCCACCTCCTCCTGCAACTACTCCTGTGAGTTTCTAGTGGAGTATGAATGTTTAAGTTTGTATGTTCCTACCTTAAATCTTGTCTCACACATGCAATCTCTTCTCCTTTGTGCAGAATCAATCGGCGGCTTCGAATAATGTGCCTCATGACCCACCACATCAATCGGGGTGATTGTGGTTGAATACTTGTGGTTGTGATGTTTATTGTGAATATTGTGGTTGATACTTGGTGAATGATACTTGGATTTGCATTATATGTTATATATTGTGGTTGCACTTGGTGAATGGTTGTGAATGACACTTGTGGTGATTACTTGTGGACTATATGTGATATATTGTTGATATACTGTGATATATTGTGACTTGTTTGAGTGGGGTGCAATAAACAATTAAAATAGGCAGTTTTTGGCCACTTTGCCGTGTGTTACACTCGGCAAAGGGAGGCTTTGCCGAGTGTCATGGTAAAAACACTCGGCAAAGTAACGTTTCTGGGCATTCTGGGAACATACTTTGCCGAGTGTTTTTGCTTTGCCGAGTGTCATGGTAAAAACACTCGGCAAACATGTCGTCTTTGCCGAGTGTCTTTACCATGACACTCGGCAAAGCTTAAAAATTTGCCGAGTGTCGTTACCACGACACCCGAGTGCCATTCCGTCCTGGCACTCGGCAAATGACGCCGTCACCGTGTTCTCACCGTCCACTGACCTTTTTTTTGCCGAGGGTTGTTTCGGCACTCGGCAAAGCCTTTGCCGAGTGCTCGATGAAAAGCTCTCGGCAAAGAGCTCTCTGCCGTCAGAAACTTTGCCGTGTGAGCTATGCCGTAGGTGGCACTCGGCAAAACCTTTGCCGAGTGTTTCTCGTGCTTTGCCGAGTGCCACCGGCACTCGGCAAAGCTGCTGAGCCCGGTAGTGAACATTATATATATTTTGTTGTGGTATAGTGATAACTCTATGGTGTAATATGATGAAAATTTACAAATAAAGGTCTCAATATGTTGTTGCATCCAAGTAGCAATCATCGCGAGAGCTGTACTCTCCCTTCGGTCCCAAATTCTTTAGGTTTCTTACTTGATCATATGGTAAGTCAACGCAACTTTGTTTGCAAATATTATAAACATTTAATTTGTGATAGATCTACTTAAATTATTTGGTTTTCTAGCTAACAAGACTTTGTGACCGCATGATGAAGTATCACACAACATCACGTACGTTAATTAATTTCTAAGGGCCAATTAATCGACAGTGCCCATCTGCAGTTGTTTAATTACTTTGTCTACAATATATACCAAGAAATAAGAACTCAAACAATCTGCAGGGACATTCATTTATTTGAATTGAACTGACAGTTACATTACATGCATATAATTTCACCTGTGGTTCATGAAGAAAAAACAACAACAACGAAACAATTCACAAGGAACATGGACCGAGACAAAAGAACGAACCAATCAGATTACAGAACCTCATTATTATTGGTGCAGTAAAGCTGCCATCCTGTGCATGCACCGGGACGTACGTACGTACGACCCGGCCGGCAAACCAACCAATCATGGGCTCGGCCTCGGGAACTTGGACTTGATGAACTCGACCAGGCCGCCGTCGATCTGGAAGGCCCTGGCCAGCACGTCGGACGGCACCGTCGGCGAGGCGCCGAACAGCGTCTCGGCGATGGACTGCGTGCCCTGCAGCTGGCTGTTGAAGGCCGCGATGGCTACGGCCGGCGAGTTGCCGTTGTTCTTCTGGAAGTGGACGAGGCCGCGCGGGAAGACGAACACCTCGCCCCTGCAGACTGTGCGGGCGAAGAGATTGTTGGCCGTGGTGATGAAGCCGACGTCGAGGGAGCCCTCGAGCACGAAGATGATCTCGGTGGCGCGCGGGTGGGTGTGCGGCGGGTTTAGCCCCCACGGCGCGTAGTCGATGCGCGCGATGGACACGCCAAGGGTGTTGAGACCCGGGAGCTTCTCCACATTCGCCGCCGTCACCACCGACCCCACCGCGTTGCCGGTGTCGCCGGGGTTTGCCAGCCCGTCGAAGAAGAAGTCGTTCACCGTCACGTTCTCCGGCCTCTTGCACGGGAACCCGTTCAGCCGCAGTGCTGCACGCACGCACATACATCAGCAATATTAATTCTGCTGATGATCTATATATTATATATACGCATGGAATTAACTGTTCTTGCACACGATGAAGAAAACACCGGTGACAGTTCACTTACGGCCCTCAAGGGACTTGTAGTCGGCGACGCAGATGTCCTGGAGCATGTCGGGGTCGCCTGCGAGCGAGGGGGCGGCCAGCGCCAGGAGGACGGCGAAGGTGGCGAGGTGCTTGGCCATGCTCAAGTGCTTGACTTGCGGGTTGATCTCGTACGTGCAGCTCGAACGTTCTGGCTAGCTGTGGATATGTAGTTAAGTAGCTAGCTAGTGTGTCGACTGCAGATGAGGACGAGGAGGGGAGGAAGGCTGGTATTTATAGGGGACGTAGCGTAATGAAGCCGTGATCGATCATGATGAATGGGCACGTAACCAAGCTAACTGGAAGACTGAAGATGCATGGCGATCTTCTAATAGTAGCCTCAGGTAGGGTAGGCGGGCGATGCCAATCGCTGTCTGTCAGCTGCCCGTGCCATTTCGTCTTAGAGAGAGATAGAGAGATCTTTTTTTCCGAGGGAAAAAGAGGTTTTATTGATTAACTGAGGAAAGCATTACAATCTTCAAGCACCAAGTGCTCAATACAAGGAGAAAGAGGGAGGGAGAGAGAATTTAGGACCATTGGGAAGTGTGAATATCACATGAAACAATAAAATTTCAGTTTTGCTATTGCACATGCGATTGAAATTTTGTTATCTCTCAGTCACTTGAAATTGTACTATCAATCAACTGAAGTTGCACCCCCCCTCCAAAAAAATCACCTGCAACTTCAAGTGATTCAGAGTGCAACTGTTTTTTTCCTTCATCTTCAGTCACTTTTTTTATACTGCAACTTTAGATGATCGAGAGTGCAGCTTCAGGAGGGAGTGAATTAGTATACTACAACTTTAGGTGACTGAGAGTGTAACTTCAGGTGACTGAGAGATAAAAAAAATTTAGTTGACTATACAAATAGCAAAACCGAAAAAAAGATGAGCGGCGGACAAAGACGCATTTCTCTACGTGCCTGACGACGGATGGAGAGATGGGATAGATCGATCAATCCAGATCGGCCGTTCATTCCTTCCTTCCCTAAGAATCTAAGATGAGTAGTAGATCGAACAGCCGTTCATCTCTTTCCAATCGCAGACGTTCGCTTTCTTGTGACTTGCACGTCAGATTGTGTGATCACATAGTCACATTTGCCCTTAATTTTAGCCAGATGAGTACATTCGCGTAAGGCAAGACCTGTGGTGATCGATTTGGCTTCGGCTTTTAGATTCCGGCTTATTTTTCATTATTCATAAATTCCGTCTTTTTCTGAACTTTTGGCTTTTTGTTGAGCTTTTTTGCCGGTTCTTTTTTCCCGTATTTGTTTGTATTACACGTATTGGGCTAACATATTTTTTAATTTTTTAAATTTAATTATGCTAAATAAGCCTCTATCAGCTACAATGTTTTTTTTAACTAGTTACAGTGCTTTTCAGTCATAAGTCACCAAAAATAAACCCAAATAATCAACGCGTGCAAGGACGAATTAGGGCATCCTTTCGCCACCAGATTTGCCTCTCTTCTACCAATCACGCTCCAATGGTACAAGGTGTAGTAACTGCATGCGCGTCTTGCCAATCGAGAGGAAGAGGCAGCCACCAACCTAGATCGCCACGCTCCAATCGTACAAGGTGTGGTAACTGCGCGTCTGGCCGGTCGAGAGCAAGAAGCAGTCACCAACCTAGATCAATCGTTATCCCTGAGTTACGTTCGTCATCAACTGAATTTAGGATGCCAGCTACTGCAATGAGACTAGCCAGCCAATGGCAGTACGTACTGTCAGATCAGACTTGAAGTTAGGCTTAATTAGTCCATAGGTAGAACTTGCACTAAAAGCGTATGCAAGCTAGGTACGTACGCTTAAACCTCCATCAGTTGCTCGATCAGATCAGGGTCCGTAAAAAAGTGAGGATGTCACTAGTAGCTGTCCGAAAACGATCCTGATTATTGGATCATGATCAGACGGCTAGCCACCGGCGGCATGCGCACTAGCTACCACGTACGTGTGAGGTATATATACATACATTTCCAAAGAATTTCCTTCTGGTACGTACGTACGTACTACACTTTGTAATAATCAAGACGTAAATTAGGATTAAGTAACGTAGCGAATGCCATGAGCATTAGTATGTGAGTGTCGGTGGAGATGAGACGTATATCTACCTTGGTGCGTGTACATTTGAATCTGTCGCCTGCCGCGAGTATATATGTACGTACGTAGCACATGCATTAGAAAATCAATCGTCTGATGACGTCTGAAAAATCTTTGTGTTAATTAGAACATCAATGCGTATTGTAAAAAAAAAAGATTAAAACATGGATTGATTAGAGCAACGGACTTTGCATGCATGCGGCAGTAATGGCGGGAAGCCTACGTACAGCTCCGTATAATTAGTTGAAATCAACCGACCATGCATGTTAGATGTCACCAATCGATATTAGTTAAAGGGCCATATTATAAGGGTTAGATATACACTGTAGTACAGCTATACAACTAATCCCAGCCACCAGTGTCGGAACCAAGATTTGATTACGCTCTAGGCTTAGTGATGAAATGATCTAGATTATCTGAACTGGACCATAAAAATATTACCTAGACTAGACTGATTTTAATACTTGATATTTCTTTATACCCGGACTGAAAGGTTCGCCGCCGCCAGCCACAATAGGCGACTATTAATAAATCGTCCGGGTGTGCATCCAGTACTATTCTCCCCTCGTTCTCTCTCTCTCTCTCTCAAAACAGTGCTATTCCCTCTGTGATGCGTATTGATTACTGGTACGTGCCGATGCATGAGATAGGTTTGCTTGCCCTGACACCACATGCATGTGAAAGGATCTAGCCGTACGTAGCATCAAAAATATCCGCATCCATATCTTTAATAAGTGGGTTACACATTTAGATCCCGTTCGATTCGGCTGAAAAGCTGTGGCTTATAACTAAAATTACACTGTAACGGTTGAAATTTTACTGTACCTGAAGGTGCTTATTTAACGTAATTAAATTTAAAAATTTTAAAAATAGAAAAAAATATGCTAGCTCATCACGGATAACGCAAACGAATACGGAAAAAAACCGGCAAAAAGCTAAAAAAACCAAAAATTCATAAAAGGACGAAATTTATAAATAGTAAAAAATAAGCCAGAAGGTATAAGCTAAAACCGAAACGAACATTTATTGTTGTTTTTTATTTGATCCAGCCTATGACTCGATCTTTATTATCGTGGCAATCTAGTATCAGGTAAGTCCAAAAATAGTCAGATAAGCAGTAGTTTAATTCCACTATAAAAAAAATGATCCTACATCACCGATAATTCAAAGATATCAGTTCCTCTTAGGGCTGGCAATAGAGCGGAGCTCAAGAAGCTTAATTAGGCTCGTCTCTAGCTCAAGTTAGCTAGAGGTTGGCAAATTATTAATTTCTAAAACTTTTCTATAGGTGCCCATAATTAAATGACCGACACTTCCATCTCATTAATTTGGTCCATAATAAAAATGTTCACCACCAGATCTCTAACCAAGTACAGAAAATACTACAAATAAGGTAGACAATGAGAATAAAGCATTATAAACCGCTACTCCACTAACCGTTCATGCTACACTCATCAAACAGACAAGCTAAGAGGAACCGAAACCCCATCAAATCAGCCGTTCGTGCATGCATGTCCTCTGCTCAATGATCGGCCCAGTACTCATCGACAGGTTGTTTTGTTTAATACAAAGATGGTAGCTCAGTTCGATTGGAGAGTGGATGTACCACGTCACCACCCATGTTTACGTGTTAACGTGATTTTATGCTTTACATCACAGAAAAGTTACTAAATATGCATGCACAGTGTAGTTGTTAATACGTATACGGTCTGAGCACAGGAATAAGTAGAACAAAGATGCGTTGTAGCCATCGATCAACTGATATTCTTTACTTGTTTGCACTGTTTATACGCGTAAAGACAACCCATGTTAATGCAAGTGCAAGTACATATACGTACACAGGGATTTCGAATTTTTCAACCTAATTTATTTGCGGTCGTTTTCGAGATATATATATATATATATATATATATATATATATATATATATATATATATATATATATATATATATATATATATATATATATATATATATATATATATATATATATATATATATATATATATCATGCATGCACGGATGGATCGATGGAAAGTTTTTTTGGGTGTACCGGAAGCAAAGGAAAACTATAGGCTGTTTCTAAGTTGCATGCACGGGATCGATCACGCATGATCTTGCATGGACATTTTTTGCATCCAAAGCAAAGCAAAAATAAATTCACGTCCTTTCGCTATAATGGCCGTGTGATAGCAAGCTAATTGTGGAGATTAGGCCCTTAACAACCGGGCTTTACAATTTTCCCATTTTAGGGTAAGACAGTGCATGCCAAGTGGGAGAAATTAAGGTCGCGTATGACATGAACATTTTTTTTAGATAAAGGATATAAAATTCGACCTCTATATCCACGTGGGATATATGCAGCTAAAGGTTACACGAGCTCTTAGGCTCAAAGTCTCAAAACTGAGGAGCAAAAAACAACAAGGAAGAGAGCTTACGGACTATGAAAAAAAGTTAGAAAGACTAAGCTTCAGAACTTCTTCTCCATCCTTGCTTTCAATCAAGTCTCTATCCCCATCCGACTGTGCCATCCAAACTTCGGTCTACTTTGCGTGAATAAGGACCTCTGAGGCGACACCTCCAAGGAGGCGACTAGGGTCGCCGACGCCGCCTGCCTCACCGAGGCAAGGTTTTCACCTGGAGATCAGTATACATGAGGGCTATGGAGTGCCATGACAACATCTCCAGGAAGGAAAATGGCGCCCGAAGGCGTCATCGTTGTCGAGACCGGTAAGATCACCGGCAAGACTTTCGCCAGCACCTCCACAGCACCCCACGCACTACCCAGACACAAATTAGACCGCCACCAACACACCGGGGTCCTGCTCGCCTCAAGGCCATGGCATAGCCACCCTTGAACTCCACGATGAGCCGCTTCCTGCAAAATCCGCCTCTGTAGAAACCACTATGTGACGCCTATGCGCCATCACTGAGCAGATACAGGGGCATGAGCCACGGAATAAGCCTATAGTAATCTCAACGCGATAACGCCGCGCCATGGCTTCCCGCTCGAGCAACACCGCGCCATGGCTCCCTGGATTGAAAGGCACGACAGAGGACTATTCGCTGCCGCGCCGGACTCCAAGCATCATTGCCAGCTTAGCCTCCATCGGCCGCCGCGGGATGCCTGAGGAACCCAGCAGCCGAGCCGCCTGCTGCACGACAGGACCGCAGGCCAACTACCACCACCGGCAACCGCAACATCCGGCCTCCAGCCAGACCCAGGCCGGGCCCCGGCTACCAGCACCGCCGCCGTACCCGAGCTCAACCAGATCCGGGCGCCAGCACGCCGAAGTCGCACTCCGCTGGCCGGCAACCTCGGCGCGGACACAGCCGCCGCTGACCGCCACCAGGGCGGGCTGCAGTGCGCCGCCATACCTCCTCGACGCTGCTCCATGCGCGCGACAACGCCGCCCCCACGATCCCGCACGCGTCGACGGGCCGCCTTTGTGCCGCCGCTCGGGAGGACATGCATGGTTACATTTAAATTAAGGCAGATATATCGATGGTCGAAGGACAACGACGCCAAAGGGCAAATTATAAGCTCATGTTGCAGATGTAAAATTGAACCATGATGCCATGCACGTAACAACTATACAATCGAAACGTTGGTAGTAGCAATTGGCAACGCGATGCACTTAATCGTTCATAGAGTGTAATGTATGTCTTACTAGTTATATGTCTGTGCGTTGCAACAGAATTTATTAGATGTATAGATAATCATGCTATGGAAGAGGATCGCTCTGATCGATTGGAATGTAGATAGCGATGAGAAATTCAAGAAATAGAGCAGTTAGAGGAGAATATACGTACGACCACCAACTCGTTCTTTTATAATAGTAATGATAAATATATCTTAATAATAGTGCATTGGGAAAATAGTAAAATGTCATTGGAAAATTTTCAATTTAGACAAAAAGGAAATTATAATTATACGTAGGAATGTCTAGTTTGCATAGACCCAGTGGGACATGCATCAACCACCTTGTGTATGAAAGCTCAAAACCTCAATCTTTTCTGAGACCTAGCCTTTTTCTTTTTTGGGGCCTGATTTATTTTCTGGTTGCTGGGGACCAGACTAGAGGACAAGACTATGTCCCAGTCGTGGGCCCAGGCTGCTGGTGTTTGGGCTTGCCTGGCTAACCTATGCGGTGCAAGGACCGGCCCATGACTACGTGCGCCCACTTGTCCTCTGTTGCATCATTTTAAGTGAACCGGTGACCACCTGGTTACGTTGTTGGTGGCTGATGCCTTTAACTAAAAATAAAGAATAATGATTAGAAGAAGTAATTTTTAGGAAAAGAAAATAAGAAAGAGATGTGTGTAAGATGAAAATGAGAGAAGTATGAAAGTCACTTTAAAAAACCGAGTGTTCATATTAGATTCTATCTTCTCCAAACAAGATAGATTTATCACAAGCTAATATAAATATACCCTATTACTTGATAGATGGTACTAGTAATCTGTTAATAGGACGGATTTTACAAAACAAAATATGGATGCCCCACCAAATCAAGAAATCCTATCAAATCTTTTTTTGACACAAAACCTATCCAATTAAATGCATAGGAGTAGAGCTGGGAGTTGGGCCATGTTTTTCTGGGCCAGCCTGAAGCATGGCGGGCCTGGCACGACCCAAGCAGGGCTCAGCCCGACACATGGCGGGTCGTGCCAATATGACACGAACGGTGGGCCGGGCCTGGAAACCCGGCCCATTGGGCGGCACAGCACGTCATGGCGAATCGTGCCATGCTCGGGCCGGCATGGCATGGGGAGCACAACGGGCACATTGGCGCCAGCGACCGGGCCGCCTCGGCCTCCACCTAACTTCCCTCTCCCGTCGACATCTCATATCCACTACTCTCACGGTCATCCCTAGATTCCCCACAATCACAACTCATCAGGCCATCACACAGCAGAGAAAGAGGGAGTAGAGAGGAAGGACGTATACCGGTCACCGGAGCCCGGACGAGTGGACCACGGCCGCAGGAAGAGGAGCGGGGCAGCCGGAGCCGAGAGTGGCACCAAGAGTCAGCGGAGGGGATGAGGTCGTGACGCTGCCTTCGCTGGCATCGGCGCTGGCACCTTTGCCTGCTCTGTAGCCGGAGACTCCACGCCGCCACCTCCATCCCAGGCTCCAGCAGCTGTCTCCCAACTCCCAAGAGCCTCCACTCGCTGACGCAGGCTATGGCGCCCCCGTTAGCCTCGGCCTCCTGTGAGCCTGCCTCAGCCTCGCCAGCGTCGGTCGTGGAGAAGATGGCATGGGGGTCGGGGACTCGGGGGAGGAGGGGTTGCCAGGGGAGGTAGAGGGAGGAGGGGGCGGCTGGGGGAGTTGGGGGAGACAACCGGGGGGAGGAGAGGGAGGCGGCCGGGGGGGTCGGGGGAGACAACCGGGGGAGGAGAGGGAGGCGGTTGGGGGGGTTGGGGGAGGCGACCAAGGGAGGGGAGGGGCCGCTGTTGCGCTGGGGTGGGGGGAGGGGAGGGAGACCGAGGGAGGAGGGGGGCTTCATAGCGTCGGGGTGGGGGGAGGGAGGTCGGGGGAGGAGGGAGGCGCTGCCGCGTGGGGGTGCGGGGAAGGGGAGGGAGGCTAGGAGAGGAGGGAGCACCGTTGCGCCGGGGTGGGGGAGGGGGTAGGGAGGCCGGGCCACCAAGGGAGGAGGGTGGCACCGGGGAGGGAGGCGGCTGGGGGGCGTCGGGGTGGGGGAGGGGGAAGGGAGGGAGGTCGGGCCGCTGAGGGAGGAGGGTGGCGCTAGGTGAGGGAGGCAGCCGAGGGAGGGGGGTGCCGGGGTGGGGGAGGGAGACGGAGGGGAAGGAGGCAACCAAGGGAGGTCAGGGGAGGAGGGGGCCATCGGGGTGGGGAGGGAGGGGCCGAGGGGGAGAGGGGCGCCCACGCCGGGGTGGGAGGATTGGGAGGGGAGGGAGTGGTGGAGCGCGTTGCGTGTGAGAGACAGAGAGAGGGAGCCGAAGGCCCAAAGCCGATGGAGAGATTAGAGGGCAATGAGCGCGTGAGACTAAGAGAGGGAGCCGACGGTGAGAGAATAAAGTTGGAGAGAACCGTTCAGAGAAGCAAATTTGGAGAATAAAGCTCAGCGTGTGGAGTAGAAAGTTGCACCTAACAGTAAGAGAAAATAACGATCGAGCACAACGTTTGGGTCTTCGGGAGAGTAACGTTTAGAAGAGCAATGCCTATAGATTCACTTCTCTTCTCTCATTACTTCACAAGCATTCAATCTCCCATTTCTTCAATATCCCTCTACACTCCCTATTTATTCACCATCCATCCAATATTCTACCAAGGAGTCAGAGCACCAAGGAGCTCCCGAGCGGTATGCAGAGGAGTTGTAGCACGAAAAGGGCAGTAGGGCACCTTAGTGTAAGCTCTCGTCGTCACTCTCCTAGTCCTTCTCTGGCTCCGACTCCCGTTAATGCCAATCGGCTCTCACCAAGTATAGGAGACTACGGCATGGATGACCCTCATATGGACGGTATGGAGGGCTACGAGGAGTATAAGGGCGGTTTAGAGCCAACGGGGACTCTAGAATTCTCTCCCCGTCCACGAACGCTAACATTGGCTGGTCTAGACGAAGGGCGAATTGCTGGAAGCACATGACTTAGAGCTAGGAAATCTGAGATAGCGAAATGGTAGAGATCACAACTTGTAATTATTGCAACGCTAAATTAACTGCTCGTACAACTGTAGGGATATGGCACTTGAACCGGTACTACAAAGCATGCTTACGTAAGATGGCGGCACAGGGTCAAGGCGGAGGAGGAGGAGTACAAACGCAGCTAAACTTCGAGGCCGATGGCTCTGTAAGTACTTGGTTATACAACCCACTTTCTGCCCATGAGGAAAATATTAAATATATTGTTTTAGGATATCAACCGATTAGGACGGGTGAAAGTCGTGCGTTCGAAAGAATGATCTAATGTGGCTTTTGCCCACAGTACCAACATATTAGTAGGATAATTACTATATTTGATATTTTACAGATGTATCAAAAGGAACTAGTAGAGCTAAAAGAACTATTTTAACAAGTTTAGTTTTTTTTGCCATAACCTCAGATATTTGGATATCATCACATCAGAGAAGTGCCTACCTTAGTGTTGTAGCCCATTATTTAGACAATAATTATAAGCTAAATAAGAGAGTCATATGATTTAAAGTAATAAATGAATTACACACGCGAGAGGCCATTGTTAAGCGTATACTACACGTACTTGATGATTTTAAGATAGATAATAAAATTACTTCTATAACTCTTGATAACGCATCGGCAAACACAATGGCTATGAACATCCTCACCCCAAGATTGCAAACATATATTGGTAGTTATGTCCTCCACCAGAGATGTATATGTCACATTTTGAATCTTGTTGTTCAAGACGGTATGCAAGTAATTGGTGCATATTTGAACAGTATCCATGATACAATTCGTTACCTCACAAGTTCCCCACAAGTGGGGGCCAGGTTCATAGAGTACTGCGCAATCAATGGGAAAGAGCCAAGAAAATTTGATCTTGACATGAAGGTGAGGTGGAACTCGATATATATCATGTTAAAGAAGATACAAGGGTACGAATATGTTATATCCGTTTTTGTCAATGCTAACTCTCAAAATAATAAATTGGTAGTTACTAATTCAAATTGACAGATTGCTAGTCATTTTTTAGAGTTTTTAAGACCTTTTTATAAAGCAATAAAGGTTTTATTTAGTGTTTATTATCCTACCTCTTGCTTAGTTATATAATTTATTTGGTTAATTGCAGACAAAATTGCTAAATCTAGGGATGATCCCCTTTTAGGTCTTGTCATCGTAGCAATTGAAGAAAAATTTATTAAATATTTTAGTTCTATTTCACACTTGTATTGCTTTGCTATCATTTTCGATCCTACGAAAAAGTTGGCAGATTTATAGGTTGGCATGTAGGGAATAGGTGAATGCTTTGGTCTTGATTATTCAGAAGCTTTCGCACATATTAAAGATGAGCTTTTTCGTACTTTTCGTATGTATCATGATAAGTTTGGTAGCAGTGGAAGATCAGAGGCCTCATAGCAAACGCAATAAGGAAAGACAAGTTTGACATCACACTTATGGAAGAAGCTAAAGGGCAAGTCTACTTTTTCGTCCTCTCAGTCTCAGGCGGCCTCCAAGTGGAATTCTGTCTCAGAGTTGAACCACTACTTGAAGCATGATTTTGCAAATATTGATCCTGATCTTACTGGTGGAGGCATGATAGACTTGCTCGAGTGATACAAGAACAACAAGCGGATATTTCCTGTGCTGTTACATTTTGCATGGGATGTTCTCCTGGTGCCAGTGTACACCGTCTCTTTAGAAGCGACGCTCAACATGGTAGAGAGAATAATCAATGAAAAGAGATCATCCCTTACGCCTAGGGTGGTAGAGGCAATCACATACTCCAAAGACTGTGAATTAGCCAAAGAGCGGCAACAACATCAACTGGAGGATCCTAAAATTGTACAGGCGTATGCTATTCTCGAACGCATGAACGACCTAGACATTGATGAGTAGATACTATGTACGCATGTTGTTATAGTTAGTATGTACATATATTGCTATTGTACTCTTTTCCTTACTCAGGGAACCTCACTCTGGGGTGTAAGGTTTTTAACGTGGCAGTAATATTGTATTTCTAAAATATCAAAGAAACTCCACTTTTTCCCGAAATATTTACGTCATTGAATATCCATGTTTTTATGCAACTAATTCAATTTCAATTAGTTTTTAACGAGGCGGGTACGAGAGAAAAGAAGATGGCGACTGCCGCCACCATCGTCGACGCCGCCTTCATCGTGTATAGTTACTTCGGGCTGGGTTGGGCTGGCATGGCACAAACACTGGCACGGTGGGCTTTGGGCCATGCTTGGGCCTGGCCGGAGGCAAGGTGGGCTAGCACAACATGACACAGTGAGATGACTGGGCCAAGCCGGCACAACACGAAGCGGCATGAAGCACGGTGGGCCCGGGTCATGCCGGCACGGCACGACCCAACTCCCAGCTCTACATAGGAGTATATGTTGTAAATATCTCGACCACGGGGATTCTCAAAATTACTATAGAAGTTGAATTGTTTTATATAAAATTCTTGTGAAGTTCACAACTTTCAAAAGCCCCTTATGTCTATAACTGTGATGAGTGCAGATCCTCTGGAGTCACCTATTAAATCTAGCCCATCACTTCTTCTATGGATGTGACCAAGCCACGTCCCCTTCTTCTCACTCACCTTCTCGTTAGAACTTTATTTCTTCTTTTATTTATGTCTAAACTAGTGAGGGAGTGAAGAAGTGTCTAACTGTTCACACATACATAGCACCATTGTATTTTTTTTTTCAATTTTAGCGCCTAGTGCCTATTTTTTTTAAAAAAGGCTCCCTCTCCGAGCTGGAAGGAGAGGAGATGTGCGGCAAGACGAGCTGGCATGATAGGGCAAAGGCGAGGCACGGTAGGTGGCGGACCCAGGTGACTACCAAGCCATGGTAGCTCGGCAGCAGCCTAGCCAGGCAAGCATGCATCTAGATCAGCTACTAGTTTTGACATACTCATTGACGTGTAGAAGAAATTACGATCGTTTGGTCAGGAGGACAATTAACATTGGGAGCTTCAGTTTTTCCTTAATGCAATGCTGGCTTGGCATGTGGTCTGCTGGTTGGCCCTGCACAAAAGGCTGTCTACCTAACTAACCCATACAGACTCACTATTTGGACAGGATAACAATTTTGGACGGGCCAGTGAAAATAGCTCCATCTTGTAAGTAGTGTATATACATTATTGAAAAGAAATGTAAGAATGGACCACGTGTAGCTTGACATAGGACCTAGGGTGAAAATGTGGAACTGTACGACACCCACATGTCTGGTTGTCATGGTAGTGAAAGGCGCAATTGCAGCACGGGTTGGCACAGCAGCAATACAGGTGGTAGTCGCTATCGAGGTGCACAACCTCCTCATTGTTTCTCTTCCTGATCCTTTGCCTGCGGAGCTTGTCATTGTTGCCCCTCTTTGTCTGGAGCTCCTCACAAAACTCTTCTAGGTGGATATGTAGTTTTTAGATGTAAACCTGGGCGAGTATTGGAAACAATGGATCCATCCACTCAGTGAACTTGCAATCCGCTCTTTGTAAGCAAGACGAGGTTACTACAAGTGTTCTATGCGTGTAGCTATATGTAGGTAACGAGTCACTTACCATGAACAGAGGGCAGCAAAAGAATCGACGTCTTGGGTGCACATGGTCTTCACAAACTTGCACCACCACGTCAAGGTTGTGCTTGCATTGCGGCCAAGGCTCGAGGATGTAGGGGTAGTCGCGGAGGGGATTTCTAGGAGTGTAAAACTCCCTGGTTTCGAGTGGTAGATCACGGTTGGGGGTTTAGGGTCCAAGGAACCGTAGGTGCTCGTGTCTTCGAGGTAAGGGTCACGGCCTCGAAACCCAGCCAAGGCCACCGTCCCCTCTTACGCCTTGAGCTTCCTGGTCTATCCGCCATGCTTCTGTTCGCGTAGTAAAATTCTCTGTAAGACATAAAATGATGTTTCAGTGTCCATATTACTAGTGTTCGTGTGAAATTCACATTAAAAGTTATGGAAAAGAACATGCCAACATTGCAAGAAATATCAACATTATAGAGAATGAACAAGTACACAGGTGGTATTAATCGACAGTTCTATGGGTGAAAGATCAAACTCCGTTTAAGTTGGTTTTGGTGTTAATGACAAATGCCATCATGAGATTTTGATGTTAATGACAAATACTTTTATAATGTTTTGGTGAAAATGGCAAATGCATATATGAGACTAATATGTTTGTTTAAGTATATTATAGTTTAGTCTCATTGGATAGAAAGGTGAAATCAAAGAGGTATGCATTCAAAATCACTCTCATTTACTAATGCATTCCTTAGATCCAAAATATATATTGAACTCATCAAATAGTTCAAACGAATATGTGAGTATGTCTTTCTTTATATACACTTGTATGCACATATTTAGGAGGAGCTCTCTCTCTCTCTCTCTCTCTATGTTTTGGAGTTTTATAAGTATTGATCCATGCTTCTTTCAATATGCATATTTAGGATCTTTACTTTGAAATACATTCTTGAGTATATATAGCTTGTGTAACATATATATACTCATGTGCAATCGGATTGTCATTTAACCTCTCTATTATGTGTTAATGGTTGAATGATTAATAACAACCGGATAAGTAAGCTTTGTCTAAAACTTATCTTAGAGTATACATTTATTGTGTGCATATTGTATACTCATAAATCTATTTTATATCTCATTATTTGTTAAGATTGTCATGAATTACCAAAATGGTGAAGTTTGATAATCTATGACAATTGTTTTGTAGACTAACGGTTTCCATGAGTTGGAAGCAGATGTTAGGTTCCACAAATGAGAACGACTTGGGATGACTTCATGTGTTGAAGGTCATCAAGTCAAGATCGAAAAAAAGATAGCTTCATGAGTTGAAGGCTATCAAAGAAGAAGAAGATGGATTCATGTGTTGAAGGCCATCAAAGAAGAAGACGCATCATGAGTTGATGCATGAGGAGATGATCATGTGTTGATCATCAAGTCAAGGAAGACTATCATATGTTGATGAAAAGGATGCATCATGAGTTGATGCATATCGAGATGGTGACCCAAGGCAAAGGTATGACTAGCTAGGGCTAAGAATGTGTTTCTAGTCTTTTACCGGTCTTGGTGTTTGGTTGGAAGACCGGATTGCTAGTATAGGTTGTCGTACTATTAAGAGGGGTCATGTCTGGTAGTTTGAGTCTCATCATGAGTTGATAGCTCAAACCTCACTTGCTCTAGCTCATCTTGACATGAGGCTTATATTTGCGAATATGTTTCGCAAATAGTCGAAACTCATGTGTTGAATTCTAGCAACATGGGACTATGCATTGCAGATTTGTTTTGCAAGTGCTTGAAATCCATGTACCTACTCCTTGTGACATGATCTAAGTTTGCAAATGTGTTTTGCAAAAGTTAGAGATCATGTATTATCTCTTGGCATGGTCTAAGATTGTTTGTTACGATTTCCTTTGATATTAGACCATGGTAATGACTCTTTGGATGTCTTTTGATTTATGCATTGATCTAATGTGTTTGAGATCATGCAAATAGATGGGTTGTGTAGCCCTCTGAATAAGCTTTCCATAGAGTCCAACATCACTCAATTCCGACATCAGAATCAAAAGTTATGACCTGGAGGTCTGACCGGTGTTAAGCTGGAGGTCAAACTGCCTGTATAATGGCGGTCAGACCACCCTTATAATGGAGGTCAGACCACCATTGTAAAAGAGGTCTGACCGATGTTGATATGGAGGTCTGACCGGTCCCGACGGTCAGACCGGCCGTGTAACGGCGGTCTGACCGGTCCCGACGGTCAGACCGGCCGTGTAACGGCGGTCTGACCGGCCAGCGGTAGTTCCGCGTGTTGCCCGGACCCTTTTTTTCCAAAGAGGGACCGGGTTGATTTTCTGAGGGGCGGTCCGACCGACCCTGTGTGGGCGGTCTGACCGGTCCTGGCAGTCAGACCGGGTTTTCTATGGCGGTCTGACCGGTTTTCCAACCCAACGGCTAGTTTTCTTGTTACCGTTGGGAGGGCGGTACTACCGGAGGTTTGGCTTGCAGTAGTTCCGGCCCTGGGCTGATTTCAGCCCTCTCTTTCCTCCAACGGCTAGTTTTTGAGGAAAATGTATAAATTCCTCCTCAAGGCTGGTTGGAAGTGTTGTTTCTTGACCCAATGATGTGTTCTTGAGCTAGAGTGAGGCTCTCCACTCAATTGTGCATGTGTTACACTTTGTGAGAGATGAGAGGTGATCTAGAGTGCATGTGTTGCATCTAGAGGAGGACTTTGTGTCCGAATTGAGCTTGTGCATTCGTTGCACGTGATGAGAGTGAAGTGAGGGATTTGGCTTGTTACTCTTGGAGTTTGCCGACTCCTAGACGGAGTGGGAGGCGTCGTGCGCGGTGATCTTCTCAAAGAAGGTTGTGAGAAGACCCGGTAAAGTTGTGAAGGTTGAGCCCTGGTAGTGTAGCTATATATATATTATTCAGATCTGTAGCGTTGAGCTATGCATCCCTTACAGAATAACAATAAAAAGGAAGCAACCACTCAGGTAGTGGGCAATTGTCAAAAAATATATGTTCAGCAACAGTTGTACCTTCAAGATAACCATGGGCTGGAAAAGAGCAACAAATTGTGGTGGTTCCTTCCCTTGATAAATACGTCCCTACAACACCACTACAAATTGTGGTGGCTCTCAAGCACTGCTTTTGTACGAGCTGTATCTTCCAACTTCAATTGACCACCATTAATACTGCCAGGAGAACAATTGATAATGTAAACAGTAAAATACAGCAGTGAACAGAAAGAACCTAAAGCAAGATAGAATCTGTAGCACATATTAAACCCTAAGATATAAAAATACATCTCAGGAGCTGACTAAGCTATAGCAATAGAATAAACAATTGCTTGTGTGTGAGTACTGTCTTCTGTTATCAATTGACCATCATTGATACTGCAAGGATAAATATTTGATAATGTACCAGTGTGGAATAAACAGAGGGACAAGGTAGGGCCCGTGTGCGCTTTCTGTTCTGCGATGCATTGTGGACCCTTTGCTGTTACAAGAATTTTTACCTATTCTAGTAAGATTTCATTAACTTGTTGTGGGTCCAAAAAAGAGATGCTTTCAAGTAGTTAATACATTCAAAAGTAGAATTTACGTACTTAGCATTATTTTGATTGCTTGTAAACTTAGGATTGCAAACCTTGACCTAGGTTAGTATTGTTAGTGCACTTAGGCGAATTTGCTTGACTTAGGCGCTATTTGAGCTAAACCAAATTGACTTAAGCTTCCGCATTATTTACTTGGTATAGGCAAATAGAAAAGGTCTTTAATTGTTAGTATTAACTTGAAGAAAATTTTTAGACCACCTTTTCACCCCCCCCCCCTCTAGTCGGCCTCCTCGATCTTACAATGGGGCGACCGATGAAGTGGGCTTATTCGGACAGTTCCTCATAGAGTGGCCTACTATCTTGCATAGCCTGCACTTGTGTGGCCTTTACCACTGACCACATTGACTGTCACTATTTCATTGCAGATGCAGTGGGATTGATGTCTGTTGTGCCAGGGCTACTTCAGTGCGTTGCTCGGTACCCACTTCACTTCCTCTGGCCAAATATCCTTTTAAAGCATGTTCACCCGTAGGAGTTGAATTCAACACTCTAAGTCCCGCACAAATGATGGATGTTGTAGTATGCTAAAATGTACTACGTGGAGAACTGCCACCATGCAACACATGTGGCATACATATTTGAGCAAGGTTGTGAAGGAGCATCAGTTTGTTGCACGTGTAGGTCACAACTTTGCCGATAGTGCATGCATGCTTACGATCACCTCTTGCATGGCCCATGACATACTTCACCCTCAAAAGGACCTCAAACTTCTTCCTGACATCGTCCATAGTCCGAGTGACGTACGAACAAGCCTTCACCGTTTTCTGCTCCACGTACACCCGCATGACTTCAAAGAGTTGCCTCCCTTCATCCAGATGCTTTTTCGCAATCATAGCTCTGTTAACGAAGTAGCTGACGGTGCAGTTCCAACTCTCATCTATGATTGCGGTGATCGAGAGGGAGCGCACACCCTTCAGAACACTATTGTATACCTCTGACATGTTGGTCGTTATAATCCCATACCTCACACTATCCGTATCGTGAAGCAGGGACCATTTCTCTGCGACTAGGGCATGCATGGTGAACTCGCCCATTGCTATGGGAATGAGCTACAGCTGGTTCCGCTTTCTATGACTCTCTCACATGCCTGGAAGTCTCCTCGTTAAGCTCACGCCATATTGCGTTAAACTTGTACCTCTTGTTTTGCATATACAGTTTCTCGAACTTCTTCATTAACTCCTTGTTACAAAAACATGTGTGAAAGTTTACCATTAAATGCCTCATGCACCAGCAGGACTTCACATCGTTCCACTGGAAAGGTGGTTGAGCCCCTTGTTGCATGGTAGTTGGCACCGACAGCAGCCCGGTGTTGTTGTCCATGATAAGACAGATGTTGGGCCGATCTTGGACCACTTCTTGCTTCACATTGGCCAAAAACCATAGCTAGCTGGTCGTTTGCATCGGCAACCATCGCTGGCAACACTGTGCCCTTGTACCAGCTAGAGGGGATCATTCGTCCATCGTGAGCACTAGAGACAGTACTTGAACCTCTCTATTGCCTACCGAAATGCCCAGAACACTTGGTCAAGAATGAAATAATGGGGGCCTTTCATAGGGTGCGCCTTTTCCATTTTGTTTAGATATGTCCTAGGATTGGCTTAGGCAATCTAATGTAGCATTTGTGACACAAAGCCGTAGGTCTCTTCATGCGTGCCGTATATCCCATGTATGACTTTGCTCCTCTCCTGCCGCACCTTACCATAGCTCACCAGGAAACCAACCAAATTCACAGCATCGCCCATCAACAACTTTGGCAAAACTGTGACGTCCATACTATGAGTTGACTTATCAGGCTGACGATGAGTGATGAGGTTACATTGCGATGGTCGTGCAGTGGCTTCGTAATCTCACAAGTGTGGTCCTTACCAATGTTACCCGAAAGTCCGTTGCTCCGTATCTGAATCTCTATGCATGGACCTTCCGAGACAAGAGCTGTCCAGACACTTCACCACACACATATCGGGGTTCGACCTGTGCACCTAATATGTACGACTTATGCAGACGGCATATTTTGCAATGGCTTACTGTGCGGCACCCTCCCAACCGTCCATTGCAAGCAAGGGAGAAGCTCTACCTACTGGCCGTTGGACACTACAGGAATGGTGACTACCCCAGGAGCCGGCAACTTCACCACTGCTTGGAGGTTTGCATTCTCGATAGCATGCGTGGTAGTACAATGCTGTGATCAATGCATGATTAATTGTTTTGCTTGTCTTAAGCTTGTACCTGTGAACAACACATACAGCGGCACAATATGTCCTCTGGTATTATGTAGTCTGTTAATGCCAACTGATCGTTCCTCCAAATAATTCCACTGAATTAAAGTTCATGCTGCCCAACAATGCAGACAGCTGTTACTGTTGAACAACCTGCACATCTGTTTCTTGAGTTCCTGACCTTACAAGGAGTCCTGCAGGCAGTAGATATTCTTTTGTTGGAAATAGTCATGGCATGGCTAGTCCCACAAATGGCCAAGAAGATGCATAATGTTTGTTTAGCATACCACATACAGTAGCTATCTAGGTCTTGATGCATTTGCACTGGAACCCCCTACATTGGTGTTTGTAGCTGTTGATTTTTTTATCAAAAATTTGTCCATTATATTTACCTACCAAATCAATGAAACGTAACTAGAGTATTAGTAGATTATTAGTACATGAACAAACTTTTGGGCACAATATTCTAATCTATTTGCTTTGCCCCATCGATTGTCAGTTAGTGAGAGATAGAGTCATAGAGAGAGACAGAGAGTTAGGGTCAGGGAGCAGGGTTTTTACCAGAGAGATGAGAGGCAGAGCCACAGAGGAGAAAAGGAATCGCACAGCCACAGATGGCAGGCAGCGTTAGATGATCCTGGCCTGCTTGACTGCTTCCACGCTGCTTGCCTGCTTTTGCTTGGTGCTTGCACCGCCGGCCACCGCACTGCCGCAGCTTTGGACTGGAGCCTGATGCCGATCGTGCGTGTGATTGGGAATTTTGGAAAGGGAACGGCGGAACGCTGGGTCGCTGGTTCGATCAATTGGCGAGGCAGCCGAGAGGTCACGGACTCTTTGGCGCAGCGCTATGCGCCTACGCGTAGCTAAGAAGGCACTGACGGCCTGCCGCACTGGGCCACTGGAGGCCTGCTGAGTTGCGGACTGGGAGTCATGTGAATTAAATCCAGGGGGTATACGTGATTAACGAAATTGACTGGGAACCAAGACCCCCACTGATCAAGCTGTGGGTCCGCCCCTGCTTGGGAGGGAGATGTCGTACGTGCAGATGAAGGCCGTCGCGGCCGCCGTGGTCAGGAGGTTTGCCGTGGAGGTGGTGCCTGCCGCGAGCCTGGACGCGCCGCCGCAGCATGAGATGGCGGTGACACTGAAGATGAAGGGCGGCCTCCGTGTGCGGCTCAGGAGGCAGCCGGCGACCGGTGCGGGCACGTCAAGCCGAAGCTGACCGCAGCTTGATCGATCACTTCGATATATCGACTTGCGTGTTGCAATCGACTGTCTAGTGTTTATTTGGTTGCTTCCTTCGATAATTTGTGGATCAAGCGCAAGATGTATTTCACGTAAAGCAGTACGTTCGTTTAACCAAGAGTACAAAACACATTTTGGTTTGCGAATTTGTGATTGCGAAAGCAACATTACATCTTTAATGGCAACTTAACCAAACAAACAGGACACTATCTAGTGGAGACTTTTTTTGGAAGAAATGGGCAAATTTAACCGAGGGTTCAATTCCAACAATCGTCAACAGCACAGCTAAACAGACGACACAAATGTGTGATACAACTGAATAACAACACAGAAAGACCTCGCAAAACCTACCCAGGTAATGCCCATACGTACCAAACCGAGAAATAAAAATATACACATATGGACAGCCACAAAACAAGCTAGGACATATTAGGACCTTGCAAGCAGCACAACTCAGTCCATGTACAAATAAAAGAATGACCTATAAAATTTGCAAAACCAACAGACCGAGCCACCAGTAGCCGTCCACATAAAATGACCAACAATGGGGCAGACGTACTCTCATGATCATGACATCAATCATGAGGAGATAAAAACAAGGGCAGTATCATCTCATTTTGCAGCAAAACCAGAAACAACCGTTTGTTCAGGAGCCGCCCTTTAGAAGAGATCAGCTTTTCGTTTATGTAACTCTTGCTTCCATCCTGGCTGTCGGTAGAATGCCTCTTTAGTCATGCCAAAAACAGTCTGGAACTCACTCTCCGATAAGTATGCCTACAGAAGCAGTAGAGTAGTAAAATTAAAATTGACCTGAACGCAACTTCCGACCAGTGAAAACTACCGACAAAACCAAATGCATCAATACAACAGCCAAAAGCATAAGCAAATTGGCTGCAGCCAAGAGGCTTTACATAATTGCAGCACATGAACGAAACCAACAAACTACTCTAGTAACATATATTCACCATTTCACCCAAAAATTGCTTCAGAACAAAGAATAACTAGGCACATCCAGGCTCCAGATATAAAAATGTGCCTGAGAACAAACCTCTCTTCGCTTGTAGTCTATCCCACGAACAGGATCAGTAGATTTGGATATCAAGCGGTCGTAGCTAAATGTTGCTTCACCAACATTCTCAGCAGTTGTTTGTTCCTCAGGTGCCTCAGGTTCTGCTCCATCACCCTCAGATGGCACCCCATCTACAACAGCATCTTTTTCTGACTGAAATTCAGAGGGGTCCCCAGCTTCAGAGCGAGGAGATGCATCAGATGGAGTTATTATGATCCTCTCGGCATCTGCATTGATTAAAGGTATTAAACTTTGAAGGATGGATATATCAGCAAGTCTGCAAGGACCCTCTTCATCTATGATTCTTCCTGTTAATCAGGTGTACATAATGGAGCTACTCCATAGTATAGCAACAATAAAAAAATATAACACAGCAGACATGCATGCAACTCTCCAAGGATGTACTTGCAGACAGACAATGCACTTGAAGTCTTGATGGAACATTCTCGCAGAAACAAGAAACACAAAGAACCCAAGTCTTAATGCTAGCACACGATTAACGTCCAGATAACTCCAGACTTTTGTCATTAATACTCTCAAAAAAGATGAGAAACTGAAAAGGAAAGCACAGGTCTACCAGTCTTTTCTGCTGCTGTGGTTGTCTTGCTAGCTCGGAGATTCTCAGAAGATCCACCTTGCTCAGCTGTCAGCACAGAGGATAGTGCAGCAACTGCGGCTGCTCTTTGTGAACCTTGACCTGAACGAGACGGAGGTGGGGTTTTCGGTTTCGAGGATGGATTAAATGCACTGGATAAGGCAGCCAGTGCTGAGGCACGCTGAGTGGGTCCGTCATCACCTGAGCTTTTAGGCCTCTCGTTAGACTGGAAAGGGATTGAGTAGCTAGTCAAGCCAATATTTCCACTGATAATATTTTGGTAAAGAAACTATTGAACACTTACCAGCTTCTGCTGGGAAGATGGATTGAATGCAGACGATAAAGCTGCCAATGCAGATGCTCTTTGAGTGGGTCCACCGTTACCAGAGTTCTTAGGTGTGCTCTACAAAATGGATTATGTTGTAAAGATTGTGTTAATTGAATCTAATTTGCATTTACAATGAATTCATGAAATTTGTCTCCTGTTTAACAACATGATTAATTGTCTAAAATTTAATATCAGGTTCAATTTGTAAAACAATTTAGCTATACAACGTGTTAGCATCTAAGCATTACATTGAATGTTACTTCAAGTAAAGCATACATATATGCACATCTAATTTTGTATCTGCAAGAACTTAAATCACGGACTTACCTCTGAACGCAATCCAAAAAGAAGTGAAAGTTTCTTTTGGAACGAATTTCCATGAACCTGTACAAAGCATGAAACTTATTGCCATGCAGTTTGAAACAAGTGCTAGCACAAACAAGAACACAAATAGCATAAGCAAGTACAAGGGAACATGGAGAAATATAACAAAGACTACCTCAGGGAAGCAAATGAGACCACCTTGCAGCAATTTTCCAATTTTATTAACTTAAGTAAAACATGTAAAACATCTGGTTCCTAGTAAAAATTAATGATAGACAAAACAACAAAAATAAGATATAGCAGTAATGAGATATCCAAGAGAATACCACAAATTTCGTGTTATCCCAAGAGAAGTATGTCTTGAAGAAGCATGGCTCATTCCCTTCAGTGAATTTATAAAGTGGTACATATGGAGAAAGATCTTCAATAGACATGGCATGCTCTATGTATTTCTGGGGTAAACAGTAATCGTCACACAGTGCACAACTGTGAACAGAAAGCTAAAACAATAAGGTCAAAGCTTACCTGGCCAATATCAAATGCCTTCAGTTTCTCTTTTGATTCCACGCACTGACCAATCCAAATAAAGACCTCACCATGTGTATCAAGAATCATCATGTCTTCGGTCAACAAATCGTCTTGGGAAAAGTTGAAGATCTCATTAACCTGCCGAAGCTCATATAAATCACATACTCTGAATGGGTATAAGCAAGAGTAGTTTTATCGAAAGCAAGAGTAAGAGGACCAACCTCCAGTCTCCCTGATTAATGGTGATCATGTTATCATGAATGAAACCAAAGCAACAAAAATATAATTAGGCCAAAGAATTCTATAATATAGATACTGTAACAGAATGAGAGGAAAGAAGTAGAAGAAAGAAATTTACAACTAACCGTTCCTAACTGAGAAAGCATACAAGTGAGGCTCTCTAACAATAATATCCTGAGTGGCATTTTTGTTTGTATAGCTCTGCTTTCCACCAAGAGAAAACCAGAAAGCAGAACTCTCTGTACCTTCCTTGCAATGTTTCACTGCCACACCAGGCTGTAAGATTGGACATATCAAATCTTAGTAAGGGATAGTTGGGAAAAGACAGTGCTTCATGAAGTTTTGGAAGTTTTCAATTGATTCATAACAAACAATTCTGGGACGATTTAGCAACAATCCATAAGCATGTTTATACAGTTCCACATGATCTTTTAAAAACTGTGCAGTATCATAATGACTTGAATAGAAGAATTTGATGAGTCAACAGCCAACAATCAACCACGAGTCAATGACCATCCATCAATCTACAGTGAACAGGCATCTCGACTGAAATATCACGTTTCTTTTATTCTTTCATAAATAACCAGGACATGTAACAGCAAATACCGCACCAACCAGTAAAGATCTTAAGTACAAAAAAGTTATGTTCAAATTAAACCTGATAAAATTGTACAGATCATTTTTCCAGTTATTAGTGTTAGTTGGCAAAAGCCAGCAGTTAGTACCAGTGTTGGTCGATTTCATACAACTTGTAAAATATCTCAAGAAATTAAAGAAAAGATGACAGAGAGTTCTAGTCAACAATAGGTAGCTAAAAACAGCTTCAGTGCAGAGACAAATCTTAGTGTACCTATTTTGGGATGGTATATTGCACTTTTCTGCTAATTGTGTACTAGTCTTATTTCAGTTGGTACTGACATTGTGATAAATGTTAATACAAGCCACCAGAATGCTAAACTTCAATCTTCATATGTCACAATTATAACTAGTTTCATTCAAAATCAGTGTGTAAGCTCACATGTGGTAAGTAACTTGCAACCATAAATTGGACAGGTGAATCTGTCACTCTGCAACTCAGCAATAGAAAATGCAATTAACTCGTACTACATTAGAACGACTTTTGCCAAAAGCGCATAGAAATTAGAATTGGTGTTCTTAAATCTGTTTAGGGTGGCGTCGTACCTTCAAGAACTCAGCAACTTCCACTGCCCACTGCTGCTGCTCATAAGTGCTAGAATTGCCATGCCATGTAAACATTGCATTTCCAGATTGCAATACAAAACACTCCGTGGAGCTTAAAGATGTCGCCACCTGTAAAATAACAACTGATCAGCTCCAGGGAGAAATTTCTGTACAATATTGTTGTAGATTTCAGAGCGACTTCCTGTACAACATCAGAGTTATACTTTGTAGTTAGTTGGCACAAAGGTCCCCCAAAATGTTGGCACCTCCAACTTCAAACAATCTTATATTATATAATTCAATAAAAATTATCCATCCTCATCCAAGATATCGACAAGAATAACAGATAGGTGATACCGCATCAACTTGAAGCGTTTTATTGTTATGAATTGCTGTCCCAGATACTCGAATTAGAGCTATGCCTTCAGGAGAGTAAATTTCATTGCTCTCGCCCTTTTCTTCTGCGATCTTCTTGTATCCAGAACTGATTCCACCCTACATAATGTCAAAAAAAAACTTAGCAGTTATCGCCCAGGTAGTGTAGCTATATATTATTCAGATCTGCAGCGTTGAGCTATGCATCCCTTACAGAATAACAATAAAAAGGAAGCAACCACTCAGGTAGTGGACAATTGTCAAAAAATATATGTTCAGCAACAGTTGTACCTTCAAGATAACCATGGGCTGGAAAAGAGCAACAAATTGTGGTGGTTCCTTCCCTTGATAAATACGTCCCTACAACACCACTACTAATAAATCAAACTTTTCTCTTATGAACAAATATCATAGGCACATACGAAATGAAATGCAGCACCAGAACAGGCCTTCCTTTCAGTGAATTCCACATTGTATTAGCTAATTGAGCAGCCATCAGTTGATCATCCTGCGCAGAATAAACAAAAAAAAAGTAAATATAGAACCCAGCTGGCCAGCTCACTTCTACAAATGCACGGCAAGTCCTACTGTAAAAAATTCAGAGAACAGAGACCAACTAACTCCGAAAGAACTTATAACATGAGTTTATACTTGCACATCTATACTAATATAAAAAGCACAAATTCAAATTTAAGCTGTATATCGAAAGATTTTGGCTGGAAGATCTGGAGCATCCTGGTCATCTATTCACCAGATCAGAGAGCTGTAATTCAAAATTGGTCCCTACAACCCAAACATTCAGACACTAACTGCTGCAATACCTCGTTTTATGCATGCCTCCTGATTTTATGAATGACCTTCCTAATCTAATCAGGTAATGTAGGTTCCACATGTGCACTAACTAGTGAATATAAATAGTTTTGCAGAAAGGCTAGACCATAGGTTCTATGTAAATACTTGACCAACATAACAATAAATGTCACATCACCAGGGCAGTGATTATCACCCTCAGAATTTTTTTTAAGAAAAAACATCAATAATTGGGATAATGTGAAGAAACAATCAGGGCATAGTTTAAGTGTGGCAACATGCACGTATTATTACCGCCATGCTATCCTTCCCAATCCAGTAACTGAGATAATATTCTTCTTTCTTGTCACCCGAATGATATGTATAAAGAATGATATAACAGTCTCCACTGTAAAATTTTCCAATGTCCTCTTTTGGTAGGGCAGTCTTAGCATTGCCATCAATGCACCACACCTGAAATACAAACAATTTATTTTTGAAAGGACATTTCCAATAATGCTATTTGTGATTACTTCTTTTAAACAATGCAACTCCTAAAGTGGGAATATGATCAACAGAACCTCGAGTTTTCCACCGCCTTCGAGCAAAGGAGGAACTTCCTCATTAACTGGAGTACTGCTTTTTGCAGTTCCCTTATCAACACCTTGTTGCTTCAATAAAGCTAGAAGAAACACCAAATATCATCAGCAACACTCAAAGGAGATATTTTGTTATCCTCATAACTGAATAAACTACCTGCAACTTTTCCCCGCCCATCCTCTGCACTAGGGCTCCCTGCTGCATTACCCGCTGGCCATGATTCAAATTTTGACTTAAATGCATGACTCTCATAACCTTGAATCACTTGAGTCACTCTTGTTGTCTTTGGCCTTTTCTGATTAATGATGAATTCCTACAAGAGGCCCAAAAAAAAATGATAGTGTTGCATTTCTGAAATGGCAACCAAAAATATAAAAGAAAAAAAAGACTGTTTGAGATATTACCTCAACCGCTTTACTGGCAGCTTTTCTATCCTCCACTTGTGTTACCCGACCAACCCATATAAACATTTCAGCCCCACAGTCAAGCAAGAAACATCTGGTGTTCTCAAGCACTGCTTTTGTAAGAGCCGTATCTTCCAACTTCAATTGACCACCATTAATACTGCAAGGAGAACAATTGATAATGTAAACAGTAAAATACAGCAGTGAACAGAAAGAACCTAAAGCAAGATAGAATCTGTAGCACATATTAAACCCTAAGATATAAAAATACATCTCAGGAGCTGACTAAGCTATAGCAATAGAATAAACAATTGCTTGTGTGTGAGTACTGTCTTCTGTTATCAATTGACCATCATTGATACTGCAAGGATAAATATTTGATAATGTACCAGTGTGGAATAAACAGAGGGGCAAGGTAGGGCCCGTGTGCGCTTGCTGTTCTGCGATGCATTGTGGACCCTTTGCTGTTACAAGAATTTTTACCTATTCTAGTAAGATTTCATTAACTTGTTGTGGGTCCAAAAAAGAGATGCTTTCAAGTAGTTAATACATTCAAAAGTAGAAAGATAGAACTGTGGGTCGTAAGCCACCACAATGCCAAAGTAATCCACAGCATGTGCAGGGATACCTTTGATGTAAGTATGTAATAAACTAATAATAGGCCTTAAGGACTAACTAGAAGCCTATTTATACATAGGAGGTGCAATTGAAACAAATAACAAGCTGGAAAGTAAGCAATTAAGCATACATCTGACTCATACACAGAAGAATGAAGATTTTTCTTTAAAAAAACTGTCACTCTTGGTTTTACCATAACTTTGAATAGTACGTTACTAAAAATACTTACTAATTTAGCGCATGCTTTTCTTAACAATGTGTAAATGTAAACAATAGTAAGCAATGGGAGTGGCCCCAGCCAGCAGGAGCAGTAGTTGGCACAGCAACATGAATAGTATATTAGTATGCATAGAAGTTGGGATTATGAACTTATGATGATTAGTTTCCTTGTTAGTTATTTCCTTTTTGGTGTATTGCTATCATTGACGATCAACTACAAACACTTCAATAGAAGAAAATACCTGTAGAGCTTGGGTGCTGTAGTTTCAAGTACAACATCGTCGTCACTAACGGCCTTTTTCCCTATTGGTGCAAAACCTCCAAACAGAACCCAGAATTCACCAGAGTCTGATTCCGCTTGTAGTTTTCCATCATCTGAGATTATTAAAGTACACCACATGAGTACAGAAAAGAGTGAACCAGCCGACAAAGGTATAATGTAAAAGTCAGATGTCCCCTCACCAACGATTGCAACATCGCACACACCCCCATGGTACTTCTCCTTTAGATGTTGGATCACTTCCAATGCTTTAGCCCTTTCTTGGATATTGGAGTTAGCACCATTAAATTGATATATTTTCTTTTCCGTATCTAAGATAAACACATCATCATGGTTTAATGATGAACGAGCAAAGGGAACCTGAACAAAGAATGCATCATGTTAATGTAGCATACAGAATTATTGAGCTAAATTTGAAAAAAATAGGCAGCAAGAGGGGAAAATGTTCATACCTCTTTTATTCTAATAGATCTCTTCCCTTTGCAAATATACAACCGTGTTTCAAACTTATCCTCCTCAGGCTTTTTGAACCCTGAGGCAAAACCGCCCTCCAAAGGTATAATGCAAGGTTTGAAGTATGACAAGAACTTGTCAGATTCATAACCTTGGAGTTCTCTGTACTGGATTGCACGACCCCCAAGTATGGCATCAAGTTCAACCGTCTTGATTGCTGCAGTACCAGCTTCATCCTGCATGATGACAGACACACCATTGTAAGGTTGGAAATGGTATTTCTGAGTACCACAGAAATTAAGTTACAAAGTGTGTACTTGACTTGAATCTTTCCCAATCCAGAAGTGGATGTCGTACAGATATGCACCACCTTTACAGGTCGTCTAGAAAAAAAAAGAAATAACTTAGAAAGTTTTGTATTATAGAAACGTAGAAACATGCATCAAAGGAACACAAGAGGCAAAAGCAATTACCTGCAGAACTATGTATGAATCGCCGCAGTAGAATTTACCATAATCAGATTTTGGCAATTGAACTGGTTTAAAATCTTCAATTCGCCATATTTCTGTCCCACTAAATGATGTTAAGGGGAACACATACATAAATAAACAAGGACGGTCTATATTGCAATCTTAAAGAACAAAAGAAATTCTATCAAAGATATTAAGATAATTACTCAAAAAACAACTGAACAGACTGGCAATCGTGTGGAAGGATACACTTTTTGGCCAGCTCCTTGAAAAGCAGGATCCAGCACTTTTGTGGTTGACATTGGGAAGCAACTTTACCAGGGTTTACTTTGAAGGAAATGAAACAGTAGCAGATTGTTCCACTGTACAACAAGGGTGCTGAGTGTTAGGAACACATCATACGCTAAAAAAGGAACAACAATCAAACAAATCAAATAGCAATCAAAATATGAAACTGTGTTCGGTTAATCCAACAATAAAACAGAAAAATACTTAAGCCAAATATCAATTGCAGGTAATACAACTGAAGAAGTTTAAATAGAATGCATGGATCCATGGAAAATGCTCATGATTCAGCATTGTGCCATTATCTAGATAGGGGTCTAAAATCATCATTGTTGTTGGGAGGTAGCTGATGCTGTGTAGCCCGTAACATGTGTAGTTGCTGATTTCAATGATCTGTCAATACAGTTGAGGAGTCACATTCACATGTCAATACAGTTGTTGGGTTATTGATGAAGCATGAGCGTCACGGTTGTCATAGTTTAAGTTGGCTCATAGAACACTTGCCTAAAGTACCGGACTACCGTGTAATAGTTTCAATAGACCACTTAAATTGATTTGCATAAACCTAAATTTTTAGTTGCAACTAACCACATGCAAGAAAGTTCCAGTTTATTTCTCCAAGGATCATTGAATGCTATCATCTAATCGTGCCCTCTCACTAAGTACCTCAAACTAGAGCCACAAAAGAAAAGGAGAGGCTATCATCATCGGTAGCATATCTATGCTGTTTTTGTCACCCTGTTCATAAATGGCGTGTACATAACTATACATTTCATCGTTCGACCTCTCTCTTTCCAACATAGGGGCATATGTCACTCTGGGCCTCGGTGACCTTCAACTCTTGAAAGCACCATATATACAGCTAGAGCAGCAGCAAGCCCAGCAGTCCTACTATCTATGAGCACACTTCAGAGTTTCCTCCATCTATAATAAGATAACAACTACACATGGCTATGTGGCGAGTCAAACGTCCATGCTGATCGCACAACCTGTCTCTTTCTGCAGGCAGGCTGGCAGATCATAAGAGATGGCCTCCAATGAGAAAACGTTGGAGCATGCTCGGGAACTGAAAAGAATGCTCGCCCTTCTAATAACATTTCTCGTCACACTGAACTAAAGTACTCCAACACTAGTCAAACGAGAGTAAAATATTGCTAACAACTGCCAACTAATACGAATCAACGCTAACTACGCTACGAGTTGCTGACATGCCCGCGTGACAGACACCAAACTAGCACGAGTCGAGTCTAAAAAATAACATCTGACAACAATAAAATTGACGCGATCTTAGCTCTAGCAAACTTGTAAGCAGTAATCCGAGATGGAAGTCACGACTGATGCACTACTACGCACCAGCAAACCAACACGATGCATAAAACTAGAACAGGTTATCGAGTGAACGGGAAAGGGTGTAGATGAAAGCACATGAGAGGAACGTCTATCCCGTCTCAAAAGGGGGGAAATCGACAGTGTGAACCCACCACTCGCAACGAAAATACGGATCAGAATCAACAAGAGAAAGCGATTAAAAATAGCAGATCTGACCATCGGCAACTAGATCCATGGGACTCGCACGCGATCAGGAGGTAGTAGGGAGGGACACGAACTTACTACAAGGGCAAACGAGACGGTCCCCGTTCCCCGACCGGAGGAAATGCCCAAAGCGACGGCAACGAGGAGGGGGCGCCTATCTCACGGCGAGCTCGCGGGGAGGAGGAGATCTGCACGGGAGAGGGAGGAATTGGGCAGGGGGCTCGGCTTCGCTGGATCACAGAGGGAGGAGAACGCGGAGGCAGAGGGGACGAGGAGCCACCTGCAACTGGAACAGAGGAGTGTAAATAGGCTGGAAAAACGACGGCGGTGATCGATGCCTGCAACTGCAACTCCTGGCCCAACGAAAGCCACCCCAATCCTGCCGTAAATTCGATGCCTGTACTTGGAAACATACTCTGCAGTGACAGTTTACAAATCTACGTGTTTTGGTTATCGGCACAGTCTTTAAAACACAACTTTAATAACTAATTATATTATAACATATTTATAAAATTTAATAAAATTATGATATTATAAAAATATTTTTCGAGATAAATCTACACATATAATTTTTATGTATCCAACCTAGTTATTTAAAAAAAAACACAATAGTCACAGTTGGCTGCACGTATCCTAAAATGATATGTTTTTGTGACTAGAGGGAGTATTGTGAAATTGAAGTTTTTTTGCTTGTTTGTTTATTTGAAAGTTTTTTCACGTCTGTATTAAAAATATCAGGGCTTTCATAGTTTCGCATTTGAAATGTTACGCTAATCATACACTTTTGGTATCGCTGAGCGGTACAATTATATTTGATATTACCATGTCTTGAGAAATAGGAGTAGCAGTAGTCATCCACCCAAGGAGAGGGGGTGGCGTTTTAGATAGTATTGATTGATTATGCAAGTCAAAGGAGCTCACCGCCCAAAAAATGGATGAAACGGAAACTCAGATCGCGACCCCAATTCGAGTAGCAAGGTTTCAGGGCTTTCCTTTTTTTTTCTTTTTTTGCTTCAAGTTATACTAAGAGCAAGTTTAATAGTATAGATAGCTGCTACCTCCAATACATTTCCATGTCATCAAAAGATAATGATGTAGCCAACTTATACAATAAGCTGGCTATAAGTTGTCTTCACAAGAGCTCTCAATCATTTAATAGTGTGATCATTTAATACATGCATGGGTATAACAGTTAGTCCTATTGGTACATACATGGATAACGCATCTTTTCCTGTGCTATAGCCTGACTCTTGCATGGGAGTCGACTTGGCGCTCTCTCTCTCTCCTTTTCTCTTCCCTCCACATAGGATTATGCTGACATGGATTCCCTTATAGCTAGCACAGTCAGCCTTATTAAACTTGCTCTAACATGCCATTCTCATAGATAAACATAAGTCTAATCTGCGTGCTGTAAGCAAGGTCCATACACCTTTGCTTCAAAGAAAGAACAAGTATATATCTTACTCTGCGCTTATTATTTCGCTGGTCGCAAGGGGGCGAGGGTTACGTATGGAGCATCAGTCCGGCACCTTTATAGTGCCACAACACCGAGCAATAATGGCGAGGCTCGTGCAAGCATGCAGCTGCGGGCACCGCAACACAGGTCAGCAGATCCAGCCCAGCTCACCTCACTCTGGTCGGACCCACACCCCCCGTTCGCCGGCCGCACCATCACTGCATCAGCCGCCTGCCACCGTATCACCACGCTTGCGCACAACGCTAGTACACGCTGCGACGAGCGAGAGCGCGTGTAAAGGTGGGGGGAGCAGCGCCGCGCCGCCGGCATGCCATGTGCTGCCAGCCACGGCTGAGGAGGGGTCGGCAGGACGCCACGACGGCCTGCTCGCGTCGCAGCGGCACTCTGGAGCCTGCACCCTCTGCACTGGCAAACTGACAGCATGTAGCAGCAGCAGCATCTGCTGAACCGGAAAGGAGGAGGCACGGTTCGGGTCGTTGGTTGGGAACAGCGCAATGCCGTAGAAGCCTAGCATCGTCCCGGCTCACGTCCTCTTCTTGGAAAAGTCGAAAACTAATATGATATGAGGTTTTTCGAAATGGTTTTTTTATCCCTCTTGTTGTCGTTATATATAATATTTTTTTCTTCTAAAAATTATTTCTTTCAGCCACTATAATTTATTTTTAGCTAAAAAGTCATAGGACATAACAAAAAAAACTATTAGCAAAAACAATATGGTAGAACCCTTGTTTAGTTGATTGTTCCGGTTTGGACACCATGTTGTTGCCTGGTGGCGCTGAATGCTCATGAAGCGCTTCCATCTACAAGCATTTAAGATCGTCAGGATCCCCATCCGTAATCGCATGATCATACAACATATTAGTATTATTTGCGATCGCACCATCTCAATCCTGAGTAGTATCCAAATCGGATTGTACCATATAAAAAAATACATATGTAGATTAAGATCTTAAAGATCTTCGATTCAAGTGGTTCTCTGAGCACGAATAATACTAACTAGTACTAGCAGCTACCATATCTTATGGATATATATAATTGTATAGATGATGGTTATCTATAATATATCTTTATATAATCTATACATAAGATTAAAAAAACTTATATAATAAATTATTTATATAGTTATTTGTAATAGTTTCATATAATTAATAAGTTTTCTATATAGTTGTTTATACAATAGTATACACACTAGAAAATCATCTATAAGATCGTCTATTAAATAATAGGTAATATTTTTCTCTTTTATCCATATCATCTAAAATTCTATATGAAATAGGCTTATAGATAACTGACATATATCTATTATACACGCCCTGGAAGGTTGTTTCCGGTTAATTATAGGTGGTTTTATACTGCACCTGAAGACCTGTACTGCTATGTGAATGCGGAGGTGGACCTATTCATTTTCATGGACCATGAACTGATGAAGCTTTCCATCAGCCTACCACAGGTCCGGTGGAGGAATCAAGAAAGCACATAAAAGGTACATCCTTTGGATAGCACCATCAGCTTTTTTTTAGATCATAAATACAATAAGAATGCACTCACACACATGTACTTAACACCACACCTATCTACACACACCCACGTAGGTGCGTCCAATGCACACGCTTGAGACTAGAGATATAGACCCAAGATCTCCGGAAGCACGAGCACACGCTTTGACCACTGAACGTACCCATGTGAGCGCGTGTGCTTAAAGGGCATTATTCACATGAACAGTATCAAAGAAGCATTGTTCATGTTAATAGTGGCCCAAAAACATGCATAGCCACAACTCGAAGCCGGGCAGACGGGCGTCCACTGACGGCCACCACCAACCAAGCAATCGCTTGGCCGTAGCACCATCAGCCTAATACCAATCAGAACATTAGCCAGTATAAGTATCATCAATTCAATACATACTTGTGAGGACCCGCAATTACTGATTCTTTTGAACCAACAAATTATGACTAAATATAATTAATTAAGCAACTAATTAAATCAATTATACAATAATCATTTCCTTTAAATATACAATATATCGAATTAATATAATCATTCCAAAGAACAAGTGAAATTAATAATTACAAGTCACCTCACAAATTACAAATTTGCATATATGAATACACCTCATCGAGATTTCAAGTAACACATGGCAAGTAAAACTTTTGCAGTCCAATTTACAACAAATGATCAATTAAATTGCAATTACATAATACACGGTTCTCTAAATACAAATACATTAAGTCTTGCAGGAATAAATAAATATATTAACTCATACAGATTCATTTCATAATATAGATCAATTCAAAATTTCAATTACACGTAGTCCCAAGTAAACACCACTAATTACACCAAATCATTCATCCATACTCATTCATACACAAGAATATATCTCATGTGCATACAAGAATTCATGCCATGCATCGCAACATAGTTGCAAGTGAAGATATCACTAGAATAGGAGTTTGATTCAAATGACGGTGACCTAGGAATTACCTGCAAGGAGAAATAGTAACCGGAGATAGAAAAGAATAGGAGAAACTAATTGATAAAGACCATTTTTGTCATTAGAACTTGCCCAGTTTAAAATACCTAACCTTAGCGCTCATCGAGATACCAAGACCGTCCGGGGCCAACTGACACCTCTTACTTTAGTGAGCTTCATTATTCGGTGAAAACGAAGCCAATACATACTTCAAATTTCACAACCCTTATCTTAACCAGAGAAGAACCAAGCCACAGTGCCAAAATCACCCTAGGGGCCTTCGGTCCATGAGAGTAACCCCCATTTTCATAATGCACAAGGGATTGTGAAAGGGGAAGCGATGAGAAGGAAGCCAATCGAGAGAATGAGCGAGGGAGAGCGCATTCTATCACTCCCTAAAGCCACTAGAGCAAAGAAAAGAGAAAGAACCCACTTCACCTCCCAACCCCACTCCATCTCCCCTCCTAGAGCTCATCCCACTGGCGACGAGAGAGAGAGAGAGAAAGAGAGATCTTAGAGTCAGCACCACCAAAGGGGCATCTGAGGAGGAGGAGGAGGAGGCGCTTAAGGAGTCAGGGAAGAACCAAAGAGAATGTGATCGCATTCTCGGCGGCCTTGGAGTAGGAGGATCAAACCGGGACTAGAGCAACCAAGAAGAAGGTGAACTAAATCCCAAGAGAGCCTATGAAGGAACTATAACCATTGGCACCAACATCATCATCCTCACCAGATCACATTCTTTTTTTCATGAACTATGGACTAAGTGGCATCCCGGTTTGAGTAAGCAGTTGGAAAATTCGTCATTGAAAAGAATTTCAAATGCTTTTGGTGGGTAATTGCTCTAGTTTTCCTAAAGCTAGGCCCTTGCCCTAATTCGGAGTTGTTTTCTAGTTTAATGCTAATTGTTATATGCGCCATTTGCCTTGAGTTTCCAAGAATAGTTTTGAATGTTTCTGTATATCATTGAGTGTAAATGAATCTTGTTGTGTTTGGTATGGTCTGATTGTGTAGGACAAGTGGCGCAACTTGAGTGTCACTGCTGGAGGATATGGGTCAAGAGAGAAGGCAAGAATGGCACTGAAGAAAGGTAGGCGTGTGCCTAAGGTTATCGCTGAACCAATGGATGTCGACACAAATAACCTTGATGATGTTCACAATACAGTCATTGATGCAAAACCATTGGCAATGGCTGTTGAGCCCATGCAGCTTGAGAGCACTCCAGAGAATTCAGTTGCTAGGTTAGTGGACTCAGTAGAAATATTTTATCAGATGCGATCCATATTCATTTTATAATTAACATGCATGCGAACGAGCTTCTATCGTAGTGGTAGAGCGCTCTAGTAGCACCCCCCAGATCCTGGGTTCGACTCAGACTGGGGGCAAAAAAATCCCCTCGCTTGCCCCATAAGCCAAAGCACAGGTCTAAAGGCTCGCCCAGTCGCTGGTCGTTAGGGTCAGGGCCCAGGTCGTCTGGGCCGAGCGTTAGCTCCCCTAGGCGCTCTCACATGGGCTGATGCCGCTGTGTCAGGGTGGGGCAAGGGTTCGGAGATTTTCTCGATCTGTGAGAGGATCCTTCTTCTTAAGCTAATGCCGGGGGGTGTCTTGTACCCCTGCAGGTCGAGTTTTTTTTTATAATTAACATGCATGCTATTTTGTTTTCCTGGTTTAATTTGGTTAATATATTTTATGTGAATATCTTGGAATGCTTTGATATTTGCATGATAGGGTTCCCCATCAGTGTGAATTGCTGGGAGTTGAAGTTCCTGCTATGGACAGTGATTATGTGTCTTATGGGAAATCAGTAAGGTACGCAGCAAATTTAGTACCTGTATACTGAATTACGATGCAAATTTTACAATTATTTACCGAATTGATCAATGGTTTTACCGAATTGCATATGAAAATTTTAGTACAGCATACTCTTTGGTAAAATCCTGGGTCCGCCACTGAGTAATATATCTGTGAGCACTATCTAATAATTTAAGGAATAATACGGTGAAATCACAGAGAATCTAGATTTGCTAACCAGAGACGACACTAAATCACCTTTGACGATCGGCCAACACACACTGTGGCAAGCCACACAATACCTATGCGCATCTACCGGCACAAGAGTGGAGCTGAGGACATTAAGCCATTTTCTTAATTACCATCCTCTGCAACATTACTACAAAATGCCATGTTTACAGTAGCACTACTACAGCCAGCTTCATAGCTGGATTGATCCTTGCCTCGATTAAGCGATTAATATTTTGAACCATGGCATATTCATCATTCCTACAAAAACCATGCCCACCTGCCCACCATATCATGACAACAGAAGGGGAAAAATACAGGAATCGTATTGTTTGGTAATACAGATCGATTGCTAGCGCTTCGCTAAGTTTCAGAAAAAGCTGATGGCAAGATCATGGCAACCCTTTCAAGAATTGTGGTCAGAAGAACGGAGGATAGCAGTAGAGTATACCAACGCGGCGGATCCCTCAGCCAGTCGGCCCTACTGGACAAGGGCTCCGCGACGGCGCTGGCGGCTCCGGCTCAAGTCAGCGGGGAGGAGACTCCCTTGCGAGGCACGGCGGACGGCGGCGGCCATGGCGTCGTTGGACTTGGCAGGGCCGCAGGGGGCCGACTCCATGAGACAACTCTTGGTATCAGGGAAACCGTCCGATGAAGCGTCCGCGGCTTGGATTTAGGCGGAAAAGGTTCCGAGAAAATTTTCATAAAAACCCTTGACTTGTTGTTTTATATTATACAAATCTCTGAATTGGATCGCGCAGAAAATTTGTGATCGGAACCTCGGTCGCAGTTTTTTATGTGATAGACCGCTTCTTAATATTTTATTGATATTAGACCCTAGACCCTAATTGATTCAGAACAATTGTGGGTATCTGTGGGCCGTTAGATCAAACGTGCACGGTCCATATCGCTGCACAAGCTCTGTTCTTTTTTGTTACAGCAGATGACTTTTGTGTATGTTTTTCCAAACGTAGCGGATAACAGAGCTGCTGACACATATAATTTTTTATTTAAAAAGTTATTTAGAGAAGTGACTTTGAAATACTATATAAAAAAAGATAGACTATTGCACAGGCGACTGAAATTTTTTTATCTTTCAGTCACCTAAAGTTACACTTTGAATCACCTGAAATTGCACATGTTTTTGTAGAGGGGGGCTGCAATTTTAGTTGATCGAGAGTGCAATTTCAGGTCACCTGAAGTTGCACTCTGAATCACCTAAAGTTGCAGCTGTTTTTTTAGAGAGGGGCTGCAATTTTAGTTCATTGAGAGTGCAATTTCAGGTGACTGAAACATAAAAAAATTTCAGTCATCTGTGCAATAGCAAAACTGATAAAAAAATCGTCACGTTTGCTTCGGCTTCCATATAAATCGAAACAAAATCTAAATAAATAAATAATCAGAGGCTGGAGTGCAAGGAGACGACGCAGGGAAGGTTCGGGAGGCGGCGGAGCCGTGTTTTCCATGGATTACGCGCAGGTGGGGTCCTCATCGCCCAGCGAGATAATTTGTTCTGCTGGCAACTGACTGACATCTACTCGCCGCCGCGGCGTGCGGCGGGCCATCGGCGTGAAGGCGGCAAAGGTTGGGAGTTATTGGAACTAATTTGGCATTGACGGCGACGCCGAGGTCATCAAATTTCGAGGACGTACGACGACCGTGGTGTTACTCTGTCCACGGTCAGATCGCCTCGGCATTGACGGCGACGCCGAGGTCATCAAATTTCGAGGACGTACGACGACCGTTGTGTTACTCTGTCCACGGTCAGATCGCCTCGACGACTTTGGCGCGCCTTCTGGAGACACAGCCGATCCAACCTTCATCCACAGCTTCGCCTTCGCCTGATACGGTGCGCTACCACACATGGAAATACCTACCGTTAGATGGGGAAGCGAGCGGCGCCGAATCGTGCGTTGGCGGAGCCTGTGGCCGACTTTCGGACAAGTGCGGTGGCCACCGGCGAAGAAAACGACCTCCGCAACGGAGGAGAGCGCCGCGGCGGGTGACTTGCAAGTTTACGACCTACTGTAATGGAGTATATCACTGAAAGAAGCATTGATCACAGCAAGTCTACACGCTTGCACATTATCTACGTATCCACGTCGCCTCACGGGATATGTTCTAATGACGGATGAACGTTCATGTCGCAGGGTATCCTGTTTTGGGTGCGGTTCAGATTCAGCCACGAATTGCAGTGACCGACTCAGAATTCCGATTGCTGTAAGCTGAAGTCCCCAGCAAAAAACACCTTAATTCTAGCTTTCTTAGTAAAGCCGGGTATCACCTTATTGGCAAAGAGATCACGATCGCTTACACGAACTCACAACGTTGAGGCAAGAACAGATGAAGACACAATGTTTTTTGTATTACCACACCTGTTCGGCTCTTTATTTATAGCAAAAACAAGGATCTAAACCAGGCTAAGAACTCCGAAACAAACTCTTAATCGGACTCTGAATCAAACTCCTAAACTGACTCCGAAACAAACACAGTCACGGTGTTCAATACGAACACGTAGCAGCAACGGATTATACTAGCTCACCTTTCGCCTCAAAAATATCCGATTGTACTCCGACTGAGAGTTTGACTCCGGCTCGTCTACAAGCAGGTTCCAGGCCTGGCCAACCCTATTTTCTGCACCGATGAACGCATCAGGCAACGTCGCAATATTTTGGGGGATAGTAGCACGGATACGTCGAGCCGCATGCTGCCCGTTTATTTGCCCCTGCCTCGCCTTCAACCAGGGGGCAGATGCGGGTAAACCAATTCCATTCAGTATGTTGGAGAAGAAGGGCATTACCTGCGACATCGACGAGCTGAAGAACAAGAATACCTGGGCTATTTCTCATGGCTGGATGTTAGTATGTGACCCTGCTACTTCCCTGACCACCTTTCTGTGGAATCCCGAGAACCTCTGCGACAGAACTTGCCGATGAACTGCACTTGCCAACTGTCTGACAGTCCCACTCTCCCCAAGAGCCTTGTGCTGCTAATCGAGCCTGATGCGCCTGTTATGTGCTACTGTCACGTTGGAGACAGCGAATGGGTCGAATGTGAGTACGATATTGGAACACAGATCCTATACCCCAGACGAGAATTTGCATGAGAGATTGGCTACATATATCTGCGATAGCAGCTTGCTAGGGCAAGGTGCTACTTCAACAGCGACTTCGACGAATTGGGCACCAGCGGCGGACGTAGGAATTTTAGAATGGGTGTTTAAAATTGTAAAAATATTTTGCAATACAAAACATAAAGATCTACAGTAGTAATAGTTAACATACAATTGTTCATACTAAGGATAACATGTCAAATAATATAGAAAAATTACAAAACAATTACAAAAGTTCACAAATTAACAAGCATACTCACATTCATATACAAGCATTGCTCATTCTCATTTTCATTTTTCAACACATAACAACAATCTCAATCTGACATCATTCATCAAAAGTCTAAAGATGCAATCTTGACAAACATGTTGAAGCAATAATTCAACATTTCCTCTGAAATTCAACAATAATTCAACATTTCATCTAAAGATGCAATCTTGAGACATCTAAAGTCTAAACTGCCATTTTCACTGAAATTCAATAACAATTCAACATTTCATCTAAAGTCTAAAGTCTCAACAGTCTGCCATTCATTCACCGAGGACTACATCAGTCGATTCAGTCATCATCCATCAACATTTCAACTCAACATCAGGGGCGGATTCCAGTCGTCTTTACACTTTACACATAGTCACATACAGCAGTTAAGCAGTAGTGCTCAAGTACTCACTGGCCGAGGCTTCACTGGGCGACTGGCGGAGCCGCGAAGGCGTGGTCATGCGAAGCGGAGCTGCGGAGGGCCGGAGCGGAGAGGCCGGAGGTGATGACGCGGTGTCACGGTCGGGCCCGCCGTCGAGGTGCCGGTGGAGCGGAGGGCCGGAGTGCCGGATGGCCAGATCTGGGATCTGGCGGACAGCGGACCTCGCGAAGTCGCGGTGCCGGCGCCTGGCGGAGCGGAGGGGGCGAGGGGCGGACAGGCGGAGCGCCGGAGCGGGGCGGCGGAGGGGCGAAGCGCCAGAGCGGACGCGGTCGGCGCCGCCGAGTTGCCGAGACACCGACTAGGGTTAGGAGTGGATTGCGGAACGTCGCCCGCGTCACGTAGGCCGTAGGGCAGGAAATGGGGATCGGGTGTTGGCAGAAATGGGGGCCGGGGGAGCGCACGCGCAGATGGGCTGGGCTTCACGCGCACGCGGAGTCGCGGATGGGCTGTAGCTCTTTCGCTCGGGCGGGCGGGCCGGCCGGCAGAACACCCATTTGCTGCGCCAAAACAGTTAAAATGACGCAATTATACATATACATATGTAATATACCCTATATATACTAGATTTTTTGTCAAAAATTTTAGGTGTTCAGTTAAACACCCATAAACCACTGTAGATCCGCCCCTGTTGGGCACCCATGACCGGAGACAACCACAAGGGAAACGGTTCGACAAAGAGGAAGAAGAAGACGTGCAAAGGGTTGTAGTGGAGGCGCATCCTCGCTGGAGACGAAAGACGGAAGAGACGGTGGAGAGAAGCGACAATCAGTTCATAGTTTTAGACTAAACGTTCATTTCGTATCTGCATCCCTTGTATATTGGTCTCTTTCTTTCTTTTTAGCTTTATAACTTTTTAGATAAATAAACATAATGTTTTTTTAAAAATAGCTTATTGAGATATCCTTTCAAATCAGCTTATCCGTATTCCATTTTTCATTCTTTAAACATTCACACCAGGTTCTTTTGGACCGATAGTTTATAATTTAAAATTTTGAATTCTGGCTGTTCGTGAAAGACAGTACGCAAAGAGAAATAATCGCATGTGATTTTAAACAGTACAACTGAATTCAATATACTTTTTACTACAATTTTTTTATTAACTTTGTTTTAAAAAATATATTATTTAAAAACTAATTACTGTAATATAACTACGTCTACACTTCAGAGCCACCTTATCTACTTCTGCATTTATATCCATCTCAGAAAAGTCAAGAATACAGGTCTAGGCAAATACTCATTGATTGGTATCAGGACTGAGACTGACCACTAACAGCTACAGGACCATTCGACCATCCACAACCACAAACCATGGCGCTACTCGTGGACGGAGCCATCGCACCGCTCCTTCTCCTCCTCCCCGTCCTTCTCCTCTACCTCCGGCGCCGCCCAACTGCGGCAAACGCGACACCCCACAACCACTGCCCCCACCCCAACCCCGTCCTTGGCAACGTCGTGCCCTTCCTCCGCAACCTGCACCGCTTCCTCGACTGGACCACCGACCTCCTCGCCGCCGCCCCTACCTCCACCGTCCAAGTCCGCGGCGCCCTCGGCCTCGACAACGGCGTCGCCACCGCCAACCCGGAGGTCGTCGACCACTTCCTGCGCGCCAGCTTCCCCAACTACGTCAAAGGCGCGCGCTTCGCTGCCCCCTTCACCGACCTCCTCGGCCACGGCCTCTTCCTCGCCGACGGCCGCCTCTGGAGCCTCCAGCGCAAGCTCGCCTCCTACTCCTTCTCTTCCCGTTCGCTCCGCCGCTTCTCGGGCCGCGTCCTCCGGGCACACCTCCACCGCCGCCTCCTCCCCTTCCTCGCTTCCGCCGCTGACTCCGGCGAGGCCGTTGACCTGCAGGACGTGCTCAAACGCTTCGCCTTCGACAACATCTGCAACGTTGCGTTCGGCTTCGAGAGCTCGACGTTGCTGGAGGCCGGGGATCGCCGGCACGAGGCCTTCTTCGCGGCGTTCGATGACGCCGTCGAGATCTCCTTCGCGCGCATATTCCACCCGACCTTGGTGTGGAGGGCGATGAAGCTCGCCAACGTCGGAAGCGAGCGGCGACTCCGTGAGGCCATCAGGGTCATCGATGACTACGTGATGGCGATGATGGAGTCGGAGCAGCTGCGAGGGCGCGACGACGAGCAGCACCTGCTGTCGAGGTTCGCTGCGGCGATAGATGAAGAAGCTGGCGGCAGCGAGCTCGGCGCGATGTTCGACTCGCCGGAAGCGAAACGCCGTTTCCTGCGCGACATAGTCATCAGCTTCATGCTGGCCGGGAAGGACACGACTTCCTCTGCTCTGACCTGGTTCTTCTGGCTCCTCGCAGCCAACCGGCGCTGCGAGCGGCGCGTGTACGAGGAGGCCTCGCGTCACGGAGACGACGATCGCTGTGTCGACGCCGCCGGGGACGGCGACGGGTACGACGAACTGAAGGAGATGCACTACCTGCACGCGGCGATCACCGAGGCGATGCGGCTGTATCCGCCGGTGCCCATCAACTCTCGGGTGGCGGTCGCGGGGGACGTGCTGCCGGACGGCACATCGGTTCTGCCCGGCTGGTTCGCCGACTACTCCGCGTACGCGATGGGGAGGATGCCGCGGCTGTGGGGAGACGACTGCCGCGAGTTCCGCCCCGAGCGGTGGCTCGACGACGGCGGCGAGTTCGTGGCGGTGGATGCGGCGAGGTACCCCGTCTTCCACGCTGGCCCGCGGGCGTGCCTCGGGAAGGAGATGGCGTACGTGCAGATGAAGGCCGTGGCGGCCGCCGTGATCAGGAGGTTTGTGGTGGAGGCGCCGGCGAGCATGGAGACGCCGCCGCCATACGAGATGGCGGTGACACTGAGAATGAAGGGCGGCCTCCCTGTGCGGATCAGGAGGAGGCGGGACTATCTATGACCATGGGCTTGTTCTTTTTATCTGTGGTTTGTGTCTTTTGAACTGTTCGTACGAAAGATTATAGAGTAATAAAAATTTACATGTGATTTTTACAAATATAAATGAAATTAGTACAGTATGTATTATAATTAACTAGTAGATCATATTTTGAAAAGATATACTGTTTAAAAATTAGTTACCGTAGAGAATTTAAAAAAGTAGTTTTTAGGAATTGAAAAGCTGTAGGGCTCATGACTCACCCTGGGCACGAAAAACCGAAAACCGAGTACCGAACCGAATTTACCGAGAACCGAACCGAAAGTACCGAAACCGAAAATTTCGGTTCCAGGTTCGGTTCCAGGTTCTCAGGAACCGAATTTACCGAGGAAATTCGGTTCGGTGCCTCGGTTTACCGAAATACCGAACTACAAGGAATAACATGTTGTATTTGAGTAGTGAGTACTAAGTAATATGTAATATTATTGATGGGTCTATTGTGGACAGCTATATTATGTATTTGTGGATTTTTCTCTGTATGATTTGGCACTTATTCTATATGAAATCATGTTACATTTCTGTCAAAATTGGCTATTGAACTTGATGTTACATGCTGCTGTACCCTGTTCGGTAATTTCGGTAAATACCAGAACCGAACCGAAAGAACCGATACTGAATTTCTTCGGTACCGAGTCTTTTCAGGAACCGAACGGTACCGAGATTCTCAGAAACCGAATTTGTATGGGTACCGAGGAACCGAACCGATCGGTTCGGTAGTACCGAACGCCCAGGGTTACTCATGACGACTGGCAAGCGCTCCAATCAGGAGCAATCAATGGCAGAAACTTTGGTTGGGTCCTGTAGACAGGAGCCCTCCCAGTCCAACGATAAAGCCAAGCAGGTGAGACTGAGCCATCGTACACCTTCTCATGTCCAATAAAATCATGTACAAAACGCATGTTTATTTACAATCTGCGATCTGTTACTGAAGTGTAAGAGCTTAGTTCTGGTCCTATGTGTCTTATTGTTTAGTTTGTTAGAAGAACGCTAAATTTCACGGCTCTAAATGCGTTTATATGTAACGGGACTCGTAAGTTTAGTTGCTCGCTCTCTATCTGTAGTTTCTAGTTCATAATCGAAGGACTAAATGTATCCCAGATTCTTCCTTTTAATGAAAGCTCATAACTATCCCTAAAAAAAGATAGTAGCAATGTAGCATCATGGCAACGAGGGGCATCATGGCAATGAGAGCAACCAGCACCCCTAAGTACGCTTCTCCTAACTGTTAGGTGTATCATGAATGGATTCCAGCCGTTTAATTTAGCACAGTAGATAAGTTCATCTATACTTGATTTCTGGCTGCCGCTGCCTTGCCGGAGAAGGAGGAGGCCATGGCGGATGACTTCCCTCGAGTATGAACGATGGTAACCTTAGATTAACGGATGACGTTGGAACTTGGGATACTAGTGCCGAGACTTATAATGCCAATGATCATAGTTTGTTTCCAAAGAGGAGGTGCAGGGAGAGAGGACGATCTCCCAGCTGCCTCCAGCTTGCTCGAGCCCTATCTTGCTAGAGGAGCAGGAGGGATGGAGGAGGAGAAACCCGGTTGGTTGCAATAAATTTACAAAAGAGGCACAACATCCATACAATAAACATACAGCAAAAATTTTCCACGGTTACACAACCAATCACAAACAAAAATCTAGCTAACAAATATTAATAAAGCTTGCAATAAAAGAAACATCCAGTTGCAACAAATATTAATAAAGATTGCAATAAAAAATCCAGTTGTAACAACTAATGGTGACAATAAAAAGGCAGCAACAAAACTACAAACTATTGCAATAAAAAATGATTCAGGTGCTAATCACAACCTTGACTGCAACACAAAAAGCTTACTATAAAATTTTTTAGATTACACGTTGAAATAAATTCAAATACTCCTTGAAATAATTAATAATAGGGGCTACAACAAAAATGAGCAAATAGTCGTAACAAACTAGATCCGGTCGAATTCTCGCAATCACAGTAGCCTCCTTCATGGTATCAATGTATCATCGCCCCCAACCGTATCATCCTCTGCTCAATCAATGTCGCCCCATCTCTTCCGGTCTTAATCTTACCAAATCCGACGAGTTTCGGTCGTGATGACGACAAATTCAAAGAGTTCTGGTCGCTCCATGGAAAAGAAAAGTCGCGAGCTCAAGCCATGACAGCCTCATGAGAGCTGGAATGGCAACATCCTGGGAGAGAAGAGAGGAAGAGGAGAAAGAGAGGAAGAGAGAGATAAACTAGGTTAACAGAATAAAATATGAGTAGCTACGAACGGATAGCTGTGGTGCCGTACGTGGTAGTAGGATGGGGCGAGACAAATAGATGAAGTAGACGTCTGATTTTTTACGTTGTATCGGACACACGGCCCTATCATTACCCCATGGCAATCCATCATGTTGATAGTATGAGCTAGTTAACCTGGGGATACAGGGACAGGGTAAATACTACCCCTATTATTAGCGGAATTTTTTGTACGGATAATCCATTTTTTATTCGAAATTACATAAATATACCCGCGGGAAAATTTTTTACAAAAATAGACTCCAGTCGCCTAATGGTTGGGCGACTGGAGCCTTTCGCCCAACCACACGGCGACACAATATATCTCGCTGCACAGTAGAGCGACTGCATTAAATCGCTCTTCCGTATGGCGACTGGCATGCAGTCGCCATACCGTTAGGCGACTGGCATGCAGTCGCCATCCCGTTAGGCGACTGCAGGTAGCCCCCGTGATTGTTTTAGAATTTGTGAATTTTGTAACGTTGAACCGGTAAAAAATACGGTGAAGTTGTAATAAAAGATTATGTTCATTGTATATTGTAGGTGTGTAAAAAGTTTTTAAAATTTTTTTTTGAAAGATTGAGTAGAGAACGATCGATACATACACTGTTAAGTGAGATAGTTTATATGCGGAAAGAGATGATAGACTTATGTAAATTTAAATAAACTTCATAATATAACTGTGAGTAACATGGCACATGTATTTTCATTACATGCATAACATATATAGCATCTGCAGCACGCCTCACTGGTCACCCTGCTGTGCCCTGTCACCGCGCCCGCGTCCTCCTATACGGCCTCGCTTGGCCCTCCTCCGGTGCAACGGATTAGGACGATCCGAAAAGGTAAAACGAGGAGAAGGGTGTCTATCCCGCCCCTGCGCTGGTGGAGTCAGCTGCACCTCTGGCTGTGTAATCTCCGGTGCACCGGGGAGGGCACTGGCAGAAAGAACCTGCGGTGCGACGTCGGGCGACGGCGCGAAAAACTGGTCCACATCCTCCTGGCCTGGGGAGACGCCGTGCTGGTAAGTACCTGCAATATTAATATCGTTAGTGCGTTGCATGTCGTCTTCGGATAAACACGGTATAAGACCCTATGCGTACCCGTAGCTGGCGCCATGGAGGAGGCGTACACCCCCTGCGTGGGGAAGACAGGGGTCTGTGTAGGAGGCGTGAAGTGAACCGGTGTAGGAGGCCCTGCCCAGGCTGAACCCCCTGGCTGCTCCGGGTGAGGTGGTGGAGGACGTGTCCACGTAGGTGCACCAGAGTAGTGCCACGCTGGTGGAGGTGGCACTGGTGGACGAGCAGTCGTAGCGGGGGGCGTGGAGACCGCCGGTAGCCTCGTGCAGGACAGTAGGCTAACGATACGTCTACACCCCTCGTGCACCTGACGCGCAAAGCTGAGGCCCTCCTCATGGGTCAGCTGCGCACCACTGGCGAGCCTCTCCACTACTGTGCCGGACTCGGCGTATAGGGCAGAACCGACGTCAGCCTGGACACAAAGACATAAAATGGTCGATTATGGAAACGACATTACCATTTGGGAATCTTTGAAATGACATGTAACGTACCGCGAGGTGAGCGTCGTGCGCGAAGTGCGCGCGGTACGTGTCCGTCGGAGCGGCGACGTGTGTGGCAGGCGGGTCTACCACATATACGAGCCTGATACGGGTCTGCGGCTGGTACCAGCGCAGGTACTCCGCGTACTCCCTGCTGTCGTACGGCCGGTCCTCGTCCACGCGGTCGTCGAGCGCATCCTGCCACTGCTCGACCCAGGGATGCATTCTCACCGACCAGTCCGTGCCTCTTTTCACTCCCTTCCCGCTGTGCCTGCGTATAAAACCATTACGTAATGTGAGATACTTGCGAACGCAGCGTCTCCCGCGATCGGAAGCTCAAGAAGCAGGGACACATCCTGCAAGGTCGGCGTCATCTCCCCGAATGGGAGGTGGAAAGTGTGCGTCTCGGGCCGCCAACGGTCCACCAAAGCCGTCAGCAGGGAACGGTCGAACGGAAATAGTCGTGATCGATCCCCGCCCGCCTCGTCCCCGCCTTCGTCCCCGCCAGCGGCTCCATCCTCCTCTGTGGCCTGTACCATCCGGGCAAGAGGGAGTAGCCCGGCATCCCGCAGCCTGCAAACAAAGTGAAGGTCAGCACGGAACGAACTAACGGTCGCACTAAACGCTGGAATAGTGCTCACCTTGCAGTCCAACGAGGGTCGAGTCCCCAGGCCACGCGAGGTGTCCGTGTCCGGACCACTCCCAGCTGAGGCGGCTCGTCCGTGCTCCCCAGTGGCGGCACTAGATGGGAAGCGCGATGAGAGCGGTCCACGTGCTCGTCCAACAGCGCGAACCGCCACTCCGAGTCACGTCCAGCACGAGTCATACCTGCAAAATTTGTACAATACTTTCAACATTAAATTTTCTGCATCTAAATTTGTACAATAATTTCAACACTAAATTTTATACATCTAAGACTGTACATTAAACTTGGTACATCTAAATTTCTACATCTAAACTTGTACATTATACTTTCTACATCTAAATTTGTACAATAAATGGTACACAAAATTTATAAACTAAATTTTCTAAACTTTATTTCTAAACTACATTTAGTACACAAAATTTGAAAATTAAATGTCTAAATTATATTTCTATATTTAATTTCTAAACTAAATTTTGAAACTACATTTTCTAAACTAAATTTGTAAACTAATTTTCTACACTACATTTTCTAAACTAATTTTCTAAACTAAATTTGTAAACTAATTTTCTACACTACATTTTCTAAACTAATTTTCTAAACTATATTTCTAAACTAATTTTCTACACTACATTTTCTAAACTAATTTTCTAAACTAATTTTCTACACTACATTTTCTAAACTAATTTTCTAAACTAATTTTCTACACTACATTTTCTAAACTAATTTTCTAAACTAATTTTCTAAATTAATTTTCTACACTACATTTTCTAAACTAATTTTCTACACTAACAAAAAATATAACACGAAAAATTACCTGAAAATCGCGCACTCCCCCTCCTCTTCTCCTCCTCCCCTTCTCCTCCTCTCCCTCTCCTTCTCTTCCCCTCCTCTTCTCCTCCTCTCCCTCTCTTCTCTGCGACGGCGGCCGAACGACACAGTGACCGCGCTCGGCCACGGCCGAGCGCGGTATATATCTCACTAGAAGTCGCCGAACCGTTGAGCGACTGAAATGCAGTCGCCTAACGGTTGGGCGACTGGATGGAAGTCGCCCAACCGTGGGGCGACTGCAATTAATCGCCCAACGGTTGGTAGATTCATTAAATGTCGCCGTGTGGTTGGGCGAAAGGCTCCAGTCGCCCAACCATTAGGTGACTGGAGCCTATTTTTGTAAAAAATTTTCCCGCGGGTATATTTGTGTAATTTCGAATAAAAAATGGATTATCCGTACAAAAAAATTCATTATTAGCGGGGGACTCCCCGCGAGGAGAGGCCAGCCACGTCGGCCAGCTCGCCCGAGCGCTCGCGCCCCGGCCGGCGCGTGGCGCGAGATTTCCCGTACGGCCGGGGGAGGCACTTTCCTCGTGTTTTCCGGAAATTACGTAGAGGTCCTTTTTCCTCGCGAAGAGGTCATTTTTCCTCGCGAAAAGGTCCCTGCCGAGTTTTTTTGCGGCGATTTTTTCTGGAAACACCCCTCCAATTTGCAGGATTGCACCCCGCGATTTTCTAAAATGCGTACGGGTCCTCGTTTCGTTACATACAGATCCTCAATTTTTTACGAAAAAGCCCTTCAACTTTTTTCGAAAATACGCATGTGCACTCGATTTTTTTTAAAAAACTCCTCGCGGATCATCGTCTCTTTTACTTCGGTACACACGGTGGCTGGCGTGGCGTGTCGCCGCGCCTATGAGGCTAGTATTGGTCAATACAGGGACAGGGTAAATATTGGTCTACATAACATACGAAATTACTCCGGAGTTCGTAGATCGGGCTGACATTCGATCCAACACAAAGGGCATATGAGCTGAAAGGGGCACGCAAGCAGGTTCATCGGGGAACTTTAGTTTTATTATCATCGCGGGTACGAGATTATTGTTGGAACAGTGTCTCAATCGCCTGAGTGCCCTTATACCTTTACTTTGGTTACACACATTGGGAGAGGGGTCTAAAAACCCTCATGGCAAGCTGGATTGGTAGGCCTGCCACCCTTGGATGCGGTACTCCCTCGCCGTCTCAGCAGCATTACTCGCCTTTATAATCCCACGTCCGACTATAATTATATCACTGCCTCTCTCGTTTATGACCTGTATGTATCACACGGCGAAGTTGCAAGTCAGCAATATCAGCAGATGGATTGCAACAAAAGGAAGAGCTCAAGTTCTCAAACTGGGTGAACACAACGAAAACTTCCTACAGAAGTATCCAGTTAACTTAATTTAGCATAGTCATCGAGGTTAAGAAAAAAGGAAACAAAGGAAGACGATGCAGGCAACCAAAAAATGATGCGGGCACAATCACAGGCCACAAGATATTCAAAGATGTTGCAGGTATGATCACAGAGCTGCAAGATATTTTGGAAGTTGATTTTCAAGTCATCCATCGAGAAAATGAAAGGGGCACGAGTCCAATCGTGTGGTACAGTTTTTCCAGTAGTACCCAACAATGTACAGATAATTTAACGCATCTGGCCACTATAATCCAAATATACTTTCATATAGTCAAAGACGCACAAAAGCGCCAACAATATTGAAGCTTTGCAAGTTATTGCATTAACTGGAAGGGTGCACAATAACTATAGTTCTGTGTGGCACAGTGAATGAATACAGCTAACATACTAACCAGACATCATTAAAGATCTATAAAAATTTAGCATTAAGATGAGCGAGAATACTAATCACACAAACAAATTGTAATGGCAAGGTTAAACTCACGGAGTAAGGAGTGTTGTATTGTTGACCAAGAGCGTCTCCTCCAGTAGCCATCTGAACTCCAGGAGTGGCATGGATAAGCGCTTGACTTGAGGGTGCCACTGACCAAGATGCAGGATTCACTGATATAAATCCAATTACAAAATCAGAATGTTGCTCAGCAAACTTCACAGCTGCAGCAGTGTAATCTCCACGAGCAAGGTTGCCAGCTGAGCTCATTTCAGCAAGCAAAAGTAACCCTCTTCCTTTCGGCAAACCCTTCAATACCAGAACACAACTGTTACTGTGAGCACTAGAGCACTAAAATACATCAGCTATTAGCAGTTGTAACGTTGACATTTTAAGTTTTTTAACTCAAAACTATACAAGTTATAAGGCATGTATTATGCAAAGCATAACATACCTTCAGCTTCAAGTCATCTACAATTCCAGGTCCTGGGACTATATGTGCATTAACAATATCAGCCCAATCTGATATGCGGAATATTCCTCTGAACCAAAGTAAAAACACTATTATATTGTGTGTGTGTGTGTGTAAAAGAAATATAAGTTACATAGATATTTTATAATGCCCTTCTCTCACCCTTCATATTGCATAGTTACTGTGTTTCCGATGTCAGCAAATTTGCGGTCTTCAAAGATCAAAAAGGCATGCCTCTCAGCAATCTTGAGATAAAAATTTTAAGAATCGGTTAAATAGAAAATAAGATAAGTAAAAATCCAAGCCAGGCCAATAGCTTTAGCATCTTAAACAGCGAATATCACATTGCTATAGAAGGAAACAGCTTTAGCAAATAATCAAATAAAAGCAGGTCTAGTAAACACAGTAGATTGCCTTGATAGATCTATTGCGAAAAAGGCATCATGGTGGGTGTACAGAACGGATCAAATGGACATACTTCTGATAAATGCTAAAGTCAGACATGCCCCCAAATAGATATGAACAAAAACACTCAATAATCAATATTGATAGACATAAAGATCCCACATATGATTTCTGACGAACAAACTCCCAACTAAAATATATACCTGGACTATTATGGCACTACCATTCTACTAGCAAACAAAAAGATCAAACAATACCATCTGAGAAAAGCATTATCAAGAATAAAGAATGATGAAAAAAGCAAGGTCGCATCATAAAGCAAACATACCGAACGGAGCTTTGAACCAAAATCTGGTGTAAAATCAGACAGGATATCCACATGGGTTTTCAACATGCAAATCTCTGGACCAACCTACAAAACAATTGGGGAACTAAGTTAACACAAGGTAAAATTGAGGGCTTAACAACAGCAATTTAATGTACCAAACAAGAACAATAAAAGAAGCAGAACGAATCAAATGGGATTTAACAAAATAGTGAACAAATCAAATTATGCCAGCTTAGTGAAGAAACTGCACCCACAAAATGACCGTATCAGATAACTCTATTTACCGACTGCATGTGAAGGATATACAGCAGCATCCAAGCGCAGAAAATAGCATAAAAAAGATAAACGATGCGATGGTAGAAAAAGAAAGTATGGAACTCTAATAAACTAACCTATAGAACAAAGAATGACAGCGCACCGCTCTCACATCAAGTCATTCGCTACTCAAGGATTGCAGTTTCGCATGCCTAAACATAAGTAAATAATTCATAAGGCAGGAACAAGTGTCATATATCTGGAGGTATTCACACAACCGCCAAAATTTTAATTACCTAACACAGGGACTAATTGTAATACACATATTGCATAATTAGCCATCCCTATGCCATCCAAAAGGAGGAATTGACTCACTGACTTTGAAGTGCTTGAGTCTAACGAACACATCTACCAACAAACACTAACATTTATAACTTAAATACCTTCTCGGCGAGATCAAGTAGCTCCTTTGCTGTCCCAACATCCGCAGCAACACACAAGTTGCTCTGCTTCGCCTCCATCACCTCAAACAGCTTCCTTCCCATCGGGTTCGTGGCCAATCCCGCCCTCTCAGCAAACGCCTTCCTAACCACTTTCAGTTTAACAGGCACCCCCGGCACCGCCACCATCCTGTTTGCATTGAGGAATCGCTTCACCTCCTCCGCCTTCTCCTCGCTCACCTTCCCGTGCTTCACGAGCACGGCGAGCACTTCCGTCAGGGTCATGAGCGAGTGCAGCGTGACCCCATTGGCGGCGAGGTTCTCCCTCCCGCCCTGCTCGCGGTCGACGACCACGACTGCGTCGGCCACGACGAGCCCCTCGGCGCGGAGAGGGGCGACGGTCTCGAGCACGGAGGAGCCGCTGGTGACGAGGTCCTCGACGATGAGGACGGTGTCTCCGGGGCGGAAGGAGCCCTCGATGGACTTGGCGGTGCCGTGGGTCTTGACCTCGTATCGGCGGAGGAGCATGGGGACGGAGTGGGCGACGGAGAGGACGGAGGCGATGGGCAGCGCGGTGTAGGGGACGCCGCAGAGGAGGTCGTAGGAGCGCGTGGCGGGGAGGGAGTGGAGGAACGAGGCGACGGAGGAGAGGAGGCGCGGGTGGGAGATGAGCGCGCGGAGGTCGAGGTAGATGGGGGAGGTGATGCCGGACTTGAGCACGAAGGAGCCGAACTTGACGGCCTCTATGGCGTGGAGGTCGAGGATGAGGGCTTCGACGGTGGCGGCATCCATGGCTAGGGTTTTGGTCGGGGTTTGGGCCGTCCACCGTTGGGGGCGAGAGAGAGAGAGAGAAGAGGGGAAGAATGGCGGAGAGGATGTACGAGTGGCGCACCGAGCGGCGCATGTACGAACAAGTGTCGCGCAACGTGTGCGAAGGAGATGGCGCACGTGCAGAAGAACGCCGTGGCGGCCGCCGCCGCGATCAGGACGTTTGCTGTGCAGGCGTCGAGTATGGAGACGCCACCGCCGTACGAGATGACGGTGACACTGCGCGTGCCAATCAGGAGACGGGAGGACGATGCGGGCTGGCATGTCGCAGCGGACACGCACGCAATCGAACGATCATGTCTCATCACAGCAAGTTGATAGTCAGTTGCGATTTACGATCACGAATACTCGTTACGACTACAAGCACTCGTTTCCAACTTGCGACTTCCGACCACGAGTACTCAAACACTCAAGAATGCGCACACGACAATGAGGGGAAACGTAAGGATTTTGTGTTGCTCGACTACAGCAGCTTTTCTGAGGACTCTATTCACGAATTTAAACATCAACTGAGTACAGAACATGACCAACTTAGCCCCTAAGCACATGCCATGACCTACACGATCCGTGCCATCCCACGACCAGCCATAACGTACGACTGCTAACTGAAACCGATAAAAAAGAAGCAA